>ML664180.1:17557262-17950287 GCA_007570785.1 Antilocapra americana
GTGTGTGTGTGTGTGTGTGTGTGTGTGTGTGTGTGTGTGTGTGTGTGTGTGTGTGTGTGTGTGTGACTCGCTCAGTCGTGTCTGAGCCCACCTGCCGTGTGTGTGTGTGTGTGTGTGTGTGTGTGTGTGACTCGCTCAGTCGTGTCTGACTCTTTGCGACCCTGTGGACTGTAGCCCGCCAGGCTCCCCTGTCCATGGACTTCTCCAGGCGAGAATACTAGAGTGGGTTGCCATGCCCTTCCCCAGCACATGCCAGGAGGCAAGGCCAAAATAAATAATAATTTTAAAAGAAGGAGATCAGACACAGGGAAGGACAGCCGTGTGAGGCCACAGGGAGAAGGCGGCGTCTGCCAGCTGAGGAGAGAGGCCTCCGAAGGAGCCAGCCAGCACTTGATCTGGACTTCCAGGCTCCTGAACGGGGAGAAAGCACGATTCTGCTGTGTCGGTCCCCAGCCCGATGGGCTCAGTTTCGGCAGCCCAAGTGACCGATGCAGGGAGGAGGGACCCACCAAGGACGGGAGCCTGGCGAGGAAGAGAGTAGAAAACACACCATCAGCTCCACAGCCGGCCTTCCGTGAACTGGGAGAACCTGTCTTCTTAAGGAAAGACTTTTGCAGGAAGTGATGTCTCTAAGGACAAATGAAGTTTTCACAGGGGTGTAGAAGTAGGGGAAGTGTGTGGCGGAGGCAGGGAATTTTTAGGACAGGAGCGCACAGCCTCAGTGGGGCGGGGGAGGCTTGAAGTCAGGGCTTGCCATGGCTAATGTCCCTTTACACTTAGTGGAGGGCTGGCACAGTGCAGCTTCCTTTTTTTTTTTTTTTTCAGGCCATGCCATGCTGCATGAGGGATCCTAGTTCCCCCACCAGGGACTGAACCCAGGCCCCCTGCTTTGGAAGCATGGCGTCTTAACCACTGGACCACCAGGGCAGTCTCACAATGCAGGTTCTTAATAAACATGATCTGCAAAATATGAAGAGGTGGGACAGATATGAAAGAATGGTGGGGATGGGCTGGAAACGGTGGGGCACACGGGAAATTGCAGGAGGAAGGTTTTCCTGGGATTGGCAAATAGAACAGAAAGCCAAAAAGCCAGACATCATTTCAGATGTCCAAATCCCCTCTAGTACAGCAGCCAATGAAATCCTCCCGCTAAGATAAGCAGAGCAGAGTCCTGGGAATGGGCCACCTTTACAACTTCTGTCATACTCGCTGTGTTATTACTTCAGCTACCCAGATACCTTCAGGAATGCATTGTTCCTGGTTTGACGGTTTCCCCTTTAAAGGTTAACCATTTGGAGGCAAACGTTTCCCTAAAATGTATTATGCACTGTCTCACTTTTTCTCCCTTTTCTGAAAAATCAGAAAGTTCATATCTGCACAAAATGATACTATCATAAACTTCAAATATTTTATTGGATTGTCAAATAAAGATAATTGTTTATAAACAAGACATAGAAGGCCACAAGACCTGCATCTTCAAGAAGCTACTCATCTAAATAGGTAGGTCCTAGCTGTTTTTTAGCATCCCCAAGGCCTTCACAGTAAATCCCAGTTTCAGGATTTTTTTTTTGTCTGCTTGTAGTTATTTGTCCTCCCCCACTATCCAGCTGTGTCCTGTCACTTCTTTCTGAACTCAGTGTGCCTGCCAATAGCAACCTCCTCTTCCCTTTCTAATTGATCGTTTCTTATCTATGTGATTAGGCTTCCCTAGTAGTTCAGCTGGTCAAGAATCTGCCTGCAATGCAGGATGCCCTGGTTCAATCCCTGGGTTGGGAAGATCCCCTGGAGAAGGGATAGGTCACCTGCTCCAGTATTCTTGAGCTTCCCTGGTAGCTCAGATGGTAAAGAATCCACCTGCAATGTGGGACCTGGGTTCGATCCTGGGTTGGGAAGATCCCCTGGAGAAGGGGATGGTTACCCACTCCAGTATTCTTGCCTGGAGAATCTCTATGGACAGAGGAATCTGGTGGGTAACAGCCCACGGGGTCACAAAGAGTCAGACACGACTGAGCAACTTTCACTCACTCACTCACTCTCTACATGGTTAGGAAACTGGATAACCGAGGTTGCTTGAAATGTGTGAAAAAGTAAGCATAAGGACCAGCATCTCCTTTTGCTGCCCAGAGCCAAAAGCTGCTGACGTCCTGATTCTCAGTTGGGTTTTAGACTGATGCATTGCTAGCATACTTCCAAACCATTAAAGTTTTTCCCGAGATATCAGAATAGCAGGGAAGGTCAAATAACTCTTCTAAGTCATAAGCTAGGCTTAGCTTCCTCCAAGATGTAAGTTTATTGCTTACAGAATTTTTAAATGATTGAATTTCACCCCTCCACAGCAAGGGCCAATCATCTCTCCTTCTGCCTTCAGACAACCTGGCAGATATTAGAAGAAGAAGAAGAAAAAAAACTGCTCTATTGTCACTGGATGCAGATTCTTCCCCTAAACAATGTACTCCAAGTTCAACATTTATTTCGCTGTCAGATAGCACTCTTTCATCATGAACCAGAATACAAATAAGTGAAATAAATACTCCTTCAATAGGTAGTAAGCATGTATACCTTTGTGGGTTCAGTTGAGGGTGGGCAGAAGCAAAGTAAAATTTCTGCAGTTTCAGTTAAGTCGCGCCCCGACATGGTACTTGTCAGCGGAGCCCACAGACAGTGTGCGGGTACCTCTAATAACTCTGGCCGCTGGTCCTGCTCACAGGTCAGGTCTCGTGGCCCCAGGTCAAAGGAGCAGAGAATTTTCAACCGTAAAAAGTGCTCAGGAACGGACTTCTCTGGTGGTTCAGTGGTAAAGAATCTGCCTTCCAGTGCCTGAAACTCGGGCTCGATCCCTGGCTGGGGAACTAAGAGCCCACATATTACTGGGTAACTAAGCCCGCAGATGGCAAACCACAGAGCCCACGTTCTCCAGTGCAGATCCTGTGTGCCGCAACTAAGACCTGAAGCAGCCAAAAACAAATGTCAAAACCAAAACCCCCATTTTTTTCTGAAGTGTTCCAGAAGCTGCAGTAAATTACACAGCTAAATAGCATGAAAGATGCTGATGATCAGAAACACTGAAAACAGCGTGTCTGTCCTAACGGACGGAAACCATTCCCTCAGGAAGAAATACAGTCATGTCTAGTACACAGGTGTCATCCCGCAGTGAACACGTGCCTCTGACTCTTAAGAGGCAATGCACCTAGCAATTTCAGGTATACATTTTCATATGCACACCTCAGCTAAGCAGTGGAATCCACACTCAAAAAGTAAGCTATTTTAGAGTCTATGGACTGACTTTATGTCACTTCTTTGCGTTACTAAAGAACCTTGACGTTCATTACTCATTACTCAGCCCGCAACTGGGTGCGCTGACGGTGTTCCAGGCTCTGAATACAGTAGGTAAAGCACAAGGATTCTTGCCCCAGTGGGTCTTACAAGCTGAAGAATTATGTTTTCTTTATTTTTTAAGATTTACTTGTTTTTGGCCATGCTGGCTCTTCATTGCTTTGTGTGGGCTTTTCTCCGGTTGTGGCGAGCAGGGGCTATTCTTCACTGGGGAGCACAGACCTCTCACTACGGTGGCTTCTCTTGTTGCAGAGCACGGCCCTAGGTGTATGGGCTTCAGCTGCGGCAGCGCGTGAGCCTGGCATTTGTGGCCCACCGGCTTAGCTGCCCGGCAGCACGTGGGATCTCCCCGGACCAGGGATCAGACTCGTGTCCCCTGCACTGCAGGTGGGTTCTTAGCCACTGGGCCTCCAGGGAAGTCGTCAGTCTATAATTAAAAGAGCATGGGGACTGTGCAAGAAAAAACTTAATAGCAGAACAGAATAGATAAACTAGGAATAGATCTGTGTTACACTTACTAGAAGTCGGTTTATGACATAGGATGCACCAGTAATGATCAGAGAAGGACAGAATTATTCAGTAGCGAATCATTGTTAGAATATTTGGTTAGCAATATGAGGGAACGTGTCAAGGTAAGTTCTTACCTCAAACCATACAACCAAATAAATTCCTTGTGGATTAACTAGTTAAATAGGGATCAAACTGAAAAATAAGATTAGAAACAAAATCTGTCATACTCCCAGGAAGAAGAAAAATGAATCATATCTCTGGATGGGGAAGTTTTAAAACTTGGAAATAAAGAATAGAATAGACAAATATAAAATTAGAAATAAAAAGGACATTTAAAAAAGACCATAGATAACTTGACCACATAGAAATATGAACCTTCTCTATGTGAAAATCAAAAAGCAAAGGGACTTCTCTGGTGGGCCAAGAGCTAAGGCTCTCTGCTACCAACGCAGGGGGCCCTGGGTTTGATCTCGGGTCAGGGAACTAGATCCCACATGCCACAACCTGTACAGCCAAATAAATACTAAAAATAAAAACCCATTAAAAATAAAAATTAAATCAAAAGGGAAAACATAACTTTTTTTTTTTACAAAAGAAATAGAAATTAAGCCAAATAGTTAAAAAAATTATCTATTAAATTAGGAAAAGAAATTCTCAAAGTCCACCAGGATGAAATGAAGTAAGTGGAAGCTTTCACATGTTGACCTGCTACTGACACTGTAAATGGACAAAACCTTTTGGAAAGCTCTATTGACACACTTTATGTACATATTATCACAATCATTTTTTTAAGTAAGCAAAACAAAAACAGAAATGTACCAAAATGATACAGAAATAGTGTCAGAGTGATGGGAATATGTTATATTTTTTTCTATTTCCCAAATTTTATGTAATTGCATTACTTTATTAGTTTACTGATTTAATTAGATTTATTCTTACACATCTGAACTTTATGTATTATCTCTCTATATTACAGAATCTCAAAGAATTTTATAAAACCAGAAATCTGGTATTGAAGTCACAATTTTCAAAATAATCAAAGAACAATCATTCCATTTAAAGTATAAATTTGGCCATAGACAGGTCTTGCATTTTTCCCATTTACCCTGGAAAACTTGTGCTTTTGTGGTAGGTGAGCATCTTTTTCAAAAGCAGGGACTTCCCTGGTGGTCCATCGGCTAAGACTCCACTCTCCCCAAGCAGGGGGCCTGGGTTTGATTCCTGGTCCGGGAACTAGATCCCGCATGCCGCAACCAAAATCCTGCATCCCACAACTAAGACCCAGTGCAGCCAAATAAAAAAACAACAATAATAAAAAAAATAAAAAGCAGCAGAAGGAGCAGGATATCTTTGTAAAAACTCAAAACTGTGTCAGCAGTGAGTTAGCCTTCTGATGAACGCACACCCCCAAACAAACTGATCAAAGGAAGTACCTCTGCTCCTGCCCATAGGCTTGGAAGAAAGATCTTCAAGGAATCCCAGCCCACTCCAAGCTGCTTCCTCTGGGATAGAGCTAACAGCAGCCCTGTTCACAGGCCTCTTATGTGCAGTTGCTCAAAGAGACACAGGGCTTAGCTAGAGTGGAGGGGAACAGGAGCTCAGAGCTTGACCCCAGGCAATGGAAGCGTAAGGAGCCTTCTCCTCCTGTCTGTTCCATCACACAGAAACACAGAAGCGGGGTTCAGCTCTGCACACCCTTACCTACATTACAGACATCCACATTACCTACCATTCTCCCAAACTACCACGAGACACCAGCCCACTTCCATTAGGAGGCCTGGGACCCAAACACCAGAAGACAACAACAGCCAGCAAGCAAGTGGAGAAAATGAAGCCCTCGTGCACTGCTGGTGGGCATGTAAAACAGGACAGCTTCTATGGAAAACAGTACGGCAGTTCCTCAAACATTAAAAATAGAACTACCCTATGATCCAGCAATTCCACTTCTGCATCTGTACCCCAAAGAATTGAAAGCAGAATCTCAAACATATCTGGACACCCATTATTCACAACAGCTCAAGAGTGTTCGCAGATGACGAATGGAGAGACCGAATGGGGTCTCTACAGCGGAATGTCACTCAGTCTTAAAAAGGAACGAAGAACTGACACAGATGGATCTTGAGAATACTATGCTGAGTGAAGTAAGCCAGACGCAAAAGGACAAACACTGGGTGATTCTGCTCACAGTACATCCCTGGAGTGTCAAATCTACAGAGACGGAAAGAAGAATGGGGGCTCCCAGGGGGTGATGGAGACGGACGAGAAGTGTGTTTAATGGAGACAGACTTTAAATTGGAGATGAGAAAGTTCTGGAAATGGATGGAGACGATGGTTAACAACAGTGTGAAAGGACTTAATTCCAGTAAACCGTACCCTTAAAAAATGCTAAAGTAGTAAATTGTACGTAACGTCTGTTTTATCTGTAATAGGCCACTGCCACATGAATGCTAAAGGCACCAGACCGTTCAAGGGCTCTTTTATTCAAAGATGTAGATCGCTTCTGGGGACAGCCCCGTGAAACAGTACACACCTGTGCACCCGAGACAGACCCAGGCAGGACAGGTGACCAAGGGCAGGCTCACACTCGCGTCTTAGGCCTCACAAGGGGACAGCACAGGAAACAGTGCTCGCACTGTAAAACTGCAGAGCAACTTCCTTATCACCATCTCCACAACTCAGAATTTTTTTTTTTTTTTTTACAAAAGTCGTTTACCAAGGGACAAAGTTCTCAGCCCACGGAACTCCCAGGGCTGGGCTCCCCTGCTGCTGGCAGAGTCCTTCCATGTCCCGTAGATCTTTCTGGGGGCTGGGAGGGGGCCCCGGGGTCGGGAGGCAGACGATGCCACCACACCATAAATGAGGGGCTGAAATGAGGCCGGTCAAGAGGTCTGGTCTGGGGACTTGCTTCAGCTGCCCAGGTTCAGGCACTATTTTGAGAATTTCATTTAGCCAGAGTCAAACACGTCAATTTGTAACTTGCCTAATTTAAGTCACCTGTCCCTAAGCCGGGGTCCCATTCAGCTCCTCCTGCACTGTTGGCCGGACAAAGATTTAAGCACATTTTTCTTTTTAAAACCCGATCCAGGGGCTCTCTGAGGCTGTCTTCAGCCTTCTAAAGACTCTCTGGCCACCTACTGGATTTTTTCAGCACAAGGGCTGGGCAGAAAAAGAGCAGCTCGTTGCCCTTGTTCAAAGGAAAGCGAGAAGAGACGCAGACCAGAAGCTGGTGAGACTTCACCATCAAGTACCCAGGGAGATTTGCAAGAGAATAGCTCAGACACAGCCCCACTGCCCTCCTCTCAAGGAAAAAGCCAATTATTCCTCCAGCCTCAAGAGTTGAGCAGGAGCGTGGCACCTAGGAGCCCTTGTGATATCTTTATCCCGGCACCAGGAGGCGGAAAGAAAAGTCACAAAAATTCAAGTCCCTCGGCTGCTATTTTTTTTCTTCCTAAGTTACCAGGAGGAAGAAGGTTTAAATGGCTTGTCAGTTTTTACACATATAAAACAGGATTATCAGCTACTTTCACTTTCTCACAAACAGCTCTAGTCTTCTAAGTGAGTCCTGCAGAAGGCGTTTAGTGTAAACCAAAGTTGTTTTGATTAATAAAGAGATGTTGAAAAAAAACACCCCCTTCGTTTTTTAAACAGGAGGATTCTGTCAGATGTGGTCCTTGAGATCAGAGAGCGGAGTTAGGAGAAAAAAAAAAAATCGAAGTGACGATTCATTCAGGAAGAACACACCGAAAGTGAAAGATTCATTCATGAGTTTCTAGCTCTTAGACCGTGTCTCGGAAGAGACGGAGGTTCACCGTGGAGGCTGAGAAAGGCTGGGCCTCGTGGGAAGTGGTGGGGCCGCAGGGCTGTGCTGGGAACGGCTGAGCTGTTTCAGCCAGCGTGGTCACAGTTGTGCAGAACAGGGTCCCCAGATGACAACTTCTCAAAGCCGCATCCGAGCTGGGGAGGTGCTGGTCGATGGAGACCGTTTCCCCCTACGCCCAGCGCTCATCCTGGCAGGTGGTATCGCCTGGCGGGGGCGGTGGTGCAGGAGGAGACGGTGGCCTGGAGAACTGATTTCAGACACATTCGGCCCTGTGGGGAGGACCAGGGGCCTGGCAGCTCTGGTTCACACATGTGCGCCCAGCACTCACAGCCCTCATGCACACAGGAGGAGACTGGGGTCAGAGAGCGACCGGCTGAAGGTCCAAAGCTACAGGAAGCTGGGGCTTGCCTTCAGGCCGCCCACCCCGGCTCCCAGGGCTGAGTATTCTCACTTCTTGAAATCTGAAAGTGCTCCTGGGAACTCAGAGCCCCAGAAAGCACTTGACAGGGCCACGTGGCTGTGTAGGCCCCCAGCAGCTGTGCGTCACCAGGGGGTGGGGCCCAGACGCAGATTCCCCAGGGTCTGAGGGCAGAGGCAGAGGGAAAGCAGCTCAGCGGCCTGCAGGCCGCGGTGCAGACCCCCACAGACACTCCTCTTGGTCCCCTCTGCCTCCAGCCTCCCTTAACTCTCCTGGTGACTCAGGGTGTCGCCTCTGCTCTCTTCCATTTGCCCAGCCGCTGAGGATAATCTCCCAGACAGGCTCATGGCCACTTCCAGGCTGACTGTAGTGAGTTGTCCCGAGCCACAACAGCTTGCCCTGGAAACAGGTCTCGATTGTGAAGCCGGATACGAAAGGACATTACTGTGTCCTGGGAGTGCTGACTCCATCTGGAGCCATGTGCTCTGCCTGCAGGATTGCACTGACCCGTCGCCACACTCCCAGAGGCAGATGGGAGTGTTAGTGGGATTGGATCTCCCTGGATCAGAGTGAGCCTGTCTGGCTCCAAAGTCCCTGCTTTATCACCTGTTCCTGAAGGTGGCTCAGACGATAAAGAATCTGCCTGAAAAGCTAGAGACCCAGGTTCAACCCCTGGGTTGGGAAGATCCCCTGGAGAAGGGAATGGCCACCCACTCCAGTATTCTTGCCTGGAGAATCCCATGGACAGAGGAGCCTAGCATGGGGTCTCAAAGAGTCAGACATATACTTTCCCGAAATCATGCTAGCGGGGTCCCTCTGACTGGTCTGGCCTCTACTTGAAATATGGATTCGGACTCCTTTCAAAGATGCTGAAGTTAAAACCGACCAACAAATCGAACTTGGTCTGCTTTGTTCAGACACCTCTGAGCTGCCCCACCTGTGTGCCTTGCCTTAAGGATGGGAAGTGAGAGGACCATGAAATGCCAGGTGTTGCCAGGGAGAAGCCGGCTGAAAACACCCTCAGCTGTAAAGGCCCAACTGGAATGGCTCTTTCTGCTTTCCCCAAAGGCAAACCACGACATCAGGAAAGCTGGGGAAGGGCGCTAGGGTAGACCTTGGTGGAGGGACTTCCCCTGGGTGTCCACTGGCCTCTCTGCTCTGAGTGCAGAGGACCCCACGTGGTGTGGCGCAGTCAAAAGGAAAAACCCAAAACAGGCTGGAAAGAGTTACCAGTGGCTGGAGGACCGCTGCTCTGAACACAGAGGTCCTCTTTTCCTGCTGCACCGAGAGTGCGTGGAGCTCCGCCAAGACAACAGGACAAAGGTTAAGGGCAGCTGATAAGCTGAGCCAGAGGTGGAGGCCGAGAGGCTACGAATTTGCAAAGCTGGGAGGAGCAGCCCCAGGAGAGGAGAGGAGGGTGAGAGGTGCGGAGGCCACCTGCATGGCGAGGGGGCTCCGCCGGCCAGCTGAGCGAAGCGGGTCGTCTTCCAAGAGAGGAAACCACCCAGAGGAAGCGGGTCGAGATGCAAGTTTTGAATTCAGACAGATGATGAGTGGTTGTTCCCCACACACGGCCTACCGTGGCTGGCCACCCCTGCAGGCTTCGTGGGCTGCACAGATAGTGGCTGTTTCATATAACAGAGTGACGCGAGCGGGGTGAAAATGCAACTCAAAAATCTGGCCAGCCAGGGCCCTGATTCCATTCGGAATTGAAGACTCTTTCTGGGTGGGGACGCCAAGGTGCTCTCCTTTTAGAAGAGATGTATTTCCAGCTCCTGAGGCCTCTGAGAGATTCCAGAATTGGGCACAGGTTTTTAGACTGAGGAAATGGCAACCCACTCCAGTATTCTTGCCTGGGAAATCCCACAGACAGAGGAGCCTGGCGGGCTACGGTCCATGTGGCCGCAAACAGTCGGACATGACTGAGCGACTAAGCATGCTGGAGGGGTGGATACCCTAAGCAATCACAACACGGCTCTGACCACAGGTCACAAGTCTTCCCGGCTGTTGGTAGATAAAGTCCTCTGGGGGACATGAGGGTATACGTCACATAACTCAGGGTCTCCGGGACCTACATGGCACCCGCCAGGAAACCGAAATGGCTGTGAATCCAAAAGTGCCCTAGGCCCCTGGATGAGGCTCAGCACACCTCTCAGGGTCCCAGTCAAGCCATTTACAGGCCCCAAGAGGTCCCCTCCAGCTAAAAATCTGTGCCTGCAAAGAGAGAAGTGATTTGAAATTGTAACTGGCTATGCAGAAAGATGGTACAAGGAAACTGGCCTTGCCACAGTTATTTCAGTAGTGTCTAGTACCCTCTGGCTGGGCTCGGCTGGTTGACCAGTTTCCACACCGTCCAACTCCCCTTGGAGATGATGTCAGTCCCTTGCGCCTGCCTGCCTCTGCAGTTAAGATTCCCAGCCTGGATGTGAAGGCTTCCTCACCACTGCCCTCTGCATCTGTACGAGAACGTGGTCCACAGATGCCCTGCAAGAGAGCAGCAAGGCCAGGCCTACCTCCAGTGTGGATGGGGGGAGAGAGCAAGGTAGGAGACACTCTTTCCTTAAAAGAGAAAGACTACCTAAAGCGAAGGTGCTACAAAAAGACACAAACTCTGCTTCTCTTATCAACTGACAATGCAGACAAAGGATCTAGACCCTCTGAGTGTCACTGTCTGCACTTATAAAGACATATGATGACATGTAACATACAAGACTGCGAGGCCTGGGCTTCCCTGGTGATTCAGGGCGAAAGGATCCTCCTGCCAATGCAGGAGACACGGGTTTGATCCCTGGTCCAGGAAGATCCTGCATGCTGCACAGCAGCTAAGCCCAGGCGCCACAACTACTCAGCCCGCGCTCTTGGGCCTGGGGGCCACGACTACTGAGCCCACCTGCGGCAGCTACTAAAGCCCACGTGCTCTGGAGTCTGTGCTCTGCGGCGAGAGACGCCACTGCAGTGGGAAACCTGTGCACGGCAGCTGGAGAGGAGCCCCTGCTCGCCGCAGTCAGAGAAAAGCCCAGGAAGCACTGAAGGCTCAGCACAGCCTAAATAAATAAATAAAATTATTAGAAAGAAAAGACTGCGAGACCCACTGCTTTACTAGTGATGACGAGAAAGCACCGTATTTGCTGCTCCTATTAAGGGTGGTGTTATTCAAAAAATATCTGAATTCAAATTTAGAAACTAAAACCCACTTCTCATCATTGGCCTCTGTGTATATGCCCAGAATCTGACAGAATCTGTCAGATACCCTGTGTATACAATGACAAGGGTACATATTTACAGTGTGCATGTGTGGAAAATATAACTTCCCAATGAGGGGGACTGCAAACTCAACCTATCCCAAACTGATCTCTTGGCCTGACCCCCAAGCCTGCTTCTCTGTGGGGAGGAACTACAACTTTTCCAGTGAAGCACATTTCGCCTCCCCCAGAGCCGAGTCCCGCAGGCCCAGCCTGAACGGTCTCTCAGATTACAGCTCATGCCAAGAAAGCCCACTTCACTTTGATTTCTCCTAACCCCCTCTTCCTAGGCATGTCCTAAAGATTCTTCAGAGTCTTCTTTAGAAGAGAGGTTGAAAATTCTTCTTGCCCCGTCCAGCTCAAACATAGAATTCCCATGTACCAGGCTGCCGCTTGGTAGCTTTGGAAATTTCACAAGTGAACTGGGCTGTTATACGTAACCAGCCTGTATTGATTTTCATCGCATCATTGAAATAAACTGGAGAATAGAATTTCATTAGTTTACGGTCATTTCTAAAACTGCTTTCACTAAATTAGATGTTGGCTTTGGGCCATGTGTGTATGGAGAGGCAGAGGCTAAGACAGTATTATAGAGCAGATCTTCTGATCAGTTATAGCACATTGCATCATGTTACATCACATTCTCCTTGTGAAGACCCATAGAAGGAAGGTCTTGGTACCAAGGAGAAAATCGAGTTTCTTCTGCACAACTGGTTTGCTTTCACATCACAAGAACCCTCTGAGTCTTACTGTCAATCATTTCCCCCATCTGCTTTGAGTGCTCAGAAGCCCAAAGCCAGCTCTGGGGCCCACATCGAGCAAATGGCCTGGATTTCATGACATCATCTTGGGTATCAACCTCATCCCAAGCTTCAGTTCACATCTCTACTTTAACCCCAGTTCACCTCCTTATTTATTTTTCTTATATTTTTTCTTTAAAATATGTTTTAATTTTCCCCCCTTCCTTCTTTATTTTTACCACCTTACTCATTTTTAAATACGGTTGTACTATGCATATTTTTATGATTCCCTTTTGGGAACGAAGGGCTTCCCTGGTGGCTCAGATGCAATGCTGGAGAGCCGAGTTTGATCCCTGGGTTGGGAAGATCCCCTGGAGAAGAGAATGGCTATCCACTCCAGTATTCTTGCCTGGAGAATCCTATGGACAGAGGAGCCTGGTGGGCTACAGTCCATGGAGTTGCCAAGAGTGACATACAACTCAGTGACTGAGCTTTTTTTGCAATGAAGCAAAGTAGATAGGAATTTGCTGTTGTTCAGTTGCTCAGTCATGTCCAACTCTTTGCGACCCCATGGACTGCAGCATTCCAGGCTTCCCTGTCCTTCACCATCTCCCAGAGCTTGCTCAAACTCATGTCAGTGATGCCATCCTACCATCTCATCCTCTGTCATCCCCTTTTCCTCCTGCCTTCAATCTTTCCTGGCATCAGGGTCTTTTCTAATGAGTCAGCTCTTTGCATCAGATGGCCAACGTATTGGAATTTCAGTTTCAGCATCAGCCCTTCCAACGAATATTCAGGATTTATTTCTTTTAGGACTGACTGGTTTGATCTACTTGCAGTCCAAGAGACTCTCAAGAGTCTTCTCCAACGTATATGAATAAGTACCGATAAACTGGGTGAAAGTTTAACCTACTTCAAACCAAGTTTCTCCTTGAAGACACTGAGCCAAAATCGGTCGCAGTCATTTGTTTTCAACGGTCTACATTTCCAAACACACGTGAGTAGTTACATAACATTACATGCTTCCAACTACCCACTTTGAGGGTGTTGTTTTGCAGAAGCTCTCCTGGGATTAGAAAAAAGGAAGAACTCTAGGTGAGCAACATATGTTATCTCTACTCTCCACAAACACCTAGGAAAAGCTGCTGCCAGGGGAGAAAACTAAGGTGCAAAAAGGTCCCATAATTTGCCCAAGGTGACACCGAGGGTAAAGGGTGACACCAGATTCAGAAACCATGCCTCTGGTACTCAGAAGCTCTCGGGGGGAGGCTCATCTGGTGAAAATTCAGGGAGCTGTCCCTTTATGCTCTGTATACTAATCTTTTTTAAAGAAAATTTTATTTTTAAAAATGTTTTATTTTAAAAAGCTCCTTGAAGTAGAGTTGGTTTATAACGTGTAAATTTCTGCCGTGTAGTAAAGTGACTCAGTTATGCATATGTCTATTCTTTTTCACGTTCTTTTCTATTATGGTTTATCAACGGATGTTGAATACAGTTCCCTGTGCTATACAGTAGGAGCTTGCTTATCTGTGTATACCATTCTGTGTGCGTGTTACACTTCAACAAAATGTTGAAGGAGTAAAGAAAAAGGCCACAGGCTCTTCTGTATCTCAGTGTGAAGTCAGTGGGACAACGACAATGTGACAGAATTTGCATGGAGTAAAGCAGAACACAAAGCCTGGAGTCACAGGCCTGGGCCCTGATGTTACAGCCTTCACTGGTCCCCACTGGTGGGGTCAATTTTAATGAATGAAACAGCAAACTCAATGAACGGGTTCTTTCTTAGGTCTCCTCCACTCACAGGCCCGTTCTCCAAGGACACCGGGTCAGAGGGAGGCGTAAGTTACAGCCCACACTTGTATGTCTGAGGCCTCGATCATAAGGTCAGGGGCCTAGAAGATTAGAAAGTAATAAAGACGTTCACAATGCTATGTACTTTCTCCTTATAGGGTCTTTTTGTTAGGTTTTCTTCTTTTCTACTGAAAACCTGTATAAGCAAATGGAATATCCATAAGGAGATTTTCCACTTTGCTGGGTGTGGACCTCTGCAGCAGGCCTGGTGATATTTCAGAAAAGTCTCCCCCACCATCCACCCACCAGGCTCCTCTGTCCTTGGGATTCTCCAGGCAAGAATACTGGAATGGGTTGCCATTTCCATCTCCAGGATACCTCCCCACCTAGGGATTGAACCCAAATCTCCTGCATTGCAGGCAGACTATCGCTGAGCCACCCAGGAAAGTCATCATATGATTAGAAACAAAATAATGTTATCTCTAGCCTAGATAATACATAATAAGGAAGGTAAGCCTGCCTTCTAAAAGAAAGCCCTGCCATATGAATCATTTTGAAGCTGAAATTCTGAGGGTTTATTCATAACATGATTCAGCTTGATGAGAGCAGTGCCGGCATAAAATGGGATCAAAGAGGCGGAAGGAAGGTTCTGTGCTGGGTGCAGGGAACTAGTTTCTAGACTGGCTAGTTACCTGGATAGAGTCTCTCAAGGCGTAAGGTTTTTCCTTCCCTTTTCAGCAAAAGGGAGAAATCAAGCTGGATGTTTTCATGACCAAACGCTCTACGATCCTATAGAGGTTCAAAAATAATCATATTGAACTCCCACGTGCATATGGCACAGTACCAGACGCTGAACATCCCTCAGGAAAATTAAGGCGCGGTCTCAGGACACAGGCGGCCGCCCCATCTCTGCCCAGTGTAAACACATGGTGTACTTGTGGGCAAAACTAGGGTGTTCAGGGGGACGTCCCTGGTGGTCCAGTGGTTAAGAATCTGCCTTGTAACGCAGGGGACCGCGAGTTCAATTCCTGGTCTGGGAACTAACATCCCACCTACTGCAGAGCTACTGAGCCTGCACCCCACAACTAGAGAGTTCATGCCCTGCAACAGATGACCCCGCAAGCCGCAGTTAAGACCGGATGCAGCCAAGTACATAAATAGAATAATATTCTACAAAACAAAACCAGTTCTGGGCCGCCTCCAGTCCCTAGACAGCCCTCAGTCTTGTTACGAACCTGGCCCTCATCACATGAGCTCTGAAGGATTCTTACCTGGCCCAGGGGCCAGGCAGGGACAACAGAACCAGAGGACAAAGTGGGGAGGCCAGGGAAATGATGAATGACATTATAAGCCATTGAGAAGATCTCTCTAAAACTCAGAGAGATCTTAGTGACTGGGCTGTGTGGGTCACTATCAGATGGATAGTAATTGTCCTCCAGAAAACAGAAAATCCTGTTTGATGGTATAGTTCAAAGGCAGAACACACGGTGGCTCAAGGCTGCGTTCTGGAGAGACACAGGCTCTGTCTTCCTATCACAGCCTGGGAGCTGTGGGACCACAGGGGAGTTTCTTTACATCTCTAAGTCTGTTCAGTCAATGGTCAACTGAAGCCAACGAAGACGATTCTTGTGAGGGACACATGAAAAGTGACCTGTAAACACTTAGCACAGGTAACAGCTTAATGGACAGAAGCCCCTCTATTCCACCCCCCATCCTCTCATCTGTCCTCAGGCATCTGCTAAGAAGTCACGAGTCCGTCTGACACACTATGCTTCCCTGTATGTGCCTTCCTTTTCCCAATCCCCTCCTCAAGCCGTGGGGACTCTAAATGCTCTTCAAGGACTTGCTAAACGAATGAGTAATTCATAAGGCACAGGACACAATACGAAGGCACAATTCTGATCCAACTGGACCCTTTGGGTCCATTTCTGCTAGCGTCTAGCTTATTTTATAAAGAAGAAAGGGCAGGATTTTACTTTGAGGATCCATCAAAGGTCCCCAAGGCAGGAATACTGAAGCAGGTTGCCATTTCCTTCTCCAGGGGATCTTCCTGACCCAGGGATCAAACCCATGTCACTTGCATCTACCTGCGTTGGCAGGTAGATTCTTTAACCACTGTGCCACCCCGGGAGCCCTTCAGATGTTTGAGCAATTTATTTAACCTCTCCATGCCTCCGCTTCCTCTTCTGTAAAATGGGGCTAATAATACTAATTTCCTCATAGGCTTAAACATCAAGTGCCCAACACATGGAATCTAAGAGGTGTTACTACCCTATATTAAGTCTTTCTGAAATTGTCCATTAAACAGTAGGTGATCAACAAAAATCTGAGCCCGCCACACCATCAGCACTGTTACCAGGTCCCATACCATCAGCCTGTTAGTACCCCCAGAGAGTCATTTAAAATATGCAAATCCCTGCCGCCTCCTCCTCCCTGTTGTCTTCCTCCTTTGGTCTAGGTCAGGCCCAGGAATCTGAATCTTCAGCGAAGCCCCCTGAATGAGTGAGTCCCAGAAGATAATCACTGAACCGACAGACACCGCCTGGAACACGCTAGAGAAACCGGATCAGACGTTGGGTGATTCCCCTCTCCCTCCAAGAGACGGATTTATGGTTTGGGTAAAAACCATTAAGAACACATTGGTTTTCTCATTGGTTTCACTTTGAGTTTCTGCCTCCTGTGACGCAAAGCGAAATCATACAGTTTGGGGCATCACCTCCCACGTGGGGCAGATCTACCATGTGACTAGAAGGCTGAGAACTGAAACCAGAGGCAGGCAAGTTGAAGGGAGCCTGTGTGTGTGTATATATATATTTGCATACATACATATATATACACATGCACACACACACATATATATGTATATATTTTTTGCTGTTGTTTAGTCACTAAGTCGTGTCTGATTCTTTTGTGACCCCGTGGACTGTAGCCTGCCAGGCTCCTCTGTCCATGGGATTCTCCAGGCAAGAATACTGGAGTGGGCTGCCATTTCCTCCTCCAGGGGATCTTCCCAACCCAAGGATTGAATCTATGTCTCCTGTACTGGCAGGCGGATTCTTTACCATTGAGGATATATACATATACATACATATATACATATATATATATATATATATATATATTTGTCTCTTTTCTTCCTTTCTTTGAAAAATTGTAACTCCTCAGAGATGTGCGTGACACATGTGACAAACGGCAAAAGAACAACGTGAGTTTTCATCCAGAGAACTGGTCCTTTAAAGGATATGAGCTGAGTTGTGAAGCTGTGACTCCAATCGCAAAGGGTGTGGCATCTTTAGGACAGAATTTAGGGGAAAGGAAGAGCACTGGAAATAAAACCCACAAGGGTCTCAGGCACACGATCAAGTGTGGAACTAGAATGATTTCAAAAACCGAAAAGAAGTAACAAAACTGAAAGCAGCCGGATATGTAAGACAGAACGAACCAGCTTTCCAGAATGTTTGCACGGGTTTCAGCAACAGATGTCAATGGGATACAACACTTGAAAATTATGCAAAATGGGAAAATGTTCAATGCTATGACACCAAGGGTGAGGGGCAGTCACCCAGACAGAAGAGTCCACACTGCTTGTCTGCTCCGAGCAGCGTCTTATGCAACATGAGCACTTCATAATTATTCATCAGAAATAACCATAATCAGCTCACAAAACACACAAAAAACACAACAATGTTGTACACCCCAGAAAAAACTTTTAGAATACCATTCACAGTAGCATCAAAATGCTTAAGGTTCCTAGGAATATTATTACACGTATTTCTATACATCATGTGTGTAAGTAGCAACATATTTTATGTATTTTATATACTTTTTTTTTTTCACCACACCACTTGACATGTGGATTCTTAGCTTCTTAACCAGGGATGGAGCCCACACCTCCTGCATTGGTATTTTGTGTGTTTTATATACTTTTTTTTTGTTTGTTTGTTTTTTGCCATACCACTTGACATGCGGATTCTTAGTTTCTTAACCAGGGATGGAACCCATGCCTCCTGCATTGGAAGAGCAGAGTTTTAACCACTGGACCACCAGGGAAATCTTATATACCGTTTTATACAGAATATTCTAAAACTCTCTTGGGACACTGAAAATGATATAAATAAGCACGTTTGGAAATCAGTGCTCATGTACTCACGCAGCGTGTGCTTACTATACGCCAGACAGCATTCCGAGCACCTTCCACATGCCGCATGCAACACGGTTAATCATCCAGTCCTCTCCATCACCCTGTAGGCAGGTACTATTAGGACCCCTAGTTTACAAATAAGGAAACTGAGGTTCTTCAGGGCCTTGTAGCCAGTGAAAAGTGGGGTCAGGGTCTGAACCCAGGAAGTTGAGTGCCATTCTTGATTTATTTTTCTTTTCTGTTATTTTGGGCACCCCTCTTTAAAGACCACACGCCGCCTTTTGATGTGGTGGACTCACTGTTGTAAACATGTCAGGTCCACAGATTCAGTGCGGTCCTAATAATAACTCTACCAGGTTCTGCGAGGGAATCTGTTCTGTTTCTAAAATTTATATAGAAGGGCAAAAAGCCACGAACACCGAGACATGCTTCATGGGAGCCCATGCCCTTCCAGGCATTAGGCTTCGGTGCGAGGCTGTGATAACTAAGGGGGGTCGACAAAGAGACCTGTGGAACGGAGCGGAGAACGCTGCAGGAGAGGAGTGCAGAGGCCACGTGGCTGCGGACGCGGGCGGGTGGCTTCCTGGCCACATGCACACAGACAACCTGCCCCCCCCCGCACAGCCCGACAGCCCTAAGACAAAAGACGGAACAGTCCCCAAGGCACTTGCAGACTTACGGATGATGAAACTACGGCAGAATCCCGTGTGAGAGGCACAGCTCTAAAGAACACAGGAGAACAGCGTCACAAACCTGGATAGGGGAGAATTTTTTAAACAAGATAGATAGAAAAGCGTTGATCATAAAGGAAAAGACTGAGAAACCAAATAACATTGAAATTAAGAGTTTGGGGGCTTCCTTGGCAGCTTAGTGGTAAAGAACCTGCCTGCTAACGCAGGAGACATGGGTCTGGTGCCTGGTCTGTGGAGTGTCCACATGCAGCGGAGAGGCCAAGCCGTGAGCCAGAAGAGAAGCCCCTAGGACGAGAGGCCTGGGCATCACACCTGGGGAGTGGCCCCGCAACAACAAAGACCCAGAACAACCCCAAATAAATAAACAGACACATACTTCACAGGCAAGCTATAGCATTTAAAAATGCAAAAATAACTAATCTTTTTAATGATTCTTTTATATTTCTTCATCTTTTGCCTTTAAAAAAAGAAAATTCAGAGCCTTTAACCAAACTGAAGATCTTCCACTCTGACTGAAACTAAGTACAGAACTCAGTAGATGGTACCAATTACTTCCTCTAATGTCTAAACTCACACTATAACAGCAACTAGATTTCTGCTCAGCTGAAGTTTTCTGAGAATGGTTCTGCCTTTGTTTTTACTAGCAGGCCACTTAAATCTTACCCACTTGTTTAGCTGCAAGGATTGAAACAAAATGTTTGCTGGCAAAACAAACACTGGTTTTAAAATTCTCCACTTGGGCTGCTGGGTAAAACACTTGTTTACTGACACAAATGTTTTATTTGGAAAACTCCTGCCAGTGTGGACACTTTCCAAGAAAAGCACCAGGATGTGCTAGGATGGTGATGTCACGCCCTTGACAGAAGTTGGCATTTTTGGGTAACTGCACAGAGTTTACTTTCAGAGAAGAGAACAACAATAGGACAACCAACTTTTTTTTTTTTAAATCAACCCCCAAGGCCTAAAACACTCTCACTGGGTCATGAAATAGGCCAGTTCAATCCCTACTCCTCAAAGCTAATCTTTTCATGCAATCAAATCAGTTTTATAAGTGACATAGTAAAAATAATTGTCATCATCATCATCGTTATTATTATTTTAGAGCTAAGCCTCTCCCTTTCAATTCATTCATTCTAGGCTTTCTGGCTCCCCTATGTGACATGGCATGAAAAACCATCTCTATCTCTTAATAAGATACACTAGAATCCTAAAATGCCATTACGAACCACAAAATAGGATTGAGCAGAGGCAAGTCTAACTTGAAAACCATCCAAAGAGATCTACTTTCTTAAGTACCAAAAGAAAACAACCCCAAAGACAGTCTTGGGACCCTGTGGTTAGTTTCATATGGAGGCTCCAGTAAACACATTACATTTGACCAAATAAGATTCGCCCCGCCCCCACCCTGACCTGAAAAAGCTTAGGAATTATAATCGATATTTTCCTGCTAAGGTTAGGCACTAAGAATTAAAATAGATCATTGCTATAGTTCCTAATAAGGGTCTCCAAACTTTTAAAAAATACATCTTCCATCTTTAAGAAACACTTTGCATACATCCAAGCATATGTATATTTTAATTTATAAGCTATATACTACTGTTAAGCATTATAAAACATACATAAAAATGGATAATACAGAGATCTTGATGGGTATTTCTCTAAAGAAAAGATACACCTTCCCAATAGGCACATGAAAAGATGCTCAGTCATCAGGGAACTGAAATCAAAGCCACAATAGACCACTCAGATCCACTACGGTGGTTATAATAAAAAAATGGAAAATAATGGGACTTCCCTGGTGGTCCAATAACTAAGACTCCAAGCTCCCAATGCAGGGGGCCTGGGTTTGACCCCTGGGCAGAGAACTAGATCCCTCATGCTGCAACCAATGATCCGGCATGCTGCAACTAAGATCGAAGATCCTGAGTGATGCAACCAAGATCCAGAGCAGCCAAATAAATTAATTAACATACTTAAAAAAAAAAAAAGGGAAGTAATATGAACCGGCAAAAATGTGGGGAACTGGAACCCTCATATATTATATGCAGGTATAAAATGGTGCTCCCATGGTGGAAAACAGTTTGGTAGATTTCCAAAATGTAAAACACGGAGCTACCACATGGCTCAGCAATTCCACTCTCACACATACGTATACGTATACATACACATTATACATCCAAAAGAACTGAACACGGATTCCAACGGACACTTTTATAACCATGTTCATAACAGCATTTTTCAAACTAGCCAATGTGGAAACAACCCAGATGTCCATCAACCGATGAACAGATGAACAAAATGTAGTCATGTGGACAATGGGATATTATTCAGCCATGAAAAGAAATGAAGTTGTGGCACATGACACAGCATGGATGAACCCTGAAAACTTTATACCAAATGAAAATAAGCCAGGCCCCCAAAGGAAATATATTGTATGATCCCACTCATATGAAATATCTAGAATGGGCAGATATGAGACAGAAAGTGGATTAGAGGCTAAAGATGGTCGTGAGGAGTTATTGCTTCACGAGTGCAGGGTGTCTGTTTGGGGTGGTGAAAAATGTTGGAAACAGACCACGGTAACATTGCACAACGTCGTGAATGTAAGTAACGCCGCTGAACTGCACACTCAAAAAGGGTCACGATAGCAAATTTTATATCTTTTTTTACCACAATGTTAACAAATGGGGAGGGGAAGGACAGCTAAAAATATGTTAAGAACTGAGGTTCCATTATTTTCTTCTCAAATTCCAGTGGGTGGGTCAGGGGTGGAGGCAGAGCCAGAGCAAGAATTAGTGAATTGCACACGGGGTAGAGGGGATACCAGGGAGAGAATATATGGGAAAGCCTGCAACTCAAAAAGAATTGTATTTTTAATTCCAAAGGAAAGAGGACCCCATTCTGTAGCCTTTCCATAGAACTAAACTGCAGACCACCTGTGAGCTCTCGTCACCCTCACACACCTGGGCACCCGAGTCGCTGCCAAAGCACCAGGAAAACCCTCTTCACTTCTCCTGCAAAGCGTCCCCTGGAAGCTAGCTCACTGGGGGCCGAGGTTCTGCATTGCCAAACAGATCGTGCTTTTTCCATCACTTTATAGTCTCAGGTGAGACCCAAGTCCAAGGCAAAAGACTCCTTTTCAAAGCAATTTTCAAAGTCATTTTCTTAATTCCACTCCCCCCTCAGGCTCAAGAGGATCAATCATGGGGGAAAGTGACAGGAAATAATAAAAAGATTAACAGCTCGACATCAAGAAGCAACTCCATGGCCTATGCTGGACGTGTCAAATACGAGGCTGGCCAGCAACCAGGGTAATCAAAAGGCAAACACACTCAAGTCTGAGGGCTAGGCTGATGTTTCAGGAGGCTGAAGGCCCTGCTCAACTCAGCAATGACAAAGCAAAGGGCACAGCGGTGGAACAATACAGTTCTGTACTGACACACAGCATAGAGCCGTCCTGCACTCACCATCTCGGGGGTTCACCACGGGGCAGCCACCTGCCGATGGCTGGATTATTTACTTTGAAGGCTGAAGTATTTTTCTAGTAAAATGCAGGAACTCAGCTTTAAAGGAAAACTGAATTGAGATATGCTAGACTCCCAGGACCATTCGAACTTTTATTTTTCTGTAGATTAATGATGGAGCAATATGAATTTACTGCGGCTTTCCCTTGGCAAATCAGCTGAAACTTGTGGCTTCAGAGACAAACATCTTCTAAAACTGTAATACGAAATCATTAACTCACACCTTCAAGTCACTTGGGTAACTGTTATTACCACTGACTGTTACTACTTGAATAGTAACTCCGTGACACCCAATGTAATCCATAGAGACAGCTCTCATCTGAAAACTGTATTTCTATACCATTAGAGCACAAAGTAGTTAAGCATCTATATAAACATTGCTTCTAAAGATTGTGAATTCAGTACATCCCAGGGGAGGGGGGCAGGCATGGGCTCAGGATTGTAAATATGTAGGTATCCACACAAAAGAGACCATCTTCTGAGTGCTTGGTGAAACCCTGCCTTTGCTTCTTGCTGCTACCGCAGGAAAACCTATCACTGCTAAGTCAGTCCTACCATGAAAACTTGACTTTTAACAGATGAGTCCTCCAAACCCAGAGAAATATAGGATTCTTGTTTAAAAGCGTTCCATTTTGGTTCCAACACGGATATTGTTTCTAAACTCTCTTCTCAAGGCCCTCCAGCTTGCTATATTAAAAAAAAAAAAAAAAGTTGCCAAGCTGGTTTTAACACATCTTCTCAGGACTGATAAGCAAAAGTCTACTAAAGCAGTTTTGAATAAGAAACTCAGAGCCATTCTCTAAGTTTTCTCAAATTCAGCAGCATTTTTTAAACGGAGGGCTGTTAAACAAGTCCTACCTTTCCAAGGCTGGAAATGAAAGCGTCTCTTCTTTGGTAAAATATGAACCCATAGCTTCTTTGGAACTGAAGCTGACATCCTGTTGGACTGAGCAGCTTCGAACCTGTTCTGTGGGTATTATGAATGAGTGCAAACAGTAAGGGGGTGTGAAAATAAATTTTCTAATGGAAAAAAAAAAAGCAGTGAACTGTTACTAGATTTGGGTTAACTAAGAACTTCAATGAACAGCAGTAATATTTCCAATCTTTCTTGCAAATCTCACCTATTCAACCTTAAAAATTTCATTTAACCATGTGATCACTGACATGCTCAAACACTTAGAGGTTCTTGCTCACTAAGAAGTTTTTTGGCGGTTGAAACCCATATTTTCATAAATATGATACATAAGATACAGCTCACTAGGAAAACTAGGATAACAGCAGTAAATATTACCCACCCCTCGTGTGAATCAAGAGAATGCAAAACATATACGAAACTCTATGCATGCCACAGAGTATAGGGCAAAGTTTGGAGACTCTAGGACATTGTAAATTCTCATTGGAGCTCTTTCTCTCATTCTACACTCAGAGCTTTAAAGCAAATTTAAAATTGGTGTATCAAGATGCTAGCCCTATTTTCAGCTTCTTCAAGAAATCTCAAGTAGAAAACTGCCATTTCCCGCCTGCACTCTAACTTCACAATTAGCTGCTGAATAGGATGCTTTCAGGCAAGCCCATCCTGCAGAAGCCATCCTCTCTCCTCTCACCTGAATGCTCCAAGGGTCTGCACTGTACACCGTCCTCTCTCACAGTTATCTGGGTACCTTGGGCTTCATTTTTCTGACATTTTTAGAACACTCTGTTATATTCTAAATGGCATTCGAGACCTAGGCTATATTGCATAACAATGTGAATATACTCAACAGTAACTAAACTGCACTGCCAATGCAGGGGACACGGGTTCGATCCCTGGTCCCAGAGGACCCCACATGCCGCAAGGCACCTAACCCTGTGCTCCACAGCTACTGAAGCCCACAAGCCCTAGAGCCCGGGCTCTCAAGAAGGGAACTCCCCGCAATGAGAAGCTTGCCCTTCGCAACTAGAGAGGAGTCCCACTTGCCACAACTAGAGAAACTCTGAGAGCAGCAACGAAGACAGCCTAGCCCCCCAAAGTTAGAAATATGGCTAGTTTAAGCTCTGTACATGGAGGGAAGTGGGGAGGGGACACTGTCCCCCCGCCAGTCCCCACCATCAGTTCTCGTTATTAGTGTCTGCCTGCTAGTCCACAGATGCGCAACAATACGGACGTGAGAATGACTCTTCATAGCTTTTAAGCAAGAAAAAAAGAGCAAATGACAACTTGCACCCAGATAATTAGCATCTAATTACCTGAAAGTGACCAGGTACTGCTGCCCAAGAAGGCGACACTATTTTTGAGACAATAAAGCAATGAGATGGGCTTCCCAGGGGGCTCAGTGATAAAGAATCCACCTGCAATGCGGAAGACTTGGTTTCCATCCCTGGGTTGGGAAGATCCCCTGGAGAAATGGCACCCCACTCCAGTATCCTTGCCTGGAGAATCCCATGGACAGAGGGGCCTGGCGGGCTACAGTCCACGGGGTCACAAAGAGTCGGACGACTGAGCACACAGCACGCAAAGTAATGAGATCTGTAGATAGACTGGTGTTCCTTGAAAAAAGTGTTCACCGTCATCAGCTTTTAGAAGTCCAACCCCGAATTTCAAACTATCCATTTCTCGCTAGGCTGCTTCTCTCTGAACTCTAGCCTGGTGTTGAGAGCCCACTGCTTGCCTCGCCTTCCCTCTGACTCCTCAGCTCCCTTGAAGAGGACCAGCCAAATGGTTGCTCTTGAGAATATTGCCAAACACCACGCCCAGGGGCTGCGTACCCAGAGCACAGGAAGTCATCTGCCCGGGGCCCAGTTTATTGCTTCATCTCAACGCACTTTGATGGACGGAGTGTGAGTCAGCCCCACACACAGCACGTCACCCCAATCCTCCTTCCTTCCTAGCAGGACAGAGCTCTTCTGACACACCCATCCAGGCTTCCAGCCCCCTGCTGAATTTGGAAAGCAGCAGGCCCTGTAGACATCAACAGTCTCCAGTACTGTCTGTCAACGGTTGTCTATCAGATACCAAGGCACAGAGACAGCTGGAAACCAACCCATGAAAAGGAGAGAGACAGGAGGCTCTGCGGAGGCCTCAGACTGAAGAACGTGCCGGCCCGGCACTGGTTCCCAAGATGAATCCATATCAGAGTGGCCTATGACCCCTGCAGAAAATGCAGCCCGCCAGCCCAGGAGATTCTGATTGGGTGCCTGTGAGGTAAGACCCTGATGCTGGGAAAGACTGAAGGCAGGAGGAGAAGGGGACAACAGAGGATGAGATGGTTGGATGGCATCACCGACTTGATGGACATGAGTTTGAGGAAGCTCCGGAAGTTGGTGATGGACAGGGAAGCCTGGGGTGCTGCAGTCTATAGGGTCGCAGAGTTGGACACGACTGAGCGACTGAACTGAACTGAACTGGGCTGGGACCCCTGAATCTGTTGAGCCTGGTTTGGGAGCTGCTGGGTAAGGCACTTGGGTTACAACAGTGCTGACTTAGTAGACTGGCTCTAACTGAAGCCTCAGGAATGACTACCTTCTTGTGCTTTACGAGGAAGGAGAATTTTCTGGGGGGGCTGCATGGCTTGTAGGATTTTAGTCTCCCCAGGGATCAAACTTGGTCGTGCAGTGGGAACCAGAGTCCTAACCACTGGACCACCCAGGAATTCCCAGGAGAATTTTGAAATGTACACATACATATGTGCATATATATTGGGTTGGCCAAAAAGTCCATCTGGGTTTTTCCATAAGAGGGCATGTGGAAACCTGAATGAACTCTTTGGCCAACTGAATATACGTACTAAGTTCTGATGGTGAATGTTCCCTGAAATGTGTCCTTCGCCACCAAGTTCAAACCCAGGACCAATAATCACCTACTTCTGTGTAGATGACTCACACCACTACTTTCAGCCGAGACCCAGCCACCCTGTCTAACTCACCTAAACCCAGCTGCCAATCACGGCCCTGAATTCCACTTCTGAAATCAATCCTTCCATTACCTGAAACACTGGCTTCCTGTTCCAATTTCTGTTGATATCACCACCTGCCGAGGCATCTAGATTTAAATCCTTTGTCATCTCGGATGCTTCAAGTTCACACCCAAACACTAGAAAATACTGTCACTGTTCCTTTTACAAAGACTCACCAAGCGCCGCCCTTACAACCTGGTCCACAGGACACGATCGTTCTCCAGGCCCCCACGGTCCCTAAACTTCCACTGCAGCCGAACTCACAAGATTAGTCTTCCCCCAGTGATAATTCTGACCATGTATTTCCCTTGCTCAGAATCCTGTTATAATTCCCCACTACCTGCGGATACAGTCCTAACACCTAACACCAAATATGGCCCAGGCATTCAAAGGCATTAACTTATCATACTGGGGCTTCCCTGGTGGCTCAGACAGTAAAGAATCTGCCCCCAGTGCAGGAGACCCAGGTTCGATCCCTGGGTTGGGCAGATCCCCTGGAGAAGGGAATGGCAACCCACTCGAGTATTCTTGCCTGGAGAATCCCATGGACAGAGGAGCCTGGCGGGCTACAGTCCATGGGGTCACAAAGAGCCGGACACGACTGAGGAACTAAAACACTAACCTATCATTCAAGTGACAATTTCATACTCCATCAACCTCCAGCAGCAAAGCTGATCTTGTCAAATTCCCCCAGTGGACCTGGCAACCTCCTGCCTCATTCTTTA
Organism: Antilocapra americana; assembly: GCA_007570785.1. NCBI lineage: Eukaryota > Metazoa > Chordata > Mammalia > Artiodactyla > Antilocapridae > Antilocapra > Antilocapra americana. The sequence continues at coordinate 17,584,131 of ML664180.1, forward strand.
TCTCCCTCCTACCACCAGGAATGCCTTTCTCTCTCCAGCTATAAAAATTGTACACATCCTGTAAGGCCCAAGTTCAAGTTCTACCCACTCCCTAGGGAGCACTTCCTGATGGCTGCCACCTCACAGCGACCCTCCCAGGGCACACCCAGCACCCTGCCACATCTGAGCCTCTGCTAAGTAAGGGTGTGTCTGCTCCTTTTCACCTTCCCTCTCACCCTCTGCTCTCTGCCCCTCCCTGGCACTTAACCACTGACTTCTCACCAACAGTCAGGTGTACACCAGCTCTCTGGACGTATTGCCCTGAAAATGAGCAAACCCTCATTCTTATGAAGAAGTCCCATTCTCTGCTAACACATAGAGAATAAACAGAAGAAAAACAAATTTAAGTCTCTCATTATTGCACTTCTCAACTCACTTTAACTTTCATCTGTGAATCTGTCATCTCTTCTTACCCCTATAGGCACATAATTTTTTAATGGTGTTTTAACTTAACCTCTAAATAGTTAAACTTCTTATATTTGTCATCTAGCTGTCACCCCTAATAGGACATATTAGACTTGAGTCTTTTTAGGAACATGGATATGCCTCTCTGTAATCTCCACAGGCCTTAAATTAACATTATTCTAGACAAAGTAGGTAGCTAAAACGTTTAAAGCATATGTTCATTGAAAAAAAACACTTTGTACATGCATTTGCTACAAATGCATTGTCCAAAATAATCTATGTGAAAATCTGCTTATATATAGGCAATTTCTTGAAAAGTGCCCCCCCCCAGATTACTTAACAAATATCTTAAACATCCAAGACACAGTATTGAGGACTCTATTATTACTCCTTTCTTAACATATTTATTCATTAATTCAACTTGCTTTATAAATCTGAGTTATAGCTAAAATGAAGATCACCCCATACAGAAACATTTAATGAATGCAGAAGAAATTGAAGGGTGGGGAGAAGGGATGGGAGAAAAGAGGAAGATGGCTACTTCATTTTCTACTTAAAATTTCAATTCAGTTCCATGGCAACAACGCTGGTTTGCACCAAGATTTGAAAGCCTCATTATCTCAAACAGAAGGAAATCATGCTAACAGAGTGACAAAATCTAAGATCATGTTTTTTCAAGTTTTCAGAATGCAAGACTGTTTAGCGTATGGAATTGGTTCCTTTCCAACTTTAGCTGTTCTACAGTTCAGGAAAACATCATAAGTGAAAATAAAGACTTTGGTCCTTGGAACTGAAGATCCTCTACCTAGAAAGCAATGGAAAAAATCCAGTCTATCACTCCAGAGCAAATCACCTATTATTATCTTAATCCCATTTTACTGATGAGAAAACTCAGCGAAGTTAAAGAAAAATAGAGTAGGGATGGTTAGATCTCCATAAGTTTTCACCACAAAATAACCTCTTTTATACATAAATGCATGATTCATTTTAAAGAAATTCAACTGATCAGTTTTTGCTTCCCATGAATATGGACTCTTTAATGCAAACTGCGTCTCAATTTTTAGGTTTCTTTATCACGAGTTGCCTGGGAAACAGAAATTTACATTGGTTGCTAAGTCAACTTTTCAGATAGCCCCTTAAGATCTCTTTAAAGGGTAACCCACCCCTTTGGGCTTCTGAATAAAACTCCAGCAGTTTGCTGGGAGTCTGAAGCTTCCTGGCCCTTTGGGCTCTGCTTCAGCCCTACCCTGCACTCTGTAATTGAGGTCCCCGGGACAAAACCAGCAGAAGGGAAAAAATGCAACAACTCCCTGGAAGGGTGCTCAGAAGACTTGGGGCTGCAGCCTCCACAACGCTAAGCTTCCCTCTACCGTCTCATCGTTTACTATTATTTCTTCTTGACTCTGCTTGTGTTACCAGCATGCAAAGCCCATCACTTTAAAATCTGGGTCCTCCATCTCCTGATCACATGCTTGGGGTATGAAGAGCCGCTGAGCTCCGGAGGAAACTTGACTGCTCTCACTTCTTCTGCTTTGAGGAGTTTTAATAAAGGCCTTTTCATGTTTGTTTCTCAGGCCTTCCACAAATACAAAACTGTCAGTGTCCCCTGCCCCTTCCAAGCCTAAGATATCAACTTCAAACCTTTGTAGCAACTAAGCGAGAGTTTGTTAAGAACTTGGGTGAATTCTGGCAGCCCGGGCCTGTGTTTGGGAAATGGCAAACCCGAACGCAAAAACGCTGAGTTTATGTTCTCTAAAGACGGTAAAACCACAAGCACGAAGCAGGGAAAAGACCCCGCCATCCTCTCCAGCTCTCCTTCCACGTCTTGGTTCAGTAGTAAGAAGGGTGAGTCCATTCCCTGGGGCAAGCGCAGCCTCCTCACGGTCGGGCTCACCTAAAACGTCCACTGCATCACTGCATCCAAGCCAAACTCGGTTACTGAGGCAACCGGCTTTTTCTTCCCCCAGGGTCACAGGGAAGCACACCCCTCGGGATCCCCTGGTAACCGTCCACCGGTAATGCCGGGGAACCACAACAGCGAAAGACTCGCTTTCCAAGGCTGGAGCGGCCCGCATGTGGTGGGGGGGGTGAGTGGGGGTGCGCAGCGTCCAGTTACATTCCTGACCCACTTTCGCATCCCTCCCTCCCCCTCCCCTCCCTCCTCCTCCCGGGCAGGCCGCGAGGGCACCGGCGCGGCGGAGAGCCACCGGCGAGCAGCAATCCCTAGGCCGCCGGCGGCTGGGGGGCACCCGGAGTCGGGCTCTCCAGGGGACCGGGAGGAAGGGGCGGGGACGGGGGGAGGGGGAGGGGAGGGTGCCCCACCCCCACCCCGCTGCCCCCGCGCGGCCCCTCCCCCGTCACATGGGCTCAGAGCACCTGTTGGCGACCTCAGCCCCTAGCGGAGCTCCTCCCGCCGGCCCGGGCAACACCACCCCCCGCAGCCCCACGCCCCCGCGGGAAGGGACGGGAACGCTGCCCGGTTCTCGCTCCGTCAACCCCGCTTCGCCCCGAGCGGGCGCGGGGGACCGGTGGGCGACCCCTGCCCAGCTGCTCAGCCTTGCAAAGTGCAAAAGCGCGCTGGCCCGGCGCGGGGATCGGCCGCAGGGGCTCCTGCCCGCCCCCGCCCTCCCAAGTGCCCCCCTCTCCCGGGCGGAGCGGCGAGGTGGGGTGCCCCCGCTCCCTGCCCGACTCCGCAGAAACCTGGGCTCCGCGCGGCGCGGGGAGGGGGTGCTGCGAGTCCGGGCCGGGCCGCGGGGCGGGCAGGTGGCGGGCGGTGGAGGGTGGGGTGTGCGTTCGGCCGAGTCCGGGGAGGGGACGGGAAGCTGCCGTCGCGGCCGCAACTTGTGAGCGTGCGAAGCCACTCGGCACCTCCGCGCGCCGCGCCCCTCCCCCGCGCCGGCCCCGCGGGGCGCGGATCGGGTCCGGCCAGCGGGCCGGTGCCGGCCCGGGCTGCCGGAGGGGCCCGGCCGCCCCGGGGGTGAGACAAGGGGGCACCGCCGGGTGCCTGCCCGCGCCCCTCCGCCCCCACTGGACCCGCGCGGGGAAGGGACGGAGGACGACGGCGGAGCCAAGGCGACCGCCCGGTGGATGCAGGAGAGGGCCTGCCGTCCGGGGCTGCCCGCATCCCGGCGGCGGACACGGCGCCCGGGGGAGGGGTGGCCGAGGGTCCGTCCCGCCCGGAGCGAGGCCGGCCGTGGAGACCCCCCGACCCGGCAGGGGAGAGGGCTGCGAGGCGGGCGGCGAGGCGAGGGCGGAGGCCACCCGGACCTCCGGGGTCAGCGGCTGTTTGTCCGCCCCCAAAGGACGGCGCGAGCCCCTGGCCGGTCCTACCAGCCCGGAGACCCGGCGAGAGCCCGAGCTTCGTGTTCGGAAAGATGGACCCGTCTAGTTCAGACCCTCGGAGGGGCTCGACTTGGGCACCGGGGGAAGATGGACCGCCTGGGCCAGTCTGGGGTGGGACACCCCGCCCCGAAGCCCGGCCTGCAGCCCCTCTGGGGGCGGATCGGCGAGATGGGGAAGGATGTAGCGGGCTGACGGGGCCAGGCCCCGCCACTCCCGCACCGGGGCCTGGAGAGCCCCGGCCGCCGCCCCCTTCCTCTAAGAGCAGGGTTACGAATCCTCCAGCGTCCCCGCAAGACTTCACAAAGTTCATCTGACTCACTGGAGACTTACTGTGCTTTACGCCCAAGCCTGTTGCTTGGAAAGAGCTAAGGCTTTTAATGGTGGTGTTAAGAAATTGAGTCATTTGAGGGTGTGGGGCTCTCTGAGAGGCAAAGGAGTGGCTTCAGGTGAAAGTCAACTGCCTTTCGACCAGCTGAATGATTTAATTACACGCCATCTGAATTTAAAGAGCTTCACACTCTCACTGAGGACAGCTGGACAGTTAGATTCTGAGGTGAACCCGAAAGTTACTTTTTAAGTGAACAAAGTCTGTTTTGCACCAAAAAAAACCCGAGTGACGGGTACAGTGGTCCCTTGGTGTCAGAGAAGTTGGTTCCAGGAACCCCTGCAGATACCAAAATCCAGGGATGCTCAAGCCTCATGGAAGATGGTGTCGAATTTGCATATAATCTATGCACATTCTCCTCTGTGCTTCAGATCGCCTCTAGATTACACCCTAATGTAATATGCTGCCTCTGCTAAGTCGCTTGAGTCATGTCCGACTCTGTGCGACCCCATGGAGGGCAGCCTACCAGGCTCCTCCATCCACGGGATTTTCCAGGCAAGAGTACTGGAGTGGGGTGTCATTGCCTTCTCCGATAATGTAATATAAATGGTTATAAATACAATAAATGTTCTGTAGATAGTTGTTGGCCTTCAGCAAACTTGAGTTTTGCTTTTTGGAACTTTCTGGAATTTTTTTTCTCAAATGTTTTTTGTTTGAGATTGGTTGAGTCCACAGGTTACAGCAGGACCAATTATCTTTCTTTCTTTTAGATTCAAAATATTTAGTTCTTTAATTTCTTTTTTATTTCTTTTGTATTTCTTGGTCGTGCAGAGAGGCATGTGGGATCTTAGTTCCCTGACCAGTAGTTGAACCTGTTCCTCCTGCAGTGGAATTGCAGAGTCTTAACCACTGGACCATGAGGGAAGTCCTTTCATCTACTGCAAGATGCACATATTTTCAAATTTTGACATCTTTAATGTCCTATTTGATAGCATCCTCAAGTCCTAATTTAACTGGCACTGTTTTCTTTTCTTTTCTTTTTTTAAGTGGGACATGAAATTAGGAAGTTTGAGTTAAACAAGTTTATTTGTAACCAAGAAATGCAACAAACAGCTTCATAGCAAGGCCTTTTGGAGTCTTGTGTGTGCTTAGGCGTTTGTGAATCACCACGAGGAGGTTATGCCTCACAGTTTCCTAAATGTGTGTGTGCAGTCACTAGTTTGGTGAGCATCACTGCTGAGGACTTAATATGCCTTTCAGGAAATGCTGCTCTAGGGGTTGTCCCAGATTGGAACACAGTGAAGGGAAACGTTCACATTTCAAAACTGTGCTTGAGGATAATCAGAAATCTGTAAATGATAAACGAAACTTAGTGACCTAACAAGAAAGAGCCCATTTAAGGATATCAGGCAAAACTCTTCCCACTCAGCTATAGTAGGAACTGAATTGGGATCATCTTTAGAGAATTAATTCAGTGAGTGAACTAATTAATTCATTTAGTTCATCAGATAATTCATGTATCTCGGGACTTCCCTGGTGGTCCGGTGGGTAAGACTGTGAGTTCCCAATGTAGGGGACCCAAGTTCTGTCCCTTCCCGGGGAACGAGAGCCCACAAGCCACAACTAAGAGTTCTCACCCCATGACTTAGACGCAGCACAGCCAACTAAAAAATTTTTAAAAAGGAAAATTTATGTATCTGATATATTCAGTTACTGTTACATTATCTCCTGCATTATTTTGACTTGTACTTATTTAAATTAGGCTGGCCTAAGCTACTAGTAAATTACTCCAAAAAAATTCCCCCAAAAGATCATTATGGAAAAAATAAAAACTGGTGATGAATACCTAGAAGTGTAATTTTAATTAAAAAAAGAAAGAGGCATAAAAAATTTCCAAAGAGATGAAATTTAGCATAGGAAAGAAAAAAAAATGCTTGCCATTCATTCCCTAATAAGGGTTAGAGGCAAGATCAGATTGTCATAAGTGAACAAAATATTCTACTTGGAATGTTTCTAATATAAATAATAGTGTTTAACATTTTTTAGTATATGTAACATAAAACATGCATTTTCATATATTAGAGTATTCACCATATGATAATCCTGCAAGGTAGATGGAGCAGTCATTCACCCTCAGATTGCAAACTCAACCATTCATTGATGTAACAAGCATGTACCAAGTTCTAGACACTAGGCTTCGATGACAGAAAGATGAATATGAGAAATTCCCTCTCTGTAGAAGTTTACATCTGGTGGGAGAGTTGGATAAGTATTAATAAAATAAATAACTGTAATACAGTATAGCATTGAGGCTTAGAAAGGTTAAAGACTTAAGGAAACCTAAGTAAGGATTTGAGTGGTCTTATGATTTCACACTCTCTCCTGTAATAGACATGCTCTCATCCTTGCAAACAGTCTCATGAAGATAGAGTATTTGAAATAAATAAAACAAAATCAAGTATGTTGAACCTTAAGAGCCGGAAAGAGATGTCCAGATTATATAGGCTAACCCACTCATTCCACAGGCTTAAAAACTGAGACAGAGAAGAAAAATGGATTTGCTCAAGGTTGTACAGTTATGTAATGACCAAATTAAGATTAGAATCGAGGTTTCCTGACTTCCAGCTCTTTGTACTATGAAGCGCTGCCCTACAATAAGAAGTGATAAGAGAAGTCTTGGTGGAGCCTGTCTCTACTGTCCAACTATGTATGGGCCCATCTCAATAAATGCCCAGGGTGATTGTGGAATCTGTGATAAAATACCCCATGACTAAGCACTTATTTAAAGAAATATTTCTAAGAGGAACTGCAAGGGGATTTCAGCTATGTGAGTTCCTTAAAAACAGCCACATACATCCTTAAAAGTTGAAGATGTATCTGATAAAAAGTTAATATGGGACATTTGGGGAAATTTGAGCCCTGGCTGACTACATATTAGAGACTACTAAAGGATTATTGTTACTTGTTTAACCACGAGTGGATTTGTGATTGTGCTATTTCAGAAAAGGAGTTCTCATGTCTTAGGTGTATATTGTGAAATGTTTACACTGAAATTATATAATATCTAGGATTAAAATAATCCAGTTTTGGTGGGGAGTAGGGGAGGAGAGAAAATGAAAACTAAATTCATGTGCTAAAACTGGGAAATATATATGTAGGCATTTATATTAGTATATATAGTAATATATACATATATTATCTATATACTATATATATATGTATTATATATATATACTAATATAAATGCCACTTCTGTGTGTCTTCCCAATTTCCCAAAATAAAAAGACTTTTCTGAGTCTCTATAAAAGAAAAATGTATTAGTCCGCTCCCCACCTCCACGAACCTCCACTCTCAAGGAAAAAAAAAAATCTCTTCCTTAAAGTTGTAAGTTTCATGAAGTTATTATCCTAACAATGGAATCAAGGTTAGGGAGAAGTATGATGCTAATTTTAATTGCTGGCATTTGCATAGGCTAGCACCTTATAATTTACAAAAGATTTATTTTTCTGATTAGTTTAGGCCTGAAGCTGAAAGGCAAAGGATCTCAGTTGCGTTCTTCACAGAACAAGGCCTGAAGCCCTGTCGGAAAATTAAATTTTCTTAGCATTTTTAAGTGGTAGCAAAAATCCAAAGGATTTTCAGAAATGCTGAACTGGGCACATGCTGAGTTGCTTCTGCTGCAAGAAGATGGTTTTCCTTTTCATTTTAGGGACTCAGAAGGCAACGTGCTCTTATATATCTCAGCAGGTGGACGTGCTTCCCAGGGAGTATTAAGTTAGTCCCAGAGCCATCTCAACGTGGAATCTACAGTCTTACTAAGGGCCTCTTTGTGGCTAAGAAGCGCTGGTGTGTTGCTGTTTTATTTTTAAGATTCACAGAGCTGGTTTACAGTACTGTCTTCTTAATTGTGTACATAATATATCTAAAACACACGGGGCAGTGCAAGCTGCGTTCTGTGTTGCGTGACCTCGGGCTTTTCCCCATTCTATTCACTAAGGCAAACCTGTCATCTGAAAATTATCAGAGTATCACAAAGACAGCACAAGGAATGTGGTGAATTTAAAGGGGTGGATGCCACAGAGGCAAGATCACCGTCGTTCAATAAATATTTTATTGGAAATACTTCTTATTTTGTAGAGAGCTAAAAAACTCTAACGTGGGTAGAATTTCCAAGCAGGTAGAAATGAAGCTAATTTCAGAAGGAGACTGTCTTCCTGTGCTCAGAGGTTTAGGGGAAAGTAGTTTCATCTCCGCTTGCTTCAATTATTATTTGAAAACATTGTTTCAAATTGGAGTATTCGTCTTGTTTGAATGACAGAAAACCCTCTGAGGACGTGTTGAGCATCCCCTCCTGCCTTCTGCTCTAAGTCCGGGGTCCCCAGCTGGTGGCTGAAAATGCCCACAGGGACACCGAGTCATTGCAAGGAGTGCTTCATGGGCATCAGGTGTTTTCCACAGACTGAGTAAGAAAACGATCGGCACTGAAAAGTTGCTCAGTCGCTAAGTTGTATCCGATGCTTTGCAACCCCATGGACTACAGCACACCAGGCTCCTCTGCCCTCCATCATCTCCCAGAATCTGCTCAAATTCGTCCATTGAGTTGGTGATACTATCTACCCATCTCATCCTCTGCTGCCCCCTTCTCCTTTTGCCTTCCATCTTTCCCAACATCAGGGTCTTTTCCAATGAGCTGGGTCTTGGCATCAGGTGGCCAAAGCACATGTTTGTTATTAACTAATAAACTGCAAATTTAAAGTTTTCCTGAATATAAAGTATGGCTTCGTTCTTATGTAACTTTTAAACTACGGAGTACTAAAAATAAAACTACTATCTTATATTTGGAAGGGGGCTAGAAAGAAGAATCTGCTCTATAGGTGAGAGGCTCTTTGTCAGTTTTGTAAAGCAAATTCTCTCTCTAGGCTTTTTCTTCGTAACACATAGTACGCTTTTGTTGTTTTTGAATTATATAGTATATGACACTGGGAGGAAATGGTACCGAGGATAAGTCAGTGCACTCACCTGAGCTGTTTCATCCTTTGGTATCAGAACTGGAAGTTCTCTGCACTTTTTTATACCTACTTTTTACCTACCTAATAGACTCACTTTAGTGTCCAAAGCCAAGAAATGGTTTCACAATCTGTGCACCCTCCTGCATCTGAATTCTCCAGGGTATAGCTTTCTATAGGAACTCTGTATAGGCGTGGAAATGGTCAGAAACACAAATGTTGTCCAGAGTGTCTTGGAAGGCTCTTAATACAGAGTAAAATTTTATTCTCTACATTTCTTTACTTGGACCTCCCTGGTGGCTCAGATGGTAAAGAATCCACTTGCAATGCAGGAGACCCGAATTCAGTCCCTGGGTCAGGAAGATCCCCTGGAAAAGGGAATGGCAACCCACTCCAGTACTCTGACCTGGAGGGTTCCATGGACAGAGGAGCCTGGCGGGCTACAGTCCACAGGGTCTCAGAGTCGGACATGACTGAATAACTAACACTATGCTCTTCACTTGCTGTCTATCACTTTCTCGTCCTCCCTTTCTCTCCCCCTCACTCCTTCCATCTCTCCCTCCCTTCCTCTTTCTTTCCTTTTAGTTCTTGGCTTATTACAACAAGCAAGCAGATGGCATCATTGCCAAGTGGGGCTGCAGCACGAAGGATGATACCCCGAGCTCCCAAATCGTAATTGGAGGTGAGATTAGTTGAAAGAGTCTTACTTATTAGCAAATCCTCTTCACTTCATTTATTCTCCCATGATTATTTGCCACTTCCTAAGCCCTTACGCTGCACCTGGCCTGCTATGGTAAGCTTCACCATAATCCTCCCAGGCAAATATTCTTATTTTTCCATTTTGCAGATGAGGAATCTGACACTGAAAGAGGTAGGTAATTTATCTAGGTGACAGAATTAAGATTTGAACCTGGGTCTATGACTCCAGACCCTTAACCAGCTTGATGACTCACTTTCCTCCTCAGGGAGGAGTTGAAACTCACGTGGGGCCTCCTTACAGCTGTGGAGTCTAAAGGCTTGAGCACCTGCCTCTTATCTTCAGAAGAGCAAGAACTGCTATAAACTCAACCGGAGTAGTGACAGCTGTTTCCTTGGACCATCCCTTATTAGGCTCTGTCTTCATCCCTTCCAGCGAATAGCAGGCTGCTGCTGCTGCTGCTAAGTCGCTCAGTCGTATCCGACTCTGTGCGACCCCATGGGCTGCAGCCTACCAGGCTCCTCCGTCCATGGGATTTTCCAGGAAAGAGTACTGGAGTGGGGTGCCATTGCCTTCTCCGATAGTAGGTTGGTAAGTGGCTTAACTGTTACCAAGATCATCCCCACATTCTACGCACAGATGGCTCTGGGCTAGTTATGACTGGACCTAATTATTCTGGCCTTTCTAACTTTTCACTTCTAGAAAATGTCATTTAAAAGGGGGAAGGTTTTGAAAGACTTATTTAGGTCTTACTATCTTAAGGGAGAGGGCAATTATTTCTGAGGCAAATGAGCCCTCGATTTCCTGAAGAAGGGGAGATTATTATTTGTCTAGGTAGAAGTTAATTGGGAGAATTGCCACATAAAAGCTATTAACAGTAGTGGCCATGAAAGCTGAAAGCTCACACTGTTCGACGCATACGGTGGCTGGAAAAACGGGCCACCTTCCTGGCTGTACTTCACCCCGAGGCTCTCTTGGGTGCCTGGGTATGGAGCTCACTCGCTCACCTTCTAACTCTTCTTAGGACCCCACACTGTTTTTTTTTTTTTTTTTTTATTATTGTTTTTGCCATACATTGTCATGATATCACCATGGGTTTACATATGCTTCCCCTCCGGGTCCCCCCTCCCTCCTCCCTCCCCCCCGGGAAATCTCGCTGCACCAGTCCCGAGCATCAATCCTGGGCTGGCGATTGATTAGACACATGACAATTAACATGCTTCAATGCCCTTCTCCCATCTCATCCCACCCTTACCCTCATCCACAAAGTCCACAAGTCTATTCTATACATCTGCGTTCCTTTTGTTGTCTCCCATGTTGGGTTCTCATTACTGTCTTTCTAAATTCCATATATATGTGTTAATATACTGTATTGTTGTTTTTGCTTCTGGCTTACTTCACTCTGGATAATGGGCTCCAGTTTCGTCCATCTGAGTAGAATTGCTTCAAATGAATTTTTTTTTTAATGCTGAGTAATATTCCATTGTGTATATATACCACAGCTTTCTTATCCATTCGTCAGTTGAAGGGCATCTAGGTTGCTTCCATGTCCTGGCTATTGTAAACAATGCAGCGATGAACATTGGGGTGCACGTGGCTCTTTCAATTCTGGTTTCCTCGGTGTATATGCCCAGCAGTGGGATTGCCGGGTCATATGGCAGGTCTATTTGCAGCTTTTTAAGGAACCTCCACACTGTTTTCCATAGTGGCTGTACTAGTTTGCATTCCCACCAACAGTGTAAGAGGGTTCCCTTTTCTCCACATCCTCTCCAGCATTTATTGCTTGTAGACTTTTGGATGGCAGCCATTCTGACTGGTGTAAAGTGGTACCTCATTGTAGTTTTGATTTGCATTTCTCTGATAATGAGTGATGTTGAGCATCTTTTCATGTGTTTGTTAGCCATTTTTATATCTTCTTTGGAGAAATGTCTGTTAAGTTCTTTGGCCCACTTTTTAATTGGGTTGTTTATTTTTCTAGAATGGAGCTGCAGGAGTTGTTTGTAAATTTTTGAGATTAATTGTTTGTCTGTTGCTTCATTGGCTATTATTTTCTCCCATTCTGAAGGCTGTCTTTTCACCTTGCTTATAGTTTCCTTTGTTGTGCAAAAGCTTTTAATTTTAATTAGGTCCCATTTGTTTATTCGAGTTTTTATTTCCAATATTCTGGGAGGTGGGTCATGGAGTATCCCGCTTTGGATTATAGCAGAGAGTGTTTTGCCTATGTTATCCTCTAGGAGTTTTATAGTTTCTGGTCTTATGCTTAGATCTTTGATCCATTTTGAGTTTATCTTTGTGTATGGTGTTAGAAAGTGATCTAGTTTCATTCTTTTACAAGTGGCTGTCCAGTTTTCCCAGCACCACTTGTTAAAGAGGTTGTCTTTTCTCCATTGTATATTCTTGCCTCCTTTGTCAAAGATAAGGTGTCCATAGATGCGTGGATTTATCTCTGGGCTTTCTATTCTGTTCCATTGATCTATGTTTCTGTCTTTGTGCCAGTACCATACTGTCTTAATGACTGTGGATTTGTAGTATAGCCTAAAGTCAGGTAGGTTGATTCCGCCAGTTCCATTCTTCTTTCTCAAGATTGCTTTGGCTATACGAGGTTTTTTGTATTTCCATACAAATTGAGAAATTATTTGTTCTAATTCTTTGAAGAAGACCTCTGGTAGCTTGATAGGAATTGCATTGAATCTATAGATTGCTTTAGGTAGTATACTCATTTTCACTATATTGATTCTTCCAATCCATGAGCACGGTACATTTCTCCATCTGTTTGTGTCCTCCTTGATTTCTTTCATCAGTGTTCTATAGTTTTCTATATACAAGTCTTTTGATTCTTTAGGTAGAAATACTCCTAAGTATTTTATTCTTTTTGTTTCGATGGTGAATGGGATTGTTTCCTTAATTTCTCTTTCTGATTTCTCACTGTTAGTGTATAGGAATGCCAGGGATTTCTGTGTGTTGATTTTGTATCCTGAAACTTTGCTATATTCACTGATTAGCTCTAGTAATTTTCTCGTAGAGTCTTTAGGGTTTTCAATATAGAGGATCATGTCATCAGCAAACAGAGAGAGTTTTACTTCTTCTTTTCCAATCTGTATTCCTTTGATTTCTTTATCTGCTCTGATTGCTGTGGCCAAAACTTCCAAAACTATGTTGAATAGTAGTGGTGAGAGTGGGCACCCTTGTCTTGTCCCTGATTTCAGGGGGAATGCTTCCAGTTTTTCACCATTGAGGATAATGTTTGCTGTGGGTTTGTCATATATAGCTTTTATTATGTTGAGGTATGTTCCTTCTATTCCTGCTTTTTGGAGGGTTTTTATCATAAATGGATGTTGAATTTTGTCAAAGGCTTTCTCTGCATCTATTGAGATAATCATGTGATTTTTATTTTTCAATTTGTTAATGTGGTGTATTACATTGATCGATTTACGAATATTGAAGAATCCTTGCATCCCTGGGATAAAGCCTACTTGATCATGATGTATGATCTTTTTGATGTGTTGTTGGATTCTATTTGCTAGAATTTTGTTGAGGATTTTTGCGTCTAAGTTCATCAGTGATATTGGCCTGTAGTTTTCTTTTTTTGTGGCATCTTTGCCAGGTTTTGGAATTAGGGTGATGGAGGCCTCATAGAATGAGTTTGGAAGTTTACCTTCGTCTGCAATTTTCTGGAAGAGTTTGAGTAGAATAGGTGTTAGCTCTTCTCTAAATTTTTGGTAGAATTCAGCTGTGAAGCCATCTGGTCCTGGGCTTTTGTTTTTTGGAAGATTTCTGATTACGGTTTCAATTTCCGTGCTTGTGATGGGTCTATTAATATTATCTATCTCTTCCTGGTTTAGTCTTGGAAAGTTGTACTTTTCTAGGAATTTGTCCATTTCATCCAAATTGTCCAGTTTATTTGCATATAGTTGCTGATAATAGTCTCTTATGATCCTTTGTATTTCTGTGTTTTCTGTTGTGATCTCTCCGTTTTCATTTCTAATTCTGTTGATTTGGTTCTTCTCCCTTTGTTTCTTGATGAGTCTGGCTAACGGTTTGTCAATTTTATTTATCTTCTCAAAGAACCAGCTTTTGGCTTGGTTGATTTTTGCTATGGTCACTTTTGATTCCTTTGCATTAATTTCTGCCCTGATCTTTAAGATTTCTTTCCTTCTACTAGACCTGGGCTTCTGCATCTCTTCCCTTTCTAGTTGCTTTAGGTGTATAGTAAGGTCATTTATTTGATTTTTCTCTTGTTTCCTGAGGTGAGCTTGTATTGCTATGAACTTTCCCCTTAGCATTGCTTTCACAGTGTCCCATAGGTTTTGAGCTGTTGTGTTTTCATTTTCATTCGTTTCCATGCATAACTGAATTTCATTTTTAATTTCTTCTGCGATTTGTTGGTTATTCAGCAGTGTGTTGTTGAGCCTCCATATGTTGGAAGTTTTGAGAGGTTTTCTCCTGTAGTTGATATCTAATCTCACTGCATTGCCCACACTGTTTTATCATCGTTGGAGGACCTGGGTGTTTTTCGGTGTACCTCTGATTTTGAGACAGATGGAGATGAAACTTCTCTAACCACCCCTACTTTAAATCCGATAGGATTGTCTGCCAGAAAAAAACTCTTCCCCTTCTTGTACTGTTGCTGTTATTGTTCAGCTGCTCAGTTGTGTCCGACTCTGCAACCCCGTGGACTGCAGCATGCTAGGCTTCCCTGTCCTCGCTATCTCTCAGAGTTTGCACAAATTCACATCCGTTGAGTTGGTGGTGCTACTAACCATCTCGTCCTCTGTTGCCCCCTTCTCCTCCCACCTTCAATCTTTCCCAGCATCAGGGTCTTTTCTAGTGAGTCAGCTCTTCACATCAGGTGCTCAAAGTATTGGAGCTTCAGCTTCAGCATCAGTCCTTCCAGTGAGTAGTCAGGGTTGATTTCCTTCAGGGTGGACTGGTTTGATCTCCTTACAGTCTAAAGGCCTCTCAGCAGTGTTCTCCAGCACTACAGTTTTTGTACTAGAAGGACAAAAACCCTTTGTAGGCTGGAGGATGAACTGGCATCTATAATGTCTCCCGTGCACTCTATTAGAGAAGGAAATGGCAACCCACTCCAGTATTCTTGCCCAGGAATCCCGTGGACAGAAGAGCCTCTGGGCTACGGTCCATGGGGTCATAAAGACTCAGACACGACTTAGGGGCTCCACAGCAACAGCGTACTGTGTACATTGTCACCACTCCTTTGGTGCAGAAAGGAGAGGAAGCCACTCACATCTGGGAGCTGGGAGGAAGGGGCATGTCTCAGCAAGACCAGAAACAGTGGTTTCTAGGTCCGAGGAAGCAGTGAGGCAGCCTTGCAGAGTGCAAGTGCTAAGCGTTGGGTACGGGGTGGGGTGGGGTGGGGTGGAGGCACTGGACAATGAGAAGACCAGAACCCTGACTTTCCAAGCTGCTAGCATCCCTCAACCAGCTGAACGGCTGCACCCTTTATGG
This sequence comes from Antilocapra americana, assembly GCA_007570785.1. NCBI lineage: Eukaryota > Metazoa > Chordata > Mammalia > Artiodactyla > Antilocapridae > Antilocapra > Antilocapra americana. The sequence goes on from ML664180.1 coordinate 17,599,411, forward strand.
AACTAGCTGAGAATATGGCATCAGGTCAGGCCCTGGGAACTGGCTGCCTGCCAGTGGCCAAGGGAGAGGCCAGGGTCTCCCATACAGGAGACTACGATGACGGTGAGCTGGGTTCTGGCACTGCGCCCCCCCCCCCAACCGCCAGGGCCTGACACGCCTGCCTGCCTGCCTGGGATTCCAGCTCCCAGCCCTGCCCTGTGGAAGGAGCTCGGTGTTTTTAATACTGTTTGTCCTCTTGCTCGAACAGCAAAGAGATTGAGGTCAGATATGTCTGTGTGTTTTTTCCCCCAGACTTGGTTTACAGTTGCCCTTTACACTGTGCTGGTGTATTTCATGTTGAAGCAAAGGCAGCATTTCAGTCCATGAACTGAGGTGCTGAGAGTCTGATCTGACTAGTGCTCTTTCTGGGAGGAGGCAGGCTCAACCCCTGTCAACCGTGTGTTGACTTGTTAACGCTACCCATGTCCAAGCGGCAGGCTCCAATGGGTCTCAAAATAGAGGGACTGCACACGGCCGATAAGATCCCAGTGGGCAGAGGTAATGTTACACCGTCTATGACATAGCTTCTAGAATAATCACTGCTGCCCTTTGCTCCAGAATCCAGCTCCAGCGCCTGAAAACAAGTGGAAAGTCCTCAAACAGTTTGCGGCTCAGAACTGTGTGTACTTTCTTTGAAGTTGGTTAAACTTCCACTCGGCTTCGGAAGCTGATAATCAGCAGTCTGCAGCCAGCCCTCGCTTCTTCTTTCTTCTCCTTTTGCTTTAGAGGGACATATCCCCACACAAGCCTTCTGGTGGCCGTTGAGGACACAGTTCTTTTCTGGAGCGTGTGCTGGCATTTTCCAAAGCATGGTGCACAGAAGCAGCAGTTGGCACGCAGGGGCACGGTCAGGTTCCTGAGCTCTGGGCACACAGAACAGGGCCAATTGGTGCAGACGCTGCTCTAGCATAGTGTTGGCGGGGTGCGCTCACTTAAGGAGCAGGGAGTCGGGCCGTCTCAGTACACTGGTTTTCCAGGCTGTGCAACGATGCAGCTGAAGGAAGGGGGAAGCCCTATCTCAGAGGGAACTTTAGACCTCAGGTATGTCCCCCCTCCCCCCAGAAAGACCTGAGTCTCCACGCCAGCACTCCTGGAAAGCTGCGTGTGTGAGAATGTGCTCTCATATTTATAGAGGAAATCAGGAAGCGGGGAGTCGCAGCCTGGGCTTCCTGGTCCCACTGCTGACTCACTCTGGTATCTCTGAGGCCATTTCCTTCATTTCTCTGTACCTCAGTTTCTCAGTTAAATGAAGGGCGGAAGTGGAATTCCCCCTGGGGCGTTGGGAACACCTAATTCATGTTTACGATTCTTGGAGATAACTGGAATCAAGAGGTCCTAGGGCCGCAGAGCATCACTACCTGGAAGATTACATCTTTATGGTCTCCTCTAGCCATTCACCAAATAAGTGGCATTTGGATCTTCCTGACTGTCCATGGCTCTACTCCGTGACACCCCCACCCCCCCAACTCCGGTCATGTCCTCTGCAGGAAGCACTGTTTCTAAACAGAAGGAGACTTCAATTTCTCTTTGCCCTTTCCAGAATCCTGCTGGCCCATAAGTGTAGCCAAGAGAGGCTTTGGAGGAAAGGGCTGGGAGGCTGCTAAGCGCACCTCGTTCAGGCACAGCCCTCTGGGTTCTTTTAAGAAATTTCGGCTGGCCCTTTGCACTTGATCTTCTTTTTCCCTTTCAGAGTATTGACTTCACTGTTTGACCACAGTGCAGACATCACTTCCTCTTCAGGGGGCACTTTGTTTTGTCTCCTGCTGGGTCTGAAATGTCACGTAATTTGTTGTGTTTTGCTGGATTAGGTTGGGGTTTGTTTGTTGGGTGATTTGTTGTGATTTGTTGCAATGTGCTCAGTCTTGTCTGACTCTGTGATCCCATGGACTGTAGCCACCATGCTCCTCTGTCCATGGAATTTTCCAGGCAAGAATGCTGGAGTGGGTTGCCATTTCCTTCTCCAGGGAATCTTCCCAACCCAGGAATCGAACCCACATCTCTTGTGTCTCCTGCATTGCAGGCAAATTCTTTACCACAAGTGCCACCTTGGAAGCCCTTCTTTGTTAGGTGTTATTCACAAACTGTGGGCTTCTCTTGTGGCTCAGCTGTTAAAGAATCCACCCGCAATGCAGGATACCTGGGTTCAATCCCTGGGTTGGGAAGATCCCCTGGAGAAGGGAAAAGCTACCCACTCCAGTATTCTGGCCTACAGAATTCCACTGACTGTGTAGTCCATGGGATCGCGAAAAGTCTGACACAACTGAGCGACTTTCACTTTCACTCCCAAATGGTCACTGGTCCCCAGCACCCTCGCCCTGTCTCCCCTCTGAAGAATGATGTGATGCGGTTTGCAGCCTGCAGCATTTACTGAGAGACGTGCCTTTGTCTGTTTCTGCTGTTACTGGTCTGGGTGCCTCTACAGGGAGTTCCCCTGCAAGGGCGAAAGCCCACAGGGCTCTTAGCTCTTCTTCCTGCTGTGCGGTTGGGCGCTGTGGGGCTGTGCTCGTTTTCTGAACTTCACTGAAGGGTGGCTCTCCAGGCCTGCCGTCCAGAGGGTGCCAAGTTCCGGCCTTTCCTCTTCAGAGGCAGCAGCTTTTCCGTGGTTTGTCACAGGTGGCTTTTCCCTTTCCTGGGGGTGGTGTTCCCCTGCTCTCATAAGCACTTGTTGGTAGGTACACTTGGAATTTATTAACTCATTCCACAGGCTTTATTTACTTACCACCGTGTGCCAGGCACCCTGGACGCTGGGCCTGTGACGGGAACTCAGGCTGAGCTGGGCTCTCTGAGAGCTGGGCTGGGGGCGGGGCAGCAGGCCTGAGGCTGCAGGTGGTGATGGGCTGGGTTGAGAAGGACACACAGACTCCTAAGCGACAGTGCAAGGAAAAAGACGATAAGCGCTCGATCCTAATACTGTTAGTAGTAGTCTAGTATGATTCTGCTGATATTCATCGCACTAATAATATTCATCGTATCGCTTCTGATATCATTATTTATTATAACAGAAATATTTCAGGACTTCCCCAGCACCAGTGGCTAAGACTCCACACTCCCAACGCAGAGGGCCTGCATTTGAACCCTGGTCAGGCAACTCAGATCCAGCATGCCGCTGTGAAGACCTGGTGCGGCCAAATTAATAATCAATATATTTTTAAAAAAATTATTAAAAAACCTTTCCCTGGGCTCTTACTGTGGGCTACGCACTGTGCTATGTCATCTCATCTAAGCCCCACTCCGCCCTTCGTGCTGAGCTGTGACCTCATCCTAGTGTTCCAGAAGAAAGGAGCAGAGACCCAGGAGGCTCAGTTCTGAGCCCAGGGTCACTAGCTGATTTCAGCTTTGGGTGCGAGGATGAGGATGTGCGGCGCAGAGAAAGGGAAGCTCGCGGGGGTCCTTGAGGACCGGAGCCTGCCTGCACCCGGGGCTCACGTGGAGGAAGCCTGCCTCCCCACCGTCTCCCTGTGTTCTGGGCCGGTGCTGTGCTCCACCCCACATCCGTGTCTTCAGAACTGGCCCCCCTGGGGCCGTCCCAGCTCAGCAGTGTCTCAGGGAGCTCTTGTAGGTCCTAGGGACAATCTGGGCATTTCTGCTAATTCAGTAAGGGGGAAACTGCTTAGAAAGGGACTTCTGGGGTGATACCAGTGGCTAAGTGCTCCCCCTTTATCTATTTATAAAGAAAAAAATCTTGGGTTGGCCAAAAAGTTCTTTCCAGTCTGCCATCCCATCTTACCAAAAAGCCTGAACACACTTGTTGGCCAGTGCAGCACCAGAGACGATGAAGATGCCCGGGGTACGTAGACCCCGGATGCGCATGCCTGACTCGGATGTGCTTGCCAAGGTCGTCAGCCCTGCCCCTGTGGTATGTTTAAGCACATATCCCGGTTCTTATCTGGCCTGCAGCACAATGGGCTGCTGATGCTGTCTTCAGAGTGAATCTCCTCTCTGGATTTCCCTGTCCTCTTCCCCTCTCTCCGGGCAGTCTGCTTGCCTCTTCAGTGTGGATGCTGTCCAGAGACACACGCTCTGGTTCAGGCGCTGTGGTTTTCAGAGCTCGTTCCTTTCCCGGGGCCTCAGTGGTCAGCTTGACGGGAATGGCTCCGGGTCTGCTCTCTGGACTGGGTCGTTTTCCTAAGGTGTAGGACAGCTACCCATCCAGTCTGCGTGGTTCCCAGTGACTTCCAGCTCGGAAGGCCCCGCACCAAGCATGTCCTCCGTATGCCGAGCCTTCTTCTGCATCCTCCTCTGGGAAGGTCACCACTGGCCATCCTTTCGTCTGAGCCAGGGCACATGGCAGCATCTTTGATTCTTCCCTTGTCTTCTCCCACAACAGCTCTTCCTTCAACAAGTTCTGTTGCTGCTTCCTCCTCCTCCAGTCTTTTCCTTTTTGCCATCCCATTGCCTTCCCATCAGCTCACACGCCATCGACATCTTCTGGCTCAGGGGCTGGGGGTTTTCCTGTGTGAACCCCTGTTCCTGCCAACTGATGCTCAGTCGGGCAGCTGGAGTCAAGTTTCCAAAGTGCAAACCTCACAATGGCTGTTAGCGCTGTCAGGGTTGAAGGTAAATGCTTGAACAGGGCTGAAAAGAAAACCTATATGACCTGTCCCCAGCTTTTGCTGTTGCCCTCACTTCACAATTGTAATTATCCAATTTAACGGGCTCCATCTGCCTGCATAGTCTTTCGTATGTGCCCATCCGTGCCTGGACTACTCCCCCCTCCCCATACAGCTCAGCCTGGTGTTAGGGGTCCAGTTGTGTCCTCCATCCCCCCGCCTTCCCCCCAATCCGTATGTTGAAGTCCTACCCCCCAGTACCTCAGAGTCTGACCTGATTGGAGATCAGGTAATCACACTAAAGTGGTAATCACACTGAAGTGAGGTCCTTTGGGTGGGCCCTAATCCACTATGGGACTTCCTTAGTGACTCAGTTTGAAAGAATCCACCTACCAATGCAGGAGATGTGGGTTCGATGCCTGGGTTGGGAAGATCCCCTGGAGTAGGAAATGGCAACCCACTCCAGTATTCTTGCCTGGAGAATCCCATGGACAGAGGAACTGGGCAGGCTACCACCCATGGGGGTCACAAAAGAGTCGGAGAGGACCCAGTGACTCAACCACAACCACAAATCCAATATGATTTGTGTCCTTACAAGAGGGGGAAATTTGCCTACAGAGATGCTCACAGAGAGAAGACGGGAGAGGACACCCAGGGAGGAGATGTCCTCTATAAGCTAAGGAGAGGAGCCTGGAACAGGTACCTCCATCACTGCCTCAGAGGGAGCCCCCTCTGTGGACACCTTGATCTTAGGCGTCCAGCCTCCAGACCCAGAGAATAGTAAATTTCTGTTGTTTAAGCCCCCCTCTCCCTGTCTGTCCTTTGTAACAGCAGCCCCCACCCGCTAACACACCTGGATACTTCCTGCTTATCTTTTATAGATGTGCAGCCTTGTTATCACTTGGCTTTGACCTCCTAGAACTTGCTAGGTGGGCCTCCTCTGTGCTCCCCAGCTTCTCCTCCTCACTGATGCCTCATTCTTTCTATCAGAGCCTGTTTCCCTCTCTACTAATTGTTCTTTTTGTCTGTGCTGCTTATTAGACTGTGCCCTACAAGGGCAGGCAGGGAACTGTCTTCCAAATTATCCTATCTCCGGACCTTTGCCAATGATAGGGGAGAGGCCTGTATCGGGTATTTATTGCTGTGTAACAAATGACCCCGCAACTTACTGGCTTAAGGCAATGACCATTTATTACGTTACAGGTTTTCCAGGTCAGGAATTGGGGAACAGCCCTGTGGGGTGGTTTCCCGGGAAGGCTGAAGTCAAGGCATCCCCAGTCATCTGAAGATTTGATGAGGCTGAAGCTCTTCCTCCAGGATGAATCTATCTGTGGCTGTTGGCAGGAGGCCTCTGGTGTGCCCTCACCCTGTCCCAGAAGCTCCTCCACATGGCTGTCTGAGACCCCGTGACAGGGCCGGATTTCTCCAGAGGGAGTGGCTCAGGAGAAAGAGCTGTGTGTGTCCCAACCTCAGAGGGACCCTGATTTCAGCCACACTGGGCACACTGCTGACATGAGAAGTGACTGAATACAGCCGCCTGTGATGGGAGGGAAATTAGCCTCACCTCTTGGAAGCGAAGAATATCAAAGAATTTAGGGACTTTTTTTTTTTTTTTTTCTGACTGTAAAAACAGGTACAAAGTTTATTATCAGCGACACAGTATGATATGTAAGGGCACACCGAGAGGCAGTTATATTTATGTCAGAAAAGCTAGACGGAGATACACACCCAGAGAGAAAGGGTGTGGGCGCCTTCTTTAATGAGGAGGGGTGCAGTAAAGAGGTGATTTACGTCACTGTGAAGGACAGTCCTTTGGGTCTTTGTTATTAGTTTTTTTTACATACTCGTTTCTCATTCTAAGATTTTATCTATTTTTTCCCTTAATATATATATTTGACCGAAGTGTGGTTGACTGACAGTGTTTCAGGTGCACAGCAAGGTGGTTCAGTTATACCTATACGCATGTATTATTTTTCAGATTATTTCCATTGTAGGTTATTACAAGATATCAACTGTAGTTTCCTGTGCTGTATAGTAAATCTTTGTTGCGTATCTATTTTTTTTTAAATTAGAAATCCAACATTCTAGTCACGCTAAGTCAAATAAGTGGAACCAAAATGTCATAATTTTTTTAGTTAGGCAAAGGTTCATAAGTTTTCTAAACTATATGTATTATACATACTATATATATGGATACAAAGCCTTTTCTACCATGTTTGATAAAGATTTGAGAAAGAACATCAAAAAAAAAAAAAGAGATGGAAAAATTTTAAAACATAGACTACATGGATTGGGAGCACGAATATGACATAGCAAAGGTGAAACTAACTAGATACAAGTAAAAGATCATCATATAATGTGGACCGATTTTTTAATACATGAAGGGGTTTGGAATCAACGCGCTGAGACAAGACTCCCCCGTTCCTGGATTCAGCCGGATTCTCCCGAGCACCCCGTACCGTGTCGCTGCCTCCAGCTGGAGGAAGGCTGAGATCCTCCTGGGAGAGCAGGAAATGCACAGCCGAGAAGGCACCGGGCCCCTCATCTCTCAGGTGTGCGTGTGACGGAGACCAAGGGCCACGCTGCCCTGGGAGCCCTGTCACTGCTGCCCCCAGCCTGTCGGGCTCCTGGTCTGACTCCACCCCCCTCCACTGTTGCTTTCTCTCCTCTCGACCCACAGCTTTTAATAACAGCTGGTTCTGGTTTTTATTCTCTGATGTATATTTTGGAATTCCTGGTGGCTCAGACGGTAAAGAATCTGACTACAATGCCTGAGACCTGGGTTTGATCCCCGGGTTGGGAAAATTCCCTGGAGAAAGACATGGAAGCCCACTCTGACATTCTTGCCTGGAGAATCCCATGGACAGAGGAGCCTGATGGGCTACATTCCATGAAGTTCCGAAGAGTCAGACATGACTGAGCGACTAACACTTTCACGACTACCTGTCCCACAACTCCTCAGATCACCAGCTCCTGAGAGACAAAGTCGAGATGAGTGATGTTTAGGGCTGAGCCTTGTACACGCTGGGCACTGCATGAATGTTAACATACTGTATAGGTCGACCTCATGCATGAGTCTGTGCGCTCAATAGCCACCCCAGTTTACACAGCGCAGGGGCAGCTGCAGCCACGGCTGGGGGAGCTGGACAATCACCTTGGCTCTCCTTCCCCCCAAGTCCTACTGCTCAGCTTCCCTGACAAGCTTCACAAGCTTGACTTCACTTTTCTTTTCTATTTTTTTTGGGCCAAACTTCAGGGATTGTAATTCCCCAACCAGGGGTTGAACCTGGGCCCTGGGCAGTGAAAGCACAGGGTCCCAACCACTGGACCACTGGAAAATTCCCTTGCCTTCACTTTCTGATGGGTGGCCAGCCTCTGACACAGCCCTTTCTCCTTTGCAATGTTCCTTTGCACGGACTGCCTTTTTTCCTTCCCCAGCAATTCATAAGAGTCCGGGAAGTCAGAGGTTTCTGGAAGATCAGGATGGAAGAGGAGAAAATGGCGGTAGAACATTGTTTGGCCAAACATCTTCAGATCTGCCATTTTACTCAGTGTCTTAGAACAAGGTGGCAGCGAGGAGCGGAAGCAGGGCTCTGGTGGGAGAAGGGAGGGAGGTTCCAGAGGAAGGGGACATATGTATGCCTATGGCCAATTCATGTTGATGTATGGCAGTTCAGTTCAGTCGCTCAGTCGTGTCCTACTCTTTGCGACCCCATGGACTGCAGCGTGCCAGGCCTCCCTGGCCATCACCAACTCCTGGAGGTTGCTCAAATTCATGAGTCGGTGATGCCATCCAATTATCTCATCCTCTGCTGTCCCTTCTCCTTCTGTCTTCAATCTTTCCCAGCATCAGGGTCTTTTCAAATGAGTCAGTTCTTCGCATCAGGTGGTCAAAGTATTGGAGCTTCAGCTTCAGCATCAGTCCCTCCAATGAATATTCAGGATTGATTTCCTTTAGGATTGACAGGTTTGATCTCCTTGCAGTCCAAGGGACTCTCAAGAGTCTTCTCCAACACCACAGTTCAAAAGCATCAGTTCTTTGGGGCTCAGCTTTCTTTATGGTCCAATTCTCACATCCATGCATGACTACTGGAAAAACCATAGCTTTGACTAGACGGACTTTTGTCTGCAAAGTAATGTCTCTGCTTTTTAATATGCTGTCAGGCAGAAACCAGCCCAATACTGTAAAGCAATTATTCTCCAGTTAAAAATAAATAAATTGAAAGCAGAAAAAAGAAGCAGAATTCAAGGCCAGGGCAGGCTCCTGGCTTCTATCCTGGGCTCTGTCCCTCTGTTCAGCAGGGAGGTGGGCAAGTTAGGAGTGGAGAACGTGGGCTCCCAAGAGGACCACCACTGCCTCGATGCTCTTAGTCTCAGTTGGTCATCTGTAAAATGGAGCTAATAATGGCACCTATCTCCTGGGATTACCATGAGGCCTGAATGAGCTCATCCATCAGGAATTTGGCATATGACAAGTGCTCAGTAAATACGAGCAATTGTTATACCATCCTGGTCTCTGTTTTATTGGGGTAGGGAAGTAAGCAAAGCAAAAGATCCCTTATTATCCATGTCAGCTGAGAATCCATATTTCCTCATTTACATATTTAAATCAACCACCCCAAATAATTAAAAACATTTATGGGCTTCCCAGGTGGCTCAGACAGTAAAGAATCTGCCTGCAATGCAGGAGGATCTAGGTTTGATTCCTAGGTCAGGAAGATCCCCTGAAGAAGGTAATGGAGAAGGGAATAATTATAACAATGTGATCTGTAAATAAAATAATTATCCGTGTATGTAGACAAATATATATATATATTTCTCTGATGTAGGAAGCTTGCTAGGAACAATCTGGTAGTTTAAGGCAGTGTGTGTGTGTGGGGGGGGTGCAGGCTCTTTTCTTGATATTTTGCAGAAAGATTCTTACTGTCAGCCCTAGATTATGACACTGTGTTGGTGGAGCCGCTTCCCCTAGATCATGGAGACTCCTCGCCTGTGCATGTACAACCAAGTGAGGCTGGGAAAGAGGTGGATTCTTTCAGATTCTGCCTGACGCCCATGAAAACTGAGGCTTGGACACAGGGTGGACTGGTGCGTGAGTCATGGAGAGCGATGGTGGAAGGATGGGACCTGCTCTCCTGAACTGTTTAGATCAGGAGAGACAAGAGGAAGGGATTTTCTTTGGTGGATGTCAGCTTCTGAGGAAGAAGTCACAAATTAGGATAATTCCCCATTTAGGTCTTTGTCACGTTGCTTTCTGGTTTATTAATGAGCCCACCTCCACCAATATTTTTCCTTAACTGAAGCCAATTAAGGAAAATTTTTATCTGAGAATAGAGCAACATTACAAGTCCCCAAGCGGATCATGGCAATCATGAGATTTATTTAAATGAGGCCCAGGAATCCCTGGGCAACTCTCTTCCCCAGACGCTGTGTCTGGTATGAGAGCACCTGACTCCCACACCGACTCACCTGCTACCTCCCCCTCCTGATGCTCTTTCTCATGCCCCATTATTTTCCAAAGCATTGGGGTTTCTTTCTTCTAATTTTTCCAAAGGGAATTTTTTCATTAGACAACAATATAGCAAAAAAAAAAAAAAAAAAAGAAAGAAAGAAAATAATGTAGCTACTTTATTTTGTAGGAATGAAGTCCAGCTTCCTACCTAACCCCAGTTACTTTAACACAGACCTTAAATTCCCTTTGATTCTCTTATCCCCATGCAGATAAGATAGAAACTTCAGATATGATCCCAGGCGGCAAATGAGCTGAACAAGAGGAACTCTTGTGGTTTTCTTTAACCCTAATTCCAACGTCATTTCACTAAGGAAACTTAGAGATGGTGGCAGGCGGTTGGGGACAGAGGTTTGTTTTCCTGCTTTTAAAGCTCTGGGCTGCTCTTTGCCCTCTCTGTCACCTTTGTCACTCAGCCTGACTTCTCTTTTGCAACCAGTGTGGCCTGGCTGTTTGGGATGCTGCCTGTGGGCGCTGCATACGCCCTTCTGAGCCAGAGAGGCGGTGACAGTGAGGGCTGACGGTCCTGAAACTTGAATGCGCTTGTTCGGGAGGAGTCTTTCTGTTGAGAGTCCCACTGAGTAATTTTCATTGTGTTTTCCTAGTTTTCGCCTTCCTTTCATTGTGTGAGTTCTGGGTCTAGATTCCAGAAGTCAGATGAACCCGAGTTCACCGCATCACATCACATCACGGTGGAGAGGAGCACGTGAGCCAGGGCCCACCATGTGGGCGGGAGGCCCTGCCAAGCATGTGCTTGGCAACAAGAGATGGTGTGGCTATAGCAACGACCTTGAACCCCTGACCTTGTGCCTTTGACCACCTCTGCTTCCCAGAGGGGGCCGGTCTCTCCGGTTCTCAGGACACCTTCTCAGTCCTTGGTTTTCCTCCCTGAACTTGATCATTTCCTTTAGGTCCTGCCCCAGCCTGTGGCTCTTCATTTCTCAGATTCCAGAAGTCAAGGAGGAAGAGGCTACAGAGCCAGGAGGGGCGGGGGAAAGGGCTCAGACAACCCTGGCCAAGAGGGCTTCGATTTCAGGGTCAGGGCTTCCTGTCCTTCACAGACGGCCGATACGGAGCACAGGAGAGCTGCCTGCTGCTAGGGGATACATACTCAACATTAGTGTATGCCAAAATGTGGACTGCCTCCATGCAAGGCCCTGTGTGTAAACTCATCAGCATTGCTCAAAGCCCCTCCGTGTGCATTGTGGGTTAGACTGTGTCTCCCTGGAAGGGAACTTCTTTGCAGAAACACAATCTGAGCTGGTAGTTCCTGAGTACCAGAGAATGAAGAGGGAAACCACACAAAATGGAATTGGAACACACAGGACAGATTAGGAGCGACGACACCCTGACATGGGTCACAGGGATCTCGCATAGTTTACATGGGAATGGATCATTAAAAAAAACAAAAAAACAAAACAAAAATCATTTCATACTATCAGAATCTTTACGGAGGCATTTTGTTACTTTCCCATGATTTCTTCTTTGTAAACTTTGTGTGTTTGTTTTCCCCTGGACAAACTCCTCTTTTTCAGGGCGTGTGCATTTACTCCGTATGAGTGAAATGCATTGGACAAGAATTTCCGTACTGGAGGCACTGAAAAATCACCGACCTTAGAACTGTATAGACCTGAATTAGAATTGCCATGTTAGCGACCCGTGTGTTGCTCAATATATTTCTTGACATCTGGGAATGTGCCTGATGGCAGGTGTGTGTCCCCCCCACATCCCCCCAACACAACAAGTTTTATTTCAGGGCTTTAGAATTAGTTTCTAAGAAATGACTTACTGAATTGCTTGGCAAAGTAAAGTTAAATTCATAAAAAACCCAATGACTGCTTTGGTTTGTATATATTTAATCTACTACCAGGTGAGACTTGCGGTTGTTGTTCAGTCACTCAGTTGTGTCTGGCTTTTTTTGGCCCCATGGACTGCAGCTCACCAGGCTTCCCTGTCTTTTACTGTCTCCTTGAGTTTGCTCAAACTCATATCCATTGAGTCGGTGATGCCATCCAACCATCTCATCCCCTGGTATTCCCTTCTCCTCCTGCCCTCAATCTTTCCCAGCATCAGGGTCTTTTCCAATGAGTCGGCTGTTCGCATCAGGTGGCCAAAGTATTGGAGCTTCAGCGTCAGCATCAATCCCTCCAGTGAATATTCAGGGTTGATGTCCTTTAGGATCGACTGGTTGAGACTTTCAGAGAGACGTGAAAACAACAGATGGCTCTGCTGTCTATTTGACCAAACCACATGAAATCTTGAAGGACAAACACAGCAGAACATCAGTGGTTTCATAAGGTTCGACCTGGGGTTCGAAGAGAAGAGAGAGGCTTCCAGCTGAGGATCGGGGGAGGCTTGAGTCCGACACGTCACCAGGCCCTCACGGGGCCACCCCTCTGAGCGTCAGGTACCATGTAGTAGGAAAGCTCCCGCACGACGGCTATGTCCACACCCGTCCTTCTGAGCTGTCTGCTTCCACTGAGTTCTTGCCCTCAGAATTCCAGCCTGGCCCTTGGGATAGCCACTCAGATGTGGGCACTGACCTTGGTCCTCTCTCCAGCTGGCTGAGGTTCCATCTCCCTCTGGACCATCTTGGGAAAACAAGGCTCCTTGATTGGACTTGTCCTCAGAAGTCCTTCCTCAACAAGTCACCCTTTTGAGTATGTGGAATGCCATTTCAATCTGCCTGCAGTGCAAGAGACAGAGGAGGCGAGAGTTTGATTCCTGAGTCAGGAATACCTCTTGGAGGAAGGCATGGCAAGCCACTCCAGGATTCTTGTCTAGAGAATCCCGTGGACAGTGGGCTGCAGTCCATGGAGTCAAAAACAGTTGGGCACAATGGAAGCGACTGAGCACGGCAATGTCTTTTCAGCTGCTGAGATGATGTCTACAAAGGTGGGGAGGGGAGTGGCATCAGGCCAATGATCCAGGTGGGCAGCAGTGCCCAGTCCTGGCTTGGGACAGGCCCCATGGGATGCATCCCTGACCTCTTCCTCAGAACAGAGTCTCCCCTCAGTGAGATGCCCTGTCCTCGGCAGTGGACTCCTGCATGCAGCGCTTCCTGTTGCCATGCTTGCTGCTGACCACCTTCTTCCTCCTGAGAGGGACCCCTCCCTCCCTGCCGCTCAGGGCTCTGGCTCTTGCAGAGCCGCATGGGAAGAGCGCCTACCTGCTGCTGTGGGCCTTTGGGCCAGGGCAACCCCCGGACACCCGAGGTTGGCGCGTGGAGAGAAGGGACGGGCAGATTTATAACGCAGGAGTTCAGCCATCAGGGCCTTCCCAGGTGGCTCAGTGGTAAAGAATCTGCCCTCAAAGGGAGGAGAGAAACCTGGGTTCCATCCCTGATCAGGAAGTTCCCCTGGAAAAGGAAATGGCAACACACTCCAGTATTCTTTCTTGGAGAATCCCATGGACAGAGGAGCCTGGTGGGCTACAGTCCATGGAGCTGCAAAGGATTGGACATGACTGAGCATACACACAACAACAACAAGGATTTGTTTAGGCTTTTTCCTAAGAATGATGGGAATTCAAGGTCAGATGTTAGGCTAGGGGGCAGAGTGGCTGCAGGGCTGGTGACAGAATCAGATTTGAATTTTGAAAAGGCCTCGGGCAGCAGAATAGAGAATTACAGAGAACAAGAGTGGAGGTAGGGATTCAGTATTTATTTATTTATACACGAAGTGAAGTGAAAGTCACTCATTGTTTTCAACTCTTTGTGACCCCGTGGACTATACAGTCCATGGAATTCTCCAGGCCAGAATACTGGAGTGGGTAGCCTTTCCCTTCTCCAGGGGATCTTTCCAACCCAGGAATTGAACCCAGGTGGGCGGACTCTTTACCAGCTGAGCTATGAGGGAAACCCCCAAAGACAAAGATATAATTTGATTAAATACTATACAATCCATGGAATTCTCCAGGCCAGAACACTGGAGTGGGTAGCCTTTTCCTTCTCCAGGGGATCTTCACAACCCAGAGATCAAACCCAGGTCTCCCACATTGTAGGTAGATTCTTTACCAGCTGAGCCACAAGGGAAGCCCAAGAATACTGGAGTGGGTAGCGTATCCCTCCTCCAGTGGATCTTCCCGACCCAGGAATTGAACCAGGGTCTCCTGTATTGCAGGCAGATTCTTTACCAACTGAGCTATCAGGGAAGCCCTTTATTTATATATAATGGGATCCTATTGTATGTATTGTTCTGTAGCTTGCCTTTTTTTTTCTTGTTAAGTGATTATGTCATATTGATCTATCTCATTGAACTGAACGATGCCGTCCAGTTTCCATAGCGTGTGAATGTAGAGTCTTTGTGAACATTCATAGTTTACCTAACCATTTCTGTTGTTGTTCAGTCTCTCAGTTGTATTTGACTCTTTGTGAGTCTTTCTGAGTTGCTTTTAATTTTTTATTTTTACAAACTCTACTGGTAGGAACGTTCTTGACCACGGGTGTGTGTCTGTGCGTGTTCGGTCATGTCCAACTCTTTGTGGCCCTGTGGACTGTAGCCCACCAGGAGCCTCTGTTCATGGAATTCCCCAGGCTAGAACACTGGAGTGGGTTGCCATTCCCTACTCCGGGTGATCTTCCCAACCCAGGGACTGACCCCGCGTCTCTGGTGTCTTCTGCACTGGCAGGAGGGTTCTTTACCACTAGCGCCACCTGGGACAGGCGGAATTCTGAGATTGCCCCAAGGTGCCCACCCCTGCTTCTCTCGCCCAAGCATGAAACCGGGTGGATGCAGAAAGTGGATGCAGAAACCCACGCATAAAACGGGGCGGAACCTCTGCGATTGGCTTATTGGACGTAGATGATCCTGGGTGAGCCTGGTGTAAACAGGGGCCCCTTTACAGGGGAGATTGGGAGAGTGAGGGACTGAAGGACTGGAGCGACAGCTGGCGGGAGAACAGGATCTCCGGTCATACAACTGCAAGGAAATGAATTCCGCCAACGCCCCTCCTCTTGACTCCAGTCCTGGGAGATCCCGGGCAGAGGACCCAACTAAAACGAGCTTGACTCTCGACCCTCAGAAATGGCGAGATGGCAGTTCTGCAGGTTGTGTGGCTTTAAGCGGCGAGTTTGTGGTGGTTTGTCATGCAGCGTAGAAGGCGAGTAGCGTGGCCGCCTGACTGTGCTCTTTCTAGGAGGCGGAGACGGGGCGCCCGGGGCTCACAGGTACGCACTGTCCCCAGAAGGCCACACCAGTTTAACATTCCCTCCAGTGGGGGACGAGAACATTCCCTGGACTCTTACTATTACTGATTTTTAGGTTTTACTCATCTGGCAGGTAAACATCCCATTTTGCTTCAGTTTCTAACTTCCCTATCAGCTTCCCGGGTGGCTCAGTGGCAAAGAATCTGCCTGCTAACGCAGGAGATGTGGGCTCGATCCCTGGGTCGGGAAGATCCCCTGGAGGAGGAAATGGCCACCCACTCTAGTATTCTTGCTGGAGAATCCCATGGGCCGAGGAACCTACTGGACTACAGTCCATGGGGTCTACGAAGAGTTGGACATGACTTAGTGACTTAACAGCACATTGTTATGGAAGGTGGGTCTCTTTGGACAGCCATCCTTGCCTACTGATATCCTTTGCTTTTTATTGCATCGTCTTTTTTCTTCTGTGGAGAAAAAAGTATAGAAAGATCCTGGTAAGTGATAAGTGCTTGATAAACGTTCGTTATAATCACCACCATCATTACTGATGTATAAGAATTAAGCACATAACTACCCTATTAATCCTTTCTCACGGTTGTTACATATATCTTATTTTAGTCTGATTTTTATGAAAAAATATCCCAGTTTTTAGTTTTATTTTTTGGCCAGACCACGTGGCTTCTGAGATCTTAGTCCCCTGAGCAGGGATTGAACTAGGGCCCTCAGCTGTGAAAGCACTGAATTCTAACTAACCACTGGATTGCCAGGGGATTCCTTAAAAGTAACCCAGTTTTTAAATGTTGGCAACAAATTCAGCCAATAAAAACTCAGAGATAGAGCCAGTCATGCGGGTCAGACAAACCCTCCATTTCTGCTCTCCCTCCCTCCTTCCCTCTTCCTTCCTTTTGCTCCTCAGCCGTTTCTTAGGACAGTGATGTTGATCCTCATGAGAAGAGGGAGAAAGCTTTGTCTATCTTCCTATGCCTAGAAACATCTATGAATAAGAATTATCTGTCTTTGGAGGATTGGAAAAACTCACTTATAATCCTATCTGCCTCTGATACTCTTTTTTGAAGGTGGAGTGGGTTGAGGTTTATTTTTTGCTAACTTTTCAATTTCTTATCTAGCGTGGTCTGGTTTTCTACCTTTTTTATGAGTCGGTTTTTTGACATGTATATTTTCTTAAACATTACCCTTTTCCTTTAGATTTGCTTATGTATTGGCATAGATATTTCAGTGACATTCTTGAATACATTTTGATCTTTTGTGGTTATGACCCTTTTGTTATTCCTAATGTAATTTCTTTGAAAATATTATTTCACTTATATGTTTGTGAAAAGGTTATTATAGGTGTGGTGCAAAACCCAATATGCACACAGGACATATTGTAATATATATATGTGTGTATGTATGTATAATACACACAGACACACACACACAGGGACACCCTTGTCCCCCAGCTGTCAAGTTCCCCTTCCCAGAAGATATGACTGTAATCTCAAACTGTTCTAGAATCCACCACAATCAATTCTAAAACATTTTTATCATCCCTCAAAGAAACTGAACCCATTAGCTGTCAGCCCTATTTTCCCCCAAACTCCTCCAGCCCTAGGCAAACACAGATCTACTTTTTGTTTATAGATTTGCCCTTTCTGGACATTTCATGTAAAAAGTATAAATCTGTGGTTTTTGTGATGAGTTTCTTTCACAGAACATAACGTTTTCAAGGTTCATCCATGTTGTAGTATGTATTAGTACTTCCTTTTTATTTATAACCACGTAATAGTCTATTGTTTGGATATGTCATGATTTGTTTATCCATTCAACAGTTGAGAGATATTTGGTTGTTTCCACTAATTGGCTATAATGAAGGAGACTGCTGTGAATATCCTTGTTCAACTTGAAAAAAATTTTTTTTGGCTGTGCTAAAAAATATCCCACTCCCTGTGGGATCTTAATTCCCTGGCCAGGGATTGAACCCTTGCCTCCTGCAGCAAGGCATGGAATCCTAACTACTGGACCCCCAGAGAATCTATCTTACACAGCCTTTTCTGTGAATATGTTTTCATCTCTCTAGAATTGCTGGGTCACATGGTAACTCCCTGTGTAGCATTTCAAGGAACTGCTAAACTCTTTTCCACAGTGCCTGCACCATTGTACATTTTCACCAATAGCACACAGGGTTCCAATTTCTTCACATCCTCTCCAATACTTACAATTTTCCCGTAAAAAAAATTATGGCCATGCTAGTGGGTATGAAGTGGTGTTTTATTGATTTTGATTTGCATTTCCCCAGTAAGTAATGATATTAAGTGTTGGCTATTGTGCATCTTGCTTGGAGAAATGTACTTCCAAATCTGTGTCATTTTTTCCATTGGGCTCTTTGTCTTTTCATTGCTGCCTTCCATTGCTCTCTTAGGAATAATTTCTTAACAATGACATTAAGGTTTATTGCTACAGATCTCCAATTATTTTAGGCCAGCACAGTTTAATTGAAATATAATGGAAGTCAAAATACAAGCTGAATATGTAAATTTGTCTTGTTGCCACATTAAAAACAGGCAAGATAAAACAAATAAAATTAATTTTAAGAATATGTATTACTTAACCCAAGTATCCAGAGTATTAGCATTTCAATGTGCTCTCTATGCAAAAAATATTTACATCCCTTTTTCTTGTATGAACTCTTTTAAGGGTAAATTTTATGCTTGTGTTGTTCAGTTGCTCAGACATGTCCGACTCTTTTCGACCCCATGGACTGCAGCACACCAGGTTCCCTGTCCTTCACTATCTCCCAGAGTTGCTCAAACTCATGTCCAACAACGTCATTCTCTGTTGCCTCCTTCTCCTCCTGCCCTCAGTCTTTCCCAGCATCAGGGTCTTTTCCAATGTGTCGACGCTTCGCATAAGGTTGGCCAAAGTACTGGAGCTTCAGCCTCAGCATCAGTCCTTTGCACGCCTCGGATTAGAAGACTCGCCTTGCGAGTGCTCAGTAGGCCAAGTGGGAATCGTCTACCCTGTGGAGGATTCTTGTGTAGATTTTACCCTGAGGTTTATCATAGGAAAGACTCTTGCTTTGCCTGTTGCTCTTTCTTCAGTTCCACATTTTCATTGGCTTCATGTTTTGGGAAGTTGAGAAAATTCTAATCTATTGGCTCTTTTTACTTTGAGCAGCATAGGTTCAGCTTACAGGTGGTGGTTGGGACCTGAAATGAGCCCAAAGAGAGAATAAAGAATACAGTGGAGGAGCAGGCTGGTGGTCAGCCACCTGCCACAGCTATGATTCAGACAGCAGTTGTGGAGACGGCAAGGAGGGAAGAGATGCCAAGGACACCAGGGAAATAACGCAGGAGGTGCTTACTTAGCCAGGGAAGAGCTGAGAATGGTGGGTGATGCCATCTGGGTGAATGCGGGTCCTGCTCTCATGCAGAACTTTAGGAGAAGATGGCTTAGGAAAGACCGTGAGCGGTCTGACTTCATGGGGCCAAGATGGCCATGGGACAGCGAGTGGTCAGCATGAAATGCAAACAAAATAACAACAACAGGGGCTTTGCTGGTGGCCCAGTGACTAAGACTCTGTGCTGGGGCAGAGGTTCAATCCCTGCTCAGGGAACTAGATCCCACATGCCGGAACTAACAGATCCTGGGTGCCACAGCTAAGACCCCATGCAGCCAACTAAGTAAATAAGTATTGAACGACAACGACAATAAAATGATGGCATTAATTACATAGTGGGCCAGCACTCCCCTTCTTTACCTAGTGAACTCTGGAGAATGAGGAAACTCTTGTTTCATGTGTAAGAAAGTGAGAACGATTCATGAATTCTAGTAACTCTGAAAGATTGTCTATTTTTGGTCTTTGAAGACGAAATTTATTCCACATCCAGGGTCCTTCCTGTTTGGAAATCCATGACTTAATCCCATCCACCAATCCAGAAACCATTGCGTGAGTTGAGTCAATCTGGGTGGCATCAGCCCTCCCTGGAGGCCTCCAGTGGCCCGTGGGGACCTTGGTGTTCTGGCCCAGCCTGCTGCTCTGCCTCTGGCCACACAGGGGGCCTCCCTCCGCCTCGCAGGAGCCACCTCTGCCAGGGCATTTGCATATACTGCTTGTTTCAAGTACTCGCTCTCTCTGCGCCGCCGTTGCCTCACCAGGCAGCTGAGATGGCCACTTTAAAACACAAATCTGATCATGTCACCTTCACTTTCCATGATGGCTACGGTAAAATCCAAACTTGTGACTGGCATCTGTGGAGTTTTGTGTGATCTGGTCCCTGTCTCTGGCTGCGGTCCCCTTCATGCTGCACCTTGCCCCCTTTGCATCCCCAGAAGCACCCGATGCTGGTTGCTACAGCCCATTTCCTCTGCCTGAGAAGCCCTTCCCTCCATCTTATCATCAGGTCTCAGCTTCCGCAGGCCCCTGGCCACGAGGTAGCTCTCTGGCACAATCCGCTGCCCTCTAGACGGCGTGAGTTTCTAGAGAGGAGGATCTCAAATCTTGGGTCTGCTGCTCTGTCTCAGCTCTCAGAGCAGTGTACTCAATTTCAGTTGACTGGACGGAGGTGCCAAAGTTCACCTCCTCCAGGCAGTCTTCCCTGATCCCTGCTCTACCCTAGCCTGGTATAGGCTCTGCTCTGATGTGCTCACATGGAGTCTGGGCTTCTTTTGGGTTCAGTAGCTTCTACATTGGGTTGTAACTGCCTTCTTGCCCAATACCTCCCTGCCCAGGGAGCCTGGAGGCCCAGGATGGCTCATCATGGTGTTCCCAGTTGTGGCAGAGTTTCTTGCTCAGCACGATCTGTCCTGCACACAGTATTTGTTGGGTGTTGAAAGAAGGAAAAGTCCTTCCTCCCTGTGACTCCAGGACAGCATGCTGTTCCCCAAGGCTCCACAGCTGTTCTCCCAAAGCAAAGGCCCCTCCCGCGCCCTGGGAATGTCAGTTCCCCCTGCGTCTGTCCCAGTGAATCTTCCTGGGGGAGGCAGGTAGCTGGAGGGCCTCTGGGTGGGATGGGTGAAAAGGTATAGACTGCCCTGGAGGCCTGTCCCGTGGCAGAGGGGATAGTGTCCAGAAACTGGCCAGGCTGATTTTTATCAATCTGCCTTTCAGTGAAATTGAATGGCACGAAATGTAACAATGCAATTGCTTAACAATCACTGTCTGTAAAACCATTTTAGACAACAGGGAGCTCAACCCGGTGCTCCGGTGCTCCGTGACAACCTAGAGGGGTTGTGGGCTGAAGAGGTGGGAGGGAGGTTCAAGACGGAGGGGATGTATGGGCACTTGTGCCTGATTCACATTGGTGCGTGGCAGAAACCAACGCAACAGTGCAAACCAGTTATCCTCCAATTACAAATGAATTAAAAAAAGGAAACCCCAAAACCGTCTTACGCAAAAGCAGTCTTTATGCCACCCGATTTTGGTGAAATAATCATGAAAACTTGAAAAATCAAAATGCTTGGCATTTACGTGCCAAACACTGTTTCAGAGTTAGTATCACTAACATTTAGTTTTTCTTTTTTTAAAAAAATGCTACCCTTAGGCATTACCCTTATTACCATTTTAGAAGTATGGGGCTAGGATTGAGGTGGTGAAATTAGTTAAATAACATGAGCTGGGAGATATTTGGGTTACTGTGAAGAGGAAATATGATAAAGCAGAGTGCATGGAAACAGGAAATAAAGAAGAGGAAATTCAGCTACATGAATGCCCCTCTGTGCTCTCCTTCCACCGCCCTTCTCATTTCTGAGCTTGTGGAGCCCTTCTCCTCACCCTTCCCCCACCAATTCTTAGCTCCAACTCCTCAGAAAACAGTCTGATGCCAAGTCACACTTCCTTGTTCAAGATGAGAGCCACAGGCCTCGCCTCAGAAAGCTGGAAGGAATTCAGATTGTGAGTCTGGCTGTGACAACAGCAGGGGGAAAAATGGGTGGCAGACTGGAGCCTTGGGAGAGAGAAAGAACAGAGTAAGGCAGATTTATGGTGTATCTAGTGCTGTTCATAGGCCGCAGCGGCCCGGAGACCCCGAGACGCACGAGGTCCTCCCAGGGGCTTCTGCTGAAGTGCTCGGAGGAACAGGGTATCCCCCACACTCGGTCCCCTGGTCTCTGTATACTACCACTCGACTCCTGAAAGGCACTTCCAAAAGTGTTGTTGGCACAGGTGACTTTATGATCGTTATTTTACACGTTACGTTGAAAACACACCCAGCAGTGCCCCTCCCACCCATCATTCTGTGTATTTGTCTGTGTGGTTTTTTTTTGGACCTCACCCCATGGCATGCAGGATCTTAGTTCCCCAACCAGGGATCGAACCCATTCCCCCTGCAGTGGAAATGTTGAGTCCTAACCACTGGACCACAAGTCCGTCCCTGTTTGTTTGCTTTTTGAGAGACTTGTGTTACTGTTGCTTTGGGGGCAGGTTGGGCAGGGGCACCAGCTCCCATCCCTGGCAAAATCTGCTTTTCCCGGACAAAAGCCTTCAGTCCACCTTTGTTCTTGACTTCTGTTGTCCCTGACCTTGGTTGAAATAAATGTCCTTACTGCTCTGGCTGATCAGATGGGCCACCTGGTCGACCTTGAGCCCAGATCCTTCCAGGGACACTTGTGGAAGCTTCTTCCAGAGTAGAGCCTGCATCATGCCATGTGAGATCCTAATTTAATCCACTGATTTCCATATTTGCTCCCATGCAGAAAAGGAGTCCTGGTGTCTCCAGATGTTTTTATGCAGCTTTTAATACTGCTAAGTTACAGGGATTTTGGTTCCTTGTTCCTTCCTCCCTGAGGCATAAGCTCCATTTATGTTTTTATAGGGCTTCTCAGGTGGCACTAGTTATAAAGAACCCACCTGCCAATTCAGGAAACGTAAGAAACATGGATTGCATCCCTGGGTTGGGAAGATCCCTTGGAGAAGAACATGGCAACCCAGTCCAATATCCTCACCTGGAGAATCCCCACGGACAGAGGAGCCTGGTGGGCCACAGTTCATAGGGCCACAAAGAGTCGGGAGACGGACACAACTGAAACAACTTAGCATGCATGCATGCAAATGCTCTCCATGAAGATGGCCCAGAATTTCCTCGGCTCCATCTTTCCTCATTTGTTCCTTCCTCCTTCCTGTGTCTCAGTTGTTCCCAGGGCATCTTGGACAGAGCCCACCTCTCTGACCATTCTAGATGCTTCTCTCAGCAGCCTTGCCTTCCCTGAGCAAGTGGCCCTCAGGGAGCCTGGACTGACCTCAGCGCCTCTGCTGATCTGGTCCCTGCTGTATCTGGAGCTCTGAGTTGGCTATGAAAGCTGGAGCTGGCTGTTTTCCCAAACCTGAGGGCTTTTGAATACCCTGTAAAGTGCTAGAGGGTGGCAAAGACCAATGGGCTTCCCTTATGGAGCACAGAGCCTAGTGGGAAGTTAAACAAGTTTGATGACCCAAAGGAAGGTGGGATGAGGGTGTTAGCACCTAGACCCCCTTCTCCTTCATGCTTTTCCCATCTGAGCCCACCGAGCCTGTCTCTGTAGTTGTTCTACCTGCTCCCCACTGTGGGTCACCAGGGTCCCCTTGCAGCTCTCATGCCCCCAGTGGATTCTCCCTCAAGGCTGCCCTCTTCCGCCCTCACTTTTCCGCTTTCTCACCACTCACTGTGCCCTCACTTCCCATGGTCTCTTTCTAGTGTACCCGCTCCTGCCCTCTGACTCTTAGGCCAGCCCGCACGTCACGCCCTGTCCCCATTGGTCTGTTGGTCCTGAGCCCTTGGCTCTTCAGTGTGGTCAGCACGGTCCCCCTCTGGCTTCCTAGACGCACTTTCTCTCACCTGCCACCTTCACTGGACCGCTGATCTCAAGCCCGGTTTCTGGTCTGGCCAGAGCCCACCTCTCCTGGCACAACGTTTTGTAGAGACAGACAGTTCCTTTACTTTGGTTTGACTTTTAACTCAAACGAGAGGGGCTAGACTGAGAGACCAGGGTGAAGGGATGCTGTGGGGGCCAAACCCCCTTCTCACAGTTTTTCTCAAAAGCTTACAGGGAATTTATGGAAGACCTAGGATCGGAGCCATGTCTGTTAAACAGAACACATTCATTGTAGAACACTACAGGAGAGGTGTATAAATGCTTAGAAAAGATGCTAGAAGAATCTAGACCAAACTGATAAGAGAAGCACTCTGTGCTTTCGTTTGTGTAGTGTTTTATAACAAGAAAGCACATAGGAGTCTGTTTTATATATAATTTTTTAATGGAAAAGTAAAGCCCAGCCTTCTAGTGCTTATACCAGCATCTCTGGTCCTCAGCGGCTATCAACACTGCTATAGGACCCAGAGGAAGGATTGTTCTCTGGCTCTCTCAGTGCCGGGTTGGCTGAAAACTGTTCAGTGTGCCTCTTAGGCTGTACAACATGGAGGATAAAGAGGCCTCTGGGGACCACTTTAAGACATATCATGAGCTCGGCCTCCTGGGAAATGTGAGAGAATAAAACAGATGTGGACTCAATTAACTTGCCAGGGAAGCAAATCAAACATTACCACCATGGGAATTGGATTAAGGTTACTGTTTTATTTTTATTGTTTAGGCTAATTTGCTGTGAATTGACTTTGTTAGTGTGGACTTCACTTATCAGATACTATACACATCACCATAGCAGGAATGCGGAAATACTATTTTTTGGATTTTCATCAGAGTGTGGTAGATTCCTAGTTTCATAACCTATATACCCAATGAGTATAAATGTCCCTAATTACTAGTCTCTGACTCTCTATTATTAAAACAATTTTTTTTTGCTGTACCACGTGTCATACGGAACTTCCCTGACCTCGGCTTGAACCCACACTGCTTGCTGTGGAAGCTTGGAGTCTTAACCACCCGACCACCAGGGATGTCCTGGCTCTGTTTTAATGACTCAGTTTCCGTATGGTCTCGAATTTTCTGCATATGAAACAGTCCATTCATATGTCCTATTGCCCAATTGTTTCTGTCATTTTAACGAACAGGAGGGTTTCTGGTGTCCTCTGAAAGAGGATCGCAGAAACCTCTGTGCCTTGTCTGTGGTTCTTGTCAGGCTCGCTGGTGGGTGCTGGTTTTCCCTGGGCCCCCATAGTCCTCTTTTCTAACCCCTTGTTCTTCCAGAGATCCCACAGAACTGCCTCATGACTTTGGAATTGGATGCAGAAATAACACTCCCCGTAAGAACCCAACCTTGTTATTACGGAACCAGCATGATCACTGGGTTTATGGAAAGCACCTCCTGACCTGCAGAGCGTTCAGCGGCTCGTGCCCGTGCAGAGGAGGAAACCTGCTGAGGAGAAACGAGCCCCTCACTGGTGATCCATGCGAGTACTTTCCATTCTTCTTGAAAGAATAAAAAAAGTCTTTCTTTATATAGCTGAGGAGACGTTTTGTTAATTCCCAGAACTTAGTCATGGCCCCCAAGTCATCTAAAGAAGACCTGTACTTTGGCTTGAAGTATAATATTTAGGAAGAGGCTAGTCAGAGAGAAGATTGTCCTGTTGTCCAAGTTGGGCCTTAGCTGGTCTCTTCTCACTGCCCCCTTCAGGGTCTTCAGACTCTCAGCACGGGTACTGGCTGGTCCTGGGTGCCTGGAGCTCCTCAGGAGATGACTGTCTCCTTGTGGAATAGCTCTGCTTCAAATCCCTCGTGACACTGCCTCCCGCCTTCTGCATCGATTCTCCCATAGGGAGGACTCTCTTCCTTGAGAACCTGACTCTAAGTCTACTGTTCTATGGAAAACCAGTTTTTCAAGACAAGGCATATGGGTCAATAATGACTTTTCCTCACAGCTATTTTTATTTTATTAGGAGATTCCTGGTAAAAGGACCAGTACCTTCATCTAAGTAAATAAATCTCCAGTGTCAGGAATTTGAGGTATGTAGTGTGACAAGTTGGGTGGATATTTTTGCCTGGGAGAAGGATTCCCCCCTCCCTACATGTAGGAACCGAACGTTTTCCAAACCATTCTAGTTAAGTCACTTCATGTCCCTTTCCTCATCTATGGATAGATAAGAAATAATGGTTTCATAACAGTTTCCTGCTTTACCATTTTCTTATTCCATGAAATGAGTGATTTCTTGGCACCAATGAGACAGAAGTCATCTACTTAATTCTCCTGAACACAAACAGCTCAGCAGTTCCTAAAATTTGCATCCAATGTTTGTATACCTGAGTTCATCGCAGCATTATTCACAGCAGCCAAAAGGTGGAAGCGATCCAAGTGTCCATCAATGGGTAAATGGGTAAACAGAAAGTGCTACACAAATGCAGTAGAAGATGATTCAGCCTTAAAAAGGAAGGAAATTCTGACACCTGCTACCGCATGGCTGACCCCTGAGGACATTATGCTAAGTAAATAAGCCAGTCACAAAAGGACACATGCTCTGCTGATTCTACTTGCATGAGGTTCTAAGTCAGTGAGATTCATAGAGACAAGGCTGGGAGTCGGAGGGAGGGAGGGTTTAACGGTGAAGATGAAAAAGCTCTGGAGGTGGATGGCGGTGAGGACTGCCCAATAGGATGAATGTACTTAATGCCACCAGACTGTGCCCTTAAAAATGGTTAAGAAGGTAAATTTCATGTTGTCTGTATTTTGCCACAATAAAGCATTTGCGTCGACCATATAGTGGGCTTCCCTGGTGGCTCAGATGGTGAGAATCTGCCTGCAACGTGGGAGACCCAGTTTTGAACCCCGGGTCAGGAAGAGCCCCTGGAGAAAGGAATGCCTACCCAGTCCAGTGTTCCTGCCCGGAGAATCCCATAGACAGAGGAGCCTGGCGGGCTACGGTCCACAGGGTCACAAAACAGTCAGACACGACTGAGGGACTAACACTAAGTGAGTACTCAACGCCTGATACTTGATCAATACGTGAGTGAGAGTGGAGTCACGCTACCCTTTGCTGTTGGTTTATACCTGCTGAACACGGCTGAAGCATGTTGCCACCACTGTTCGGCTGTTCTTTGTTTGTCTGTTATTGCTTTTTGTTCTGACTGTGCGGGGCCCTCACTGCGGCCTAAAGCCTCCCCTACTGGGGTGCTCGGGTTTCGTTGCCCCGAGGCATGTGGAATCTTAGTTCTCCATCCAGGGACTGAAGCCCTGTCCCCTGAATCGCACCCACTGGCCCCCCAGGAAGTCCTTCGGTTGTTTTTCAAACAGCAGGTTCTCAGCCGAGGTTGACTTAGGAAGGCCTGGGGGTGAACGTGGTGGTGATTCTGCCGCATCCTTCATTTGATGACGGTGGATCTGGACAGGAGAGCGTGGTTTTGCCAGCTCATCGCTCACCTGCAGGGAACAGGTGTGGCCATCCAGAAAACTCCCAGGTCATGTGACACGATCCTCGATTTCTCTTTCTTGTCATTATGCAAAACAGAATTTTTTTTAAAAAGGCAAGTGTATCTTATACTAGTAACTTTAACCCCGAGTTTAAATATGGAATTTGCTCTTTGTCTTTGCTGTCTCTCTTTGGTTCATACTTAGTACAAAATGTAAAGTGACTCATCAAAAGGAGAAAATTCGACTTCATTCTTTCTGCCTAAATAAGAGCCTCTCCCTTCTTCACACTGTTGTGCAACCATCCCCACCATCATCTCCAGAACTTTCTCATCCTCCCAAACTGAAACTCTGTCCCCATGAAACGCTAACTCCCCACCCGCTCCCCCAAACCTCTGGCACCCACCTCCCTCCTTTTTGTCCCTTTGAACTTGATTACTCAAGGGCCCTCATATGAGTGGAATCACACAGCATTTGTCTTTCTGTGACTGATTTATTTC
Organism: Antilocapra americana; assembly: GCA_007570785.1. Taxonomy (NCBI): domain Eukaryota; kingdom Metazoa; phylum Chordata; class Mammalia; order Artiodactyla; family Antilocapridae; genus Antilocapra; species Antilocapra americana. Next base: position 17,626,418 of record ML664180.1, read on the forward strand.
ACTTTGCCTAGTATCTTTAAGATTCTTCCATATTGTAGCCTGTATCAGAATTTCCTTCCTTTCTAAGGATGAACCATATTTTATTGTACGTATGTACCCCATTTTGTCTATCCATTCACCTGTCAATGCATATTTCGGTTGTTTCTCATTATAGAGAATTTTGGAAAATACTGAGACAAAGAAAAAAATAGGGTTCTATGGTAAACCCATTACCAAGAAGCCATCATTGTTCACACTTTCTTTTAATGATGAACATGAACATTTATGGCTAACTCTTCCCAGTTGTAAGGGGTGGTATCTCCATGTGTGTCTCTTTGTCTGAATTTCTGCTCATGTTTCTTAGAAAGGGAATTACTTGGCCAAAGGGTGTAAACATTTTTAAAGCACTTGATGGATAACGCCAAAATGCCTTCCAGAAATAACTCTAATTTTAACACGAGGAAACAAGGGAGCAGAAAGGCTTCTTTTGTGTCTCTATGGCTGTCTTTCCAGTGAAAAAGTATTCAGATTAAAAACTGAGTTTGTGCATTCAACTGAGCAATTTCACATGGGCCTTCTATTGGTATCAAACAAATGAAATATCTGGCTACTTGATTAATTTCTTTCCCCCCATCATTGCATCTGCTCGGGATGTGGGGTCAGAATCTGGAAAGGGCTTAGGGGTTTTTGCGGATTTACATGAGGTGGTGACAGCCAGGGGGAGGATGTGGGCTCTGGGCTATCAGGGGATCTGGGTCTAACCTGCCTTCCTACAGCCCTGAGAAGAAAGCGGAGATGGTGTGTCTCCCACTCAAATGACTGGTCTGAGAGCCATGCTGTGTGGAGGGGAGCCTGGGCACTCAGCCCCACCCTTGGGAACTCTTCATGTGATGTTACAAGCAAGCCAGCAACAGTCCTTGTCCTGATGGGTCTTCGTCCAGTGGACAACCACCGACCCACACTGGTCTGCCCACACCTGCTGGCTTCTTTCCAGAGTCACCATGGTTTTGTCGACAGAGCAACGGAGCACTGACAGTCTCACCACAGTGTCCGTTACCCCGGTGACCCTAGGGAAGCTGCTGGCTTCCTTGAATTTGGGTTTCTCCACTGGTTTCCTTACTGAGCATCAGTTCAGACAGCCGTATTAGAAGGATTTGGACACCAGACAAGCTCTAAGAATAAATATGCATATTTGGTGTTGATATCAGTCCGGGGGTAACTATTCAGTCCTGCAAAGATGGCAGTGCTTATTAACTTTGAGAGTAGCTGTTTCTCATAGATTTTATTAGCATTATAACAGTATCATTTTAAAAGGAATATGGAGATCCTGATGCTGGGAAAGATTGAAGGCAGAAGGAAGAGGGCAACAGAGGATGAGATGGTTGGATGGCATCACTGATTCAAGGGACATGAACTTGAGACTCAGGGAGGTAGTGAAGGACAGGGAGGCCTGGTGTGCTGCAGTCCACGGAGTCACAAAGAGTTGGACCCAGCTTGGTGACTGAACAGCAACAACAAATAGCAAAAATAAAATAAAAGGAACACAGCCTTTCTTACTCATATTATTGCTTCATGCATTTCATGGAATATTATTTTACATTGACACAGGTCTGTTACTTATCCCATTTAATCCCTGTGGTGAGACCCTGAAGGTCTGCTACCAGTTCTAAGACAGAGGAACGGGCTGTCTCACGAGTTCTGGTGTCATCCCAGGTCACAGAGAAGAGGGGCTGAAGTGCTGGACTCTTGTGCTCAAGGGCTGTGTGTCCATCCCAACCCCAGAGGCTGAATGTCCTTGGATGGGACGGTTTTGCGGGCACTTCCTCCTTCACCTCGTATGAACCTGGACCAGTGACGGCCAGTGGAGGACCCAGCACGCTGCGGCTCAAGGAAGAGGAAGGTGCTCTCCAGGGCTGGCCTCCGAGGTTCTCTGACGTCTGCTGCATGGGAAGTAACACAAGGACAGGGACGGGGTCTGGGCCGCTCCTGCCGCGTCCCCGGCCCCCCGGTGAAAGCCACTTCTCACTGCAGGGCTCCAAATAATACGCTTCTTCTCCATTGTTAACTTTGAAGGCAAGATGCTTATTATTTATTAGTCATTCCGAGACAGTCTATTTAGAGCCATTATTGCCTGTTTTGCAAACACACTGCAGTGATGTGTACATACTGTGGTGTTTGACCCTGTCAATAAGAGTTTATTCTTATCCCCAAATGCTCACCCTGCCATATAAAAAAGCAGCATTAATATCTGACATTTTCTCTCGCTGTGGTTAGCACTAACTAGCAATCTGTGTTAACCGTCTTCAGACTGTCCTTGTGGAAAGAAAAGGGCTTCTTATGCTATTTGGGAGCGGAAAAGAGGAGCCAGTTGTGGGGAGAGACAGGGTGGGGGAAAGAAGGTGAATGGTTAAAGTTTTGGTGCCTTTTCCGTTTTCAGATGAGTGGCACCCTCCCTGGAGATCCTTGCTGGGTTTTGGGGTGGAGCCACTAAATTTTGGTTCTGACTTTCTGCAGACCTGGACCTCTGCCCAAACTTGGTTTCAGCGTGAGTGGTCCAGACAGCACCCCGTGGACCGTGACGGTAGAAAACCATGTGCTGAGACGAGCAGGTCCAGAGTCTGCTAAATACCAGCAATTGTGCTGCCGAGAACAGTCCTGTGCTCTGTGGGGCTGGTGATGCGAGGCTGGGAAATTATAGGCTGCCCAGCCACCAGGCCTTCGGGAAAGATTACGGGGAGACTTACTGATCTTTAGGCGGGTCAGGGGTTTTGAGGGAAGGTTAGATTTTAAAGCATGTAGTTAGAAGGGAAAAGACTAGGTTGGAAATCTCAGATTTCAAGAGGCGGGGTCTAGAAGCTCAGAGTGGAGACCTCCAGGCGAAGAGAGACGCGGGCTGTAGTCTGGGATGTGGTACCACCGGTGGGGCGGCCCTCAGTCCAGCCTGGCGGCCCCTCTAGCTCACGGAGCACAAAACTGCAGCTCGGTGGGCGCCTGCCCACATTTCTCCAGCTGACTGCTCTGCAGCCCACTTGTTTTGGCGTTCAGGCCAGAACACCTTGTATTACCTGATATCATTTAATTTCATTGACGAGCCATCAGATTTTCTCTATTCTCTTGGCAGTGTTCCTGATGTTCCAGATATTGCCGTTTTAATTCATTTTATATTTTTAACTTATTTTTTAAACCTCTATTTGGGCTCCCCTGGTGGCTCAGAGCCCCAGGGGTCCTAGATTCTGCGCAGCAGTTGCCACAAGGCTCCTCTTCTCGTGCTGGGTCCCTCTGGGGTCCATTCTCCTGGCTGCGTCTTTGACTTGAGCTGACCCCTTGGGAACCCTGTCTCGGAGGGAGTGGCGTGGCCCCTCTGTAGTCAGGTCCTCATAGGGCTGGCCTGGCAGGTGACCGTCACAGGCTCAGGGGCCACCCTTGGCTTTGTAACTCGATCCGTCCACTCAGAACGGTACTGATGGCTTTGTGAGATGGAAACTGAGAGGGGAACTGGGTGGAAAGCTGCATGTCAAGAGGTGTGTACCTTTCTGGGCATCAGAGTGCAGATGTTGCCTGGTTGAGGTGTGTCAGAACAAAGTGGACTGGTACCCCCAGGATGCCTCAGGACCACCCCTGCCCCACAGAGCCACTGGATCCTCATCCCTGTGCTGACCACCCTACTTCTGATACTGAAATTCCTCACACAGGTTCACATGCAATTGATTAGGTTAAACCTTTCCTTTAATTATATAGTTAGCTATACGAGATTGCCATTTTTGTAGGTTAAAAAACAGTCTGGGATAGACATATTCATAGAATTCCACCTAAAAAGTTTTAAAGCTTTTTATTATAGTTTAATTATAGATGAGCCAGAAGTTACAAAAATAGAGGTCCCCTGGACCCATCACCCAGATTCCCCCAGGGGCAGCATCTTACATAATATGGTTCACTGTCAAAATCAGGAAATTGATCCTGGCACTGTACCATCGGCTAGCTTCAGGCCAAACTTAAACCTTACCAACCTAATGGATTTCGAGGGCTATTGTAGTCACTTCCGTGGTGACACACTGAAGAATCTTCTAGGCTCTGTTATTTTAGAGATTGTAGGGCTTTCCTTTCTATTTTTATAGTTTTGCACATATTACATTCTCAAGACAAAAATTCAAACAATATAACGTGTGTTACTGTGTAGGGTGTGAAAGCATCCTCTTTTCTCTCTCACTCAATAGAAGTAACCACAGTTACAAGTTGGATGTGAATCTCTCTTTGTGTTTCTCATATGGATATATATCTGTATATGTATCTGGCATCACCAACTCGATGGACATGAGTTAGAGTAAGCGCTGGGAGTTGGTGATGGACAGGGAAGCCTGGCATGCTGCAGTACATGGGGTCACAAAGAGTCGGACATGACTGAGCTCCTGAACTGAGCTGATATCTGTATTTTAAATCTATCTCTACCATCTATCTACCTATTTGTGTATGTTGTTCAGTTGCTCAGTGGTGTCCGACTGTTCGTGACACCATGAATAGCAGCATACCAGGCTTCCCTGTCCTTCACTATCTCCTGGAGTTTGCTCAAACTCATGTCCACTGAGCTGATGATGCCATCCAACTGTCTCATCCTCTGTCACCCTCTTCTCCTCTTGCCCTCAATCTTTCCCAGCATCCATCCATGCAAGATTTATATACATGCATATACATATGTAGCTTCTTTTGAAAAATCATATTTTGTAAACTTTTTCCTCACTAATATGTTGTAAACATTCTTCATTTGTACCATGTCTACATGTATTTAGAACTCAACTTTATCTTCCAAACTTTTAGCCAATTGAACTAATGCAATGTACTGAGTTACCCATGCTTCCCCCACTGATTCCAAATTCCACATTTATCACACATCAGATGCTTATATCTTACTGAATCTCTTTTTCAGTTTTCTATTCTGTTCTATTGATCTGCTATTCCCAAACCAATACTACAAAATAACTTTATTTATTGCTAGAAAAGCAATAAAAGTTTATTACAGAAAGATCAGAGAATACAAAAACTGCTTGTGACTGCATTGAGTCATAGCTACCATTTTACCTCGGTGTATTGGTATATACCATTTCAAAGCATTTAATTTATATAAAGAAGCATAAACATATATTCAGACAGTAAAGTAAAGACCAGCCCATGTAAAGAGCTTTGTAGACCTTTTTCACTTTGTGATGCTTTAGGATGTTTCCTTACCAGCAAGCACTTTTTAATGCTTTTGTTATCTTTAATATCTGTTTCACTGAGTGAGAGACAAGGCTCTGCTGTGACTTCTGCCTGCCTCCTGGGTGAGTCCCTCCACCTGGACCCTGTCCTTGAACCCAGCGTCCGGGCTGTGGATGAGAGGGTCTTCTCTCAATACCCCGCCTCCTTGTCATTTCCTCCAGATGGGACTCCATTTCCAGTGTAAACTCCAGGGCCCCCTTTGCCTGCTGGCTTCCCTGCTCACCTGCCTGACCTGCTGACCTTCTCCGTCATGGCCAGACGCGCGGACTGAGCAGTGCTGACCTGCCTTCCTAACCCGCCTTGTGGACCACCTAGGCTGCTCACTTGCTAGATGAGTGTCTCTCCCAGTATTATTAATTTGGGGCAAATCTATTCAATCTTTACGGACTTGTGTTTCCTCATCTATCGAAGTGGAGGCCTCGGTCACCTTCAAGGCTCCATGGTGTAGGGCAGAGGTGGGAAAGTGTTTTTCTGAACAGGACCAGGTAGTAAGTATTGTACACACAGGCAGCTATACGATTTCCCACCCAGCCACCCAGCTCTGCCAATGACAACGAAGCACAAAAGCAGCCATGGACCATATGCAAACAAACAGGTGTGGCTAGGTTCCAGTAAAAATTTATTTATGGACACTGAAATGTGAATTTCACACCATTTTCGCATGTCACAAAATATCCTCTTTATTTATTTATTTTTGACTGGTTAAAAATGTGAAAGTTATTCTTGACTCACAGGTGGGATAAAAATAAAGGTGGTCAGCTGGAGCTGGCCACGGACTGTCGTTTGTCCACTGCTGGCCCAGTGGAAAGAGACTGAACCTTGGGGTCAGACAGATAAGGATTTGAGTTGTTTCTGTTGCTTATGGGCCGTGTGACCTGGACAGGTTATAGTCTTCCGAAACTTCAGACCTTGCAGAGCTGCTAGGAAAGTTAGGGATGAGTGGTGTAGTTTCTGACATACAGAGGACACTCAGTAAGCATCAGTTCCCTTCTCTCCCTTGAGGATCTTTCCAAAACTGGAAATCAGCAACCCAGAGCACAAGGCCAAGTTCTGTCCCAACCCTTCTGGGCTGCCTTCAGCACCCTCTGCCCTCATTGCAAATGTACATGTGGGTGTATCGAGCTCTTGCATTTACATATGGGTTCCACGCGTCTTCATGACAGCAGGGAGAAAATGACCTTGCACCGTGTCCATCTACAAGAGGTTCTGAATTTTATTTTATTTTTAAAATTAATTTTCAAAAACATGTATTTGTTTATTTATTGGGCTGTGCCGGGTCTTGGCTGCAGCACGTGGGATCTTCCATCTTCACTGTGGCACGAGAGAGCTTTAGTTGGTAGTATGTGAGGCCTAGTTCCTTGACCAGGGATAGAATCAGGGCCCCCGGAATTGGGAGCTCAAAGTCTTGGCCACTGGACCACCAAGTAAGACCCTGAATTTTAGATTGCTTGTGAAATGTCTCCATTTAGCAATTCCTTAATCTTTTAATATTTTATTGTTGTTGTTGTTCATTCGGTATGTCATGTCCTACTTTTTGTGACCTGCAGCACACCAGGCCTCCCTGTCCATCACCATCTCCCAGAGCCTACCCAAACCCATGTGCATTGAGTCGGTGATGCCATCCAATCATCTCATCCTGTCACCCCCTTCTCCTCCTGCCTTCAATCTTTTCCAGCATCAAGGTCTATTCCAATGAGTCTGCTTTTTGCATCAGGTGGCCAAAGCATTGGAGCTTCAACTTCAGCATCAGTCCTTCCAATGAATATTCAGGGTTGATTTTTTTGTTTTTAAAAAATCAGGAAGTTTAAAAAAAAATCAGGAAGTTGCAATAAATTTTAAAAAGTGTGTGTGTTTTCTATATTGTGTTAAAGAGAAATTTCAGTAACTCAAAAATCCCATTACCCTCAAGTGCCCTGCCACAAAATCCTGGAGGTTACTGCCGTGGACGACCAAGCTGTCCCACCTCTCGTGCACTGACTCACTTCTGTCCTAGGCCCTGTGCTTGGACATTTCAGCTCAGAGACTCTAAAGCGATTTACATGGGTTATTTCAGTTGATGCTGAAGACCAATTCTATCAGTAATTTTTTTCCTGATGAAATAGGCTCAGAGAGGTTAAGGTGATGGCCAGTATCACCCAGCGGGGTACGAGACCAGGGCGTAGGCCCTTAGCCTCTGGGTCTGGGGCTCTGGCTGCTGCCCAGTCTCCACCCAGCACTCCTCTAAAGCTGGTATTTGGTCCACTCTGCTCTCTCCGGACACGGTTTCGGGAAGTTGCAGTCCACCTAGTTTGTGTGTGTTCTGAGAGACCCTAGGCAAGTTTTTACAGTGTGATTTGTCAGTGGGTGTCCAATACGTGTCGTTCATTGATTCAGACATCCAGGAAGCACTCTTTCGTCACTGTCCTCCAGGCGGGGGCTGTGGAGGGGCTTCTGCGAGCGTGAGGCGGCGTCAGAAATGCTGTGTCTATCAGGCCCTTCTCAACTTGGCAGAATGTAGTTGTAAGAGCAGGAGCCTCTGGCGTAAAACCAGCTCGGGCCAGTTTCTCTGAAGAAGAAATATAGATGGCCAACAGTCACACGAAAAAAGGCTCAACACTGCTAACTGTCAGAGAAGGGCAAGTCAGAGTTACGCTGAGGCGGCACCTCCCACCAGCCAGAATGGCCATCATCAAAAAGTCCGCAAGCAATAAATGACGGAGAGGGTGTGGAGAAAAGCGAGCCCTCCCGAACTGCTGACGGGAATGCAAATTGGTGCAGCCACCACGGGGGGTCCTTAAAAAGTCTAAAAATATAGCTGCCATATGATCCTGCAATCCCACTCCGGACGTGTATCTGGAGAAAACTGCAATTCAAAAAGATACATGCACCCCAAGGTACACGGCAGCAGTATTTACAATAGCTAAGACTTGGAAGCAGTTAAAATGTCCATTGACAGATGAATGGATAAAGAATAGATAAAAAAGATTTGGTGTACATATATATATATATATCTCAAATGGAATGTCACTCAGCCATAAAAGGAACAAAACAGTGTCACTGGCAGCAACATGGATGGATTTCAAGATTATCATGCTAAGTGAAGTAAGACAGGCAGAGAAAAACAAATACCATATAACATCACTTACACATGGAATCTAAATATGATACAAATGAATTTATCCATGAAACAGTAACAGATTCACAGCCATGGAGAATAGACTGGTGATTGCCAAAGGGGAAAGTGTGGGGGAGATGAATTAGGATTTGGGGATTAACATATACATACTTCTGTATATGAAATAAATAACCAACAAGGACCTACTGTATAGCACAGGGAGCTAACTATATTCCATATCTTGTAATAACCTATAAAGGAAAAGAATCATATACATATATATATACATATATATGTATATATATGTATAACTGCATTACTGAATCACTTTGCTGTACACTTGAAACTAACACAAGATTGGAAATCAATTAGACTTCAGAAAACAACACAAAACAGCTGGCCAGGTCCAGGTCTCAGCGCTGGCTTGAGCCAAGCTCAAGGGTGTCAGTCCCTTGCCCTCTATGGGTTGGCCTCTGTATCTATCAGGTGAAGAGGTGAGTACCTAGTTCATGGTGGTGGGAGGATGTGACTTCTTGGCTTGTGAACAGTGTTTAGAGAACAGTTGTTCTTGTTTAATCCCTCAGTTGTGTCCAGCTCTTTGTGACCCCATGAACTATAGCCTGCCAGGCTCCTCTCTCTCTGGAATTCTCCAGGCAAGAATACTGGAGTGGGTTGTCATTTTCTCCTCCAGGGGAATCTTCCTGACCCAGGGATCAAGCCTGAGTCTCCTGCATTACAGGCGGATTCTTTATCACGAAGTCACCAGGGAAGCCCCTAGAAAACAGTAGCTATGATCAATAACATGGAATTAATAGTCAAGTGAAGCTACATTTTGGTCAAAAGGGCTCCAGACCCCAGCGGCTTATCACTTTTCTTCCTACTGATTCATGTCCGTTGTGGGATCTAAGGCTTTGATCCAAATTATCTTTTCTTGTGACTCAAGCTGATGGAGAAACCTCCATGGTTCCACCAGGACAGAGGGGAGACAGCCTGGAAGAGCCCTAACTGGCTCTTGTTGTTCAATTGCTAGGTCGTGTCTGACTCTTTGTGACCCCATGGACTGCAGCATACCGGGTTTCCCTGTCCTTCACTATCTCCTGGATAGTGAACATGGGCCATGACTTTACCTCTCACCTTCAGCTGGCTAAATTGGGTCCCATGACCAAGTCTGATGAGATTTGGAAGAGGAAATAGAAATCTCTCCTAGGCAGACAAAAGTGAATATTTTTGAACACTCTTACAGTTAAGCACAATATATCTGCAAAATAACCTTAGGAAGCACGAGAGAGTGTGCTTCAGAAAAGACATGTGAGTGTTGAATAAACATGAATGTTGGAGTGTGCTTTCAGGCTTAATTGCTTCTTTAAGAATTTTCTGAGAAAGGTTTGTCATTGTCCCTCTCTTGGCAGGTTTATATAAAACCAAAGAAGACTGTACACACACTCCCAACAGTTCTCAAATACACAGAGTTCTATGCAAGCCAGGCTTGTGTTTATCTTGAAGACTTTCAGGGGCAAACCCTGATCAAAGCAAATAGTTCCTTTTGTCAGCCAATCTAAGCTTTTAAAATAAATTTGGAGAAATTAATAGCATTTTGGAGACTCATTAACTTAAGCCTGTGCACACATACACACTCAGCCACACACACACACGATTGTCAACCCATTGGATCCTCGTATCCGTCAGGGTCTTTCAGTCACAAACAACAGAACCTATTTGTGGGGGGAGATCGAGTAATGGCAATTAGGTTGCTCAGAAAATGTCCAGGAGAGTTTTGTCCTTGGAAACAATGGCTGAATTATGTTGATTGCAGTGCCTGACTGTTCCAAAGGAGAATGAACTGCTCCAACGCCGAGGACGGGGTGTTGTGGCTAGAACTTCTGCCAAGCTGCCCCTGAAGCCTGGATGCCTCCTTGCCAGCACATTGCCTCTTTCCACAAGGGGTTTTGGGTGACTTTCTCCTCTTTCTTCAATTTTATCTTAAAAAAAAAAACAAAAAAAAAACAAAAAACAGCTTGCTTATCTGACTGTACTGGGTCTTAGTGGAGGCAGGTGGGATCTCATTCTCTGACCGGTGATGGAATCCAGGCCCCTGCTTTGGGAGTGTGGAGTTTTAGCCAATGGACCATCATGGAAGTCCTCGAGTTTTAGCTTTTCATGACAATATTTTCCAAATCAAAATCTCATGCATCCAACACCTTAACCAAGTGATCAGGCTTTGCATTCTAACTGTGAGAAAATCCAAGGTAGCAGGCCTCCTCTGAGATGCGTTACGGCACATACAACATCACCTATGAGATGCTCTTTTATCAGGATGTACAGCGTATCTATTTGATGATTGCAGCCATTGGCGACTGTTGTCTAAATGCATTAATTTGTTGGGGGTTGCAAAACGATGATCTTCTAATTTTACTATTTTTAAAAAAATTTTTAGTTGCAAAAATTTAATAAAGTTACTCTTTTTCTCACCTACTTTTGGGTTGCCCAGTTGTTCAGCTCATAAGGCAGTTGTTTTATTAGGCAGTTGTTCACCTGCCTAATAGAAAGGCAGGTTAAGTGTTTGATTTTGATTTCTTCCTTTTATTCCTTAGTTTTCAAGATCATGAGTTGGTTCCTTTTGACCCTGTCATTCGTTGAAGATGATCCACTAACTTTAAAACGTGTCTGTATTATCATGACCCCACAAATTAAAATGTATTTGGTGAGTTTTAATCAATTGCAGTTATTTCTGAAGCTCCAATTCCTTTACCTTTTGCTGGTGGGAGCCTCTTCAGTTTGGCTCCTGAGTCCTTTTGATAGAATCCTGTGGTCTGTCTCCTCACTATCTGGTGTGACCAAAGTTTCAGGCTCATTCAACATTTTGTGCCTCAGACCAGAATCGGTCATGCCTCCAAGACGCCCTAGTTTCTTTTAGTGAGAACTGGCATGTCAAGACCATCATCTGGCCCCTAACAATGTTGATTTCAACTGATTGGCCATTGTTTTTAGGTCTATTCAGTGAACAGAGCTAGGGTATATATATATGCATGTGTATATCTATATAATGTAATATATTACGTATATTATATACATTTATACAATATAGTGTAATTATATATAGTGTAATACTATGTATTATATATTACATAAGGCAATATATACATTTTTAAGATAAAAATAAGATAAAAGTATCATGAGTTTATAACTGGTACTTCTAATTCAAGTTTACAACTAGTAAGATGAGTATTCTTCGGCTCGCATTTTCTATATTAAATCAATCTATCCTTTCATACTGAAAATCCTGATCTGAAAAAATACAAGTGATGATATAATTAGAATATCCTATAGTTATTCATTTATTTTATCTCATCTTGGGCATGCACATCAAACACATGATTCAAATGATATTCAAATTAAAAAAAAAAGAATTCCTGAATTGCAGGGAGAGAGGACAGTACTTTTAATAAATGGTGCTGAGTCTGCAGGATATATTTATGGAAAAGAAAAAGCAGTTTAGACCTTGCTCCACCATGTGCAAAATTAGTTCCAGTTATCCTAAGTGTTTAAAACAAAATGTAAAGATTATTTAAATGTGATAAGCTTTCTTTAAAAAAAGGGAGAAGGGGAAAAAAAAAGAACACAGTTTTCTTTAATTCTTTCATCACAATGGCCCCAGTTGCACAGGGATTGAATAAACGGGCAACAGACAAAGCTGACAAACTTGCGACACACGACATCTGTCTAATCTTTTCAGACTCTTCATTTCTGCACCAACTGAGGGTTCCTGGTAAAATACGTTATTTATAGCACGACGAACAAGTGCCAGCAGCAGAGTGGGGCCAACACGCCACATGGAAGTTGACTCCTCGGGAAGGAAAGCTTCCTTTAACTTTGCCTTGTTTCCTGTTTTTGCAGTTATATTTGCTGAGAGTGTCTGAAGCATGTCTTTTAATGAGCGCCTAGTCTGAAACCAATTTTACCAGACAAGCCGGGACTACCCCCGACTTTTTCTAAGAACTTGTTGGTTGACAGCAGGAGAGCTTGCTGAGTGGGGATCACTGTGAATTCTGAGAGCAATAGGAGGTGCACAGCCAGGAAACACTTCTCACAGGCCCAGAGCTCTTACTGTGTGCCAGGGTTATCACACACGTGTTTATCATTTCTCCCTCCCGAGACCATCAGGGAGCAAGGACTGTCATCTTCACTCTGCCGAGGAGAGTTTTATGATTCAGGGAGATGACGCGAAGCAGAGTCGCGAGCGGGCGATCCGTGTCATTGCGCTGGTCCCCAGCTTAGAAGGGCCCTGCCTTGGGTCTGATGCTCTGTTATGACCGTCCTGAAACACGCGGCAAATAGCAATACATACCTGCTATTGCAGAAGATGCAAGAGACGCAGGTTCAGTCCCTGGGCCGGGAAGATCCCCTGGAGGAGGGCATGGCGACCCACTCCAGCGTTCTGGCCTGGAGAATCCCATGCACAGAGGAGCCTGGTGGGCTGCAGTCCACGGGGTCGCACAGAGCTGGACACAACTGAGTGAGTGAACACAATGCAAGCCTCTTATATTAAAACTTAGTTGACCTGATGAAACCATGATGTTGTGACTCTCAATACGTGTTTACCAGCCCAAAAGAGAAGGACTTCCAGAGTCCAGACTTTACAGAGCATGCCCATCTCTGGTGTTAGCTAGCCGTGAGTCTGTTTTTCCAATGCTTTAGGGCTGGTATGGGCCAGACTAAGGGCAAGCAGCCAGGGCTTCCCTCCCTGGCAAGTCCAGGTGTTCGCTTGAAATTTAACACACGGTCAGATCTCTAAAGGCTTCCCTGGTGGCTCAGAGGGTGAGGAATCCTCTTGCATACAGGAGATCCAGTTTGATCCTTGGGCGAGGCAGATCCCCTGGAGAAGGGAATGGCTACTCACTCCAGAATTCTCGCCTGGAGACTCCTATGGACAGAGGAACCTGGAGGGCTACAGTCCATGCGATCGCAAAGAGGTGGACAGAGCTGAGTGACTAACACACATTTCGGATCACCAAGCCTTCAGTCCTGTGTTTCTGGGTATCTGTAACCACATGATACTGCAGTTTGGGGAGGGACATTTTCTCCCTCTGCCCATACTCAGAAAGTGCCAGCTAGCAGGAACACTTTATTCTGGAAAATCTCCTAGAAGAAAACAAAAACCAAGGAATGTCCAAGGCACTTTTCCTGCAGGCATGCAAGCCCTGGATGATGGAGAACGGGGTGTTTGATTTGAGGGCCAGAAGATTCAGAGTGTTTTGTTTCATGCTTTTTCAGCCTTGGGAGAAGGACATTGTAATGTCACTGAGATGCATGCTGTTATCAGTGAAATAATTCTTTCTTGGCAGATGTCCGAGATTCAGGGAAAACTTAAAAAAATCTGGAACTGCTGCAAGGCACAACTGGAATTGTGTAGAGGTGGGAATGGCTTCGGCTGGGGAAACAGGGTGTAAATACATGAAAGCTGAAGTCACTTTCCAGGCAGAAAGCTATTCATTTTCAAAAGAGTGATGGAGACCAGAATCCCAGAGAAGAAGCTCTTCGTGGGCTACAAGGCTTTAGGGGACAAAGGGTTACCTAAACCAGGTCCAGAAAGGATGAAGGGGAGTGTCAGGGGACCGGACACATGTCCTGGACACATGTGCACATTCGCGCAGGAATCTGGGTCCTAAGACCACATGCTTTTTACGCTGTGTTACTAGGCCACGTCCAACTCTGCGACCCCATGGGCTGTGGGCTTCCCTGTCCTTCACTGTCTCCTGGAGTTTGCTCAGATTCACGTCCATTGAGTCGATGATGCCGTTCAACTTGTGTGGGGCCTCTCATTTTTTGGACTTGCCCCATGAAGTGTCATAGCAAGCACTAAATATATATTCTTTTAATTGGACTAGGGAGTAATTTATTTTTGCTAAAGACCCTGAAGTCTCTCAGGCCTAGATTTGAGCCCTAGGCCTGCCACTTGTCAATTTTGTGTCCCTGGGCGAGCTGTGGACTGCCCGACCCTCAGGCCCCTCCTCTGTTCGATGGTGTAACACTCAATTTATCAGGAGGATTAAAGATGAAAGTGCTTGGAAAACTAGATTTCTAGGCAAACAGGCTGGCAAATTATTGTGGTCTGACTTGCGTTCCTCCCCACTTCCCTGTTCATATGTTGAGGCCTGGACCCCCAGTACAGCTGCATTTGGAGATACGGCCTTTGAGGAAGTAACTAAGGCTGCCCGAGGTCACAGGCAGCCCCAATGTGACAGCAGTGGTGTCCTCCTAAGAAGAGGGAGAGGCCGCAGCACTCTCTCGCGCCTCTGCGTGAATGCAGAGGCAGGGCGAGTGAGGACTGAGCGGAGAGGCGGCCGTCTGCAAGCCCCGAAGAGAGGCCTCCCTGGGGGTCAACCTGCTGGGACCTTGAGCTTGGGCTTCCAGACCTGTCGGCGCATAAGCCTCCGTGGTCTGAGCCCCCAGTCTGTGGTTTTTGGTTACAGCATTCCAAGCTGACCAGTACAGAAGAAAACCAGCATTTACCCAGCCATTTAAGTCTCACAGAACGGTTTTCTGTATGTCTTTTTAGCTTAAAACTTTTTGTTGAAGGAGATAAGAAAGCATGATCAAGGAGTGTGTGGAAACTTGTTTTCCCAAGTGCTCATATTTCTTGCATCACAAAGCATTGAGAGTAGGTTTGTGTCTTGTCTGCCTGTTCCCTTGCCAGCTATGAAGCAGGTGGAAAGTCTGGCAGTAAACACACAGCTAAAAGCACAGAACAACTGCTGTTCTTCAGAAGAAGCTCCTTAAGATTTGACCCTAAATCCTTTCCCCTCCCCCTCTGGCATGTTATTGAGCTTCTGGGGCTGACATAAGTTTTCTTTTTTTGCAGCTGTGATAAACGCTGTACACTGCTCATTTAAGATGGTGGTGGGGTTTAGTCACTAAGTCGTGTCTGACTCTTGCAACCCTGTGTACTATAGCCCTCCAGGCTCCTCTGCCATGGGATTCTCCAGGCAAGAATACTGGAATGGGTTGCCATTTCCTTCTCCAGGGGATTTTCCCAACCCAGGAATTGAACCTGGCTCTCCTGAATTGCAGGCAGATTCTTTACCAACTGAGCTACAAGGGAAGCCGCCCCTAAGATAAGAAAGAGGCTACAATTTGGTGGCAAGAATTTTTAGAAACACAAATTCCCTCCCTCCTACCTGCAACCCTGACTCCTTGGACTAGTAAGTGAGGACGCACTGGTTATGGTCCGATTTGCCGCTCCAAGTGGTTTGTGGGGATTTTTGTGCCTTTCCTCCACCCCTTTCTGCTCCGTGCTAATTCCGATCCTCGCCCACCGACACCAGCAGCTGCGTCTCCCTCTTAATGATCGTAAGAACTGCAGAACACACAGAGGGGCCATCTCCCACCTTCACCCCAGAGGGCCTTGGGGCGCCGAAAGCATCAGCTTTGTCCCGTAGCTAAGTGCCAGGCACTCAAGCGCTTTGGCTGATATTGACGACACTCTTCGGATTACCAACTCAGGGAGGAAAAATAAGGGCTCTTCTGGTCTTTTCTCTCTCATTTATGAGATCTATTCAAAGAGAGACTTGTACATCAACATTCACAGCAGCATTTTGCCCAGTAGCCTAAAGGTAGAAACAACCCAAGTATCCATCCACAGATGAATGGATAAACAAAATGAGGTATACACCTTCAATGGAAAATTACTTGGCTTAAAAAAGGAAAGAAATTCTGACACAGGCTGCACCGTGGATGAACCTTAAAGACATGCTCCGTGAATAAGCCAGATACAAAGGGACGGGTACCGCCTTTGACAGCTTCTGTGAAGTGTCTGGCATAGTCAGATTCACAAAGACAGAGAGTCAGGGGAATGGGGTGTAGAGTTAATGTTTGGTGAGTCAGCTGGGGAAGATGCAGAACTCTGGAGACAAGTGGTGGTGACGGTGGCAAAATGAGGCGATTGTATCTAAAGCCACTGAAATGGACGCTTAAAGAGTTAAAATGGTAAATTTCACGTACATATATTTTGCCAAGATAAAGAAAAAGAAGGGACAAGTGGTATCTGCTTGAAGCTACTCCTCCCCCTGAGACCACCCCACCAAACCTTAGTGGCTCTGATCCTCCCCACCCAGACCATCAAAACCATCACCCTCATTGATAGGTCACTGCTTTGGGCACCTGCCTAAAAGTGGGATGGTTGGATCACTGCTTTGGGCACCTGCCTAAAAGTGGGATGGCTGGATCGTATGGGAATTCTGTGTGTAACTTTTTGAGGAACTGCTGATCTCTGTTCCACAGTGACTGCACTATTTTACTTTCTTGCCAGGGATGCAGCATCTTTGTTATGGGTGTAGTGATTTACTGGATACCTTTTGATGCTCTGTTAAAGCTATAAATAAACACATTACACATTCTACAAAGCACAATGGCACATGGGTCATCATTCACCATATAAAGATGTGTTTTCTTCATCTTTTCCCATCCAACCAGGTGGGAGGGGTAACAGCTTTGGGTTGAGGGGTTCAATACATAAAAATATTTGGTCCAGATAAACCAAACTCCTCATGATCTACTGAAAGTGACCTTCTCTTCTAGTGAATAAACTCAAGGGACATACGTGTGACCTTAGCACCTGGGCAGATTCCTGAGATAGAGGTGCACCCTCAAGAGTTTTCGGGGGACAGCAGGTGGCCCCACACCTGGCCCTCCAGTGTGGCTCCTTCATGGGCTGCTGGGGGTCAGCAGTGACCCTGAGGTTCTCCACCCACACACCTTTGACATGGACCTCCTGATCCCTTTGCAAATAGAACAGAAACCCACACATAACGAAGCGGGAGGTTCATGATCTGTGTTAGTTTCTTTGGCGTTGAACCTGTTTTTCTTTTTTCTTATGTTCACTTCACATTTGGTTTTAATGTCTCTACTGCCTCATTGTGGGTCTTATTTCTCTGGCTGGGTGATTGTCAGGCTCCCGGATGAAGAGCTTTCTGGCAGGACAGGTCCATGGTGAGAATGTCCGGGTACCTGCATCCTGAGCATCCTTTCGGGAGGTACAAAGCAGCCACTCGGTAGAGCTGGGTGAGACCAAAGCAGATTTTTAAAATGTTTTTCTCACTTTTTCACATATTTGCTTTCCTACCGCTGACGTTCATTAGCCTCCTGGAATCTGGACAAGTAAGTCAGCTGAGCGGAGGAAGTTTAGTGAGGATTCATTCACCTTTTACTTTCCACACAATTTGTGGTAAGTTTTCACTGCTTTGTGGCCAAGAGTTGCTGCTGTTGTTGTTCAGTTGCTCAGTCGTGTCTGACCCTTAGTGACCCCGTGGACGGCAGCACACCAGGTTCCCCTGTCCTTCACCATCTCCTGGAGTTTGCTCAAACTCACGTCCATTGAGTCGGTGATCATCCGACCATCTCGTCCTGGCCAAGAGAGAGGGTAATAGCTCCTGGGATTCTCCCTCTTTTTTTTTTTTTTAACAATTTCTCCAAGAATTTTTCTTCTGGCTGATGTTTATTTCCTCACTTTTCACAAGGTAGAACGTGTACTGAGAGTGGGTAGATTTTTTTGTGCATGTGTGATTGGTTAAGAGCTATTGTTGGTATCTGAAATTCTCTTTTGACCTTGATATGCTGGCTTGGCAGCAACCTTTATTGTGTAAGCTGAAGCAGAAAAACGATCCATGTAAAACTCCATGTCCTCTGTGATACTGGGCACGTTGTGCTATTTATATATGAAAGGCCACTAATTGTGGTGCAAATAGGAGATGCTGTGAATTGGCGATGAGGGTGGGGGCGGCGGTGGCGGTATTATTCTCAGTGTAGCAATGTTTTCTGGCCAGAGTCAGGCTCACTCTTTTCTCTTTGCACATCAGTCCCCGAGACCTCACTCTGCACCATGTTGCAGTGGTGTAAGGAGAAGACAGGGTCCTTGGCCTCCAGAAGCCTGGGAGACACTGACAGCAAACCGTGGTAGCCGCTACTGCAGACACTTGACCCCAACGGGGAGAGACCGCTTCTCCGTCTCTCATGGGAAAAAGGGGAGCTTCTGGGGAGCAGAGAGGGGGAGGGTTGGTGGAGCTGCGTCTCAACAGGGTTTCCGGAACTGTTGGCGTTTTGGACCAGATGATTATTCGTCGGGGGGCCGTGCTGTGCTTGGAAACAGATCCCGAAGGCCTGGGCTGAAGACAGAGATTTGTGGGTGTGGAGCTGTGGGTGAGACTGCCTGGGGGCCCGGGGTGCGCAAAGAGGGTTGGGGGGTGGGCTGGGTCTGGAGAATGGCAGCTGGCCCATCACTGTCTGGTCCTGTCTCTCACGAGCCCGTCCCAAACCCACAGGCCGTTGGAATTTTCTCCTGTTTCCATCTTTTAAAATCCAAAGCGCCCATGGTGCACCTAAACGATGACCATCCCGGAGACCTTTCGAGTCTGACCGCTCTGCATTCTCTTAACTTTTCCTCCGTGAGCTCCTTAAGTCTGGGGCCCCATTTCTGTGCCCTCTTGCTCTTTTATCTCATCCAGTTAAGCCCAGTCACAACTCCTCCTCTGAGGGCTGTGGGAGGCTCAGCTGACGATCCTGAGCTTGGCTGAACATTTTGACTGGAGGACGAAGTTCAGGTCCCCTCAGGAGAGCCTGACACCCATGTCCCTTCCGCCAGCACCTGGCTCTCGGGGTGATTCATTGATCCAACAGGATTTATTTGGTGACCCTGAGCCCTGATCCATGAGCAGCCTGAAAGGAGAACCTCTATGATCTTCTCTCTGAAAACACCCCTTGGCAGACTGGTGGTTTATTTTACTAAAAATAAGAAATGGGTGAACACCTTTTTTTTTTGAGGGGGGGGCTACTATTTAAATAAATCGAATAAAAACAAACAAAAATCAGCTGGAAATGGATAAACAGCAAGGTCCTACTGCACAGCACAGAAAACTATATTCAGTATCCTGTGATAAACCATAATGAAAAGAATATTATAAATATATATATGTAACAATATGTACAGCAGAAATTAACATATCATTTTAAATCAAGTATACGTCAATAAAAAAAATTTAGCTGGATGTTGAAGCAATGTGTTAAAAAATAAAGCACTGGCTCACTGTTTATTTTGGAAAAATTCTGTGAATCCTGTTGTAACTGGGGATCAGCACCAGGAAGTCTGGTTCGAGGCCTTCCTAAGCGAAGCTGCTGGGAGGAGAGGGGTGAAATGTTTTCTCTCTTGCTGGGCTGGCTTATCTGCCAGGAGAGGGGCAGCGTGTGACCATCGATGTTTTCACCTGGCTGCTTCTGAACTTTGACCCACTGTTGCAACAGGGGTCACGGCAGAAAGGGCAGGACCCAGGCCCCGTGCAGCCCACCCACCTGCAGGCCAGGTGTCAGCAGCATGCTCTGAGCTGATGAGAGGCGTCAGTGCCCCCACTGGCTGGCTTTGGTGCATGGAAAGGGTGTGATGCAGGGGGAAGCGGCGTCTCCCTGGAGAGGCGAGTGTAGTCCAGAGGGAGCGAGGCTTCTGTCATCAGGGCGTCCCAGGCTCTGGAGGGACTCGTAGCATTGTCTGGGCCACTCACCCCTTCTGCTTACCCGTCCAGTCTGTCCACGTGTTCTGGATCTGCACGCTTCAGGTTTAAACAAATTTTTTTTTGTCTTATTTTTTTTTTTTTAAAAAGCATTTTTCATTTTATATTTGAGTATGGCTGATTGATGGGTTTCCCAGGTGGCTTAGTAGTAAAGAATCCACCTGCCTGTGTAAGGCACTCAGGAGACATGGGTTCGATCCCTGGGTCACGAAGATCCCCTGGAGAATCCACTGGCAACCCACTCCAGTACTCTTGCCTGGAGAATCCCATGGACTGAAGAGCCTGTGGGCTAAAGCCCATGTGGTTGCGAAGAGTCAGACACGACTGAGGGACTAAGCGTGCACACACACATAGCTGTTAACAATGTGGTGATGGTTTCAGGTGAGCAGCAAAGGGGTTCAGCCATACACCTACATGGATCCATTCTCCCCCAGTGGAAGGGGAGTCCCTCTCATCCAGTCTGACATGCACTCTTTAGCTTTGGCCCGAGAGCTGGGCCCTGGCTGGTTTTGCTTCTTATCCAACTTGCTGATTTAATAGCGGCATGAATCAGAAGGCGAGATCAGCTTGCACCCACAAGCTGCGGCGCCCAGGTGTGTTTCAGCTCAGAAGGAGCAGTGGAGTCTCAGCCTCTGTTTCAGGGCCGAGCTGGATTTGCTCTGGCTATGTGCTGCCTGCGCCCCCCCGGCCCCCCTTCCCACCCCCACGTGCCCATCCCCCACAACCAACAGTTCAGGGTGGAGAGTGGCCTTCTTGGAAACCAGATTTCAAAGCTCCTTTGGGGCAGGAGTATCAGAGCTGAGAGGATGGGTGTGTTCATGCCAGTGTCCCCAGAGCTATCAGCCTGTCCATAATTTGGGGGGCTTTAAAGGCATCTGGAGAAGCAGGAGGGCAGACCACCCACCTTGGGCGTGAGTGCTTCCATTCAGAATATTGTGATTTTACATCGATAGGTCCCCCACGCTCTCCTGTTATTTCCACGTGTGCCAAGTTTATAAAGTTGTCAGTTTCCATAACCTCAAGTGCACATAGCCTTTTCCTTTTATTTAATTCAGTTTTCAGTGGGAGGTTCACGAGAGCAATAAGAAAGGTGCCCGATGCCCAGCTTCTCCATCCTGGTCAGAAATCCACTGCACACGGGGTGTAAAGCAAGCCCCATATCCACTGCACACGGGGTGTAAAGCAAGCCCCGGGTCCTTTCCCCAGGACAGAGTGGACTAGGACTGAGGGTAGGGACCGAGCAGACTGGACTTCACATCTGGAACCCGCAGGAGCTAGCTGGAGGGCCTCAGCCTTCCACAGACACATTACAACCCAGGAGACGTTAATCCTTTCTAGTTTGTGCCTGGGAGCTTTTTATAAATCTTCCTTCCACAGCACCCACCTGCCTTGTGTGGGAATTGACATGATTGGGGAAAACTGGATAAACCTTTGGAGATGCAGAAGGCAGAGGGGGCCGCAGGGGGCCAATCAAGGGACGCTTCGGGAACTTCCTTCTTGCTCCCTCTGATGGAGATGCAAAACCAGGGGGCCCACTTTGCTCAGCATGGAGCCAGCCCGCCAACCTGCTGGGAGCTGTGGAGACACGTGGCTGCCACAGAGGCAATGAGTCAGCATCCCACCTGCCTTGGAGGCCCTGCGAACCTGCAAGGATGCTCATCCCCCCAGGTTAATATTAACTATCCAGGCGGGCCCCAGGCAAACCCAGCAATTGGGGCGTGGCGACCCAGGGCAGGAGGCTGGGGAAGTTGGGAGACCAGAGTCCTCTTAACCTGGCCCTTCAGCTCGCTCAGGTTCCCTGTCCTGAAATTCATTTTCTCCTTCCCTGCTGCCCAGGTGTTTTGGTAAAACACTGCCGCTGGCCTGACCGGTGCTGGGGAGGGGCCTGAGAGCCACGGCGCGTTTGTGAATTTCTAGAAAGGCTTTGGCATAGGGGACTTGGCTCTGTTACGTGGCGCCTGGATGGGAGGGGGTCTTAGTGGAGAACTGGTACATGCACGTGTGTGACTTCCTGGCAGCCCAGCGGTAAAGAACCGCCTGCAGTGCAGGAGACTCGGGTTTGACCCTGGGTTGGGAAGGTCCACCGGAGAAGGAAATGGCGACCACTCCAGTATGCTTGCCTGGGAAATCCTGTGGACAGAGGAGCCCGGAGGGCCACAGTCCATGGGGGCTGCAGGAGAGTCGGATACAATTAAGCAACCGAGCACTGCTCTTGAGCGTGGCTGATTCCCTTTGCGGCTCACCTGAAACCATCACAGCATTGCTAACGGGCTGTACCATGGTACAAAATAACAAGTTTAAAAAAAAAGAAGGGCTTTGGGTCAGAGCTGGGTGAGAGGTCAAGGTCCATGGCTGATGGCTCTGAGGTCTTGCGAGGGCTCTTCTCTGAGCCTCAGATGAGGAAAACTCACTTCACCGCGTGTACAGCAGTGCCCCACGAGCAGGGAGCGGCTGGCACCTTCCTTTTCACGAGGCTGTTTCCTTGCCTCTTCCTCCAAGGTCTGCCCTTCTTGCCACTTTGACCTAACGGGGGACCTTCTCAACAATTCTGCCATGAAAGCTGTAGGTGGATTTTATGCCTGGTAGTGAGTGGTTGGGTTCCCTTCGCTGGGTGAGTGGGAGGGGCAGGTGGCCCTGTGCAAGGAGGTGGGGGGACCACCCCGAGGTGCTGGGCTGGGCGGCACCCACCCACCACCAGTGTTGCAGGTGCTGCAGAGGGTCGGTTCCCCTGTAGAAGGGCTTTCCTTGGCCAGCCCGCACCCCGTCGGCGGGCCTGCGATGTCTCGGCTCTGGGAAACACATCAGGCCCCTGCCATTTGGAAAAGTGAATTCTGATGGCTGTGCACAAGTTCTGGAGATTTGGGGGAAAGGGTGATGAAGAGGACCGGGCTGGGCAGCAGCTCCTGCCCTTGGAGGCTTATCGCCCACCAACAGATGAGCAGACTTGGCCCACATGACTCACGAGGGGGGGTTAACTCCTTCTGGGATTGTTCACGGCCAGTTCCCGGGAAATTGGGGGAAAACAAGCAGAAAGAGGAAGGTTTGTTTGTTTGCTTGACAAATATTTACCGAGCGCCCTGGCGTGACAGCCTGTTCTCAGCATCGGAAGATGCACAGCCCCAAGCAAGACCGGCAAGTTCCCGGTTATCCTGCAGTGTCCATTCCCGGGAGAGAGGACAAGAGGTATATTAGGCATTCAAATAAACAAACAAGAGAATCCGAGCAGCCAGTGCCCTACGGACAGAGAACCAGGCGGTGGTTCTCCAATGTGAGACCCCATCACACTCACATGGGGGTGGGGGGGTGGTATAGTTAAAACACAGATGGCCTGGCCCACCCCAGCGTTTCTGGTTCAGTGTGTCCAGCGAGGGGCCAGGGAATTTGCTCTTCACACAGGTTCTCAGGCGAGGCCATTGATCCTGGCCCCTGGACCACACTTTGAGAGTGACTGAGCAGGGTCTCAGGATAGGGTGGTGGGTGGGGGCCAATTAAGAAAACCGCTCAGGAAGGGTCAAGGATGTCAGGACTGTTCACTTTCAGATGGCTGAAGTGGCAGTGGTGGAGGATGTATGTTATTTGCAGTTCTTTTTGGAACGGACAGCTGCAAAGAAAGGAAAACAGAGTGTACCTCTCATCTCTCTCTCTCCACTTTTGTCCCTATTCAGATGAGCATTTGGAATCTCATTGTTCTGGGGAGCTGGCCATCTAGCTGGCCTCAAGGCATGATGCTACTTTGTGGCCTAGAATATTCCCATCTATTTGTTAGTTCTCACCAAGCAGCAGTTTAAAGCCGATCTGAGTCTAAACATTTCAGGAACATCCCTGATACCGAAGGGAAGGAGGTCCTTGTTCTGGTCATAACCAGCTCCAGGGCTCCCTGGGTCCCGCCTCCTCAGTTACCCATTGGGTACTGGTGTGTGTATGTGAGTGTTTTCTTTTTTAAAGTTTTATTGAAATATAGTTGATTTATATGCGTTAATTTCTGCTGTACAGCCAAGGATTCAGACACATATGTACATACATATATTATTCCTTTCTCTTATGGTTTATCACAGAGTAGTTAATAAAGTTCCCTGTGCTATGTGATTGTTGCTGCTGTTGTTTAATTAAGTCATGTCCGGCTGTTCGCAACCCCATGGATTGTAGCCTGCTCGTCTCCTCTGTCCATGGGTTTCTCCTGGCAAGAATACTGGAGCGAGTTGCCATTTCCTTCTTCCGTGTTTTTTTTAATTTTTTTTAATTTAATTTATTTATTTGGTTGCACTGTATCAGGTTGCGGTGTGATGGAACCCGGGCCCCCTGCATTGGGAGGACGGAGTCTTAGCCACTGGACCACCAGGGAAGTCTGGTAGTTGTGTTTTTGTAAAATAAAGATAAAAAGCATCACAGATTAAAAGATCATAATTGACCTGAGGACAGAAGATATAACTTCTTCATCTTTCCATCCTCAGGGTCTAGCAGCAAGCCTGCCCCAACAGTAAGCCATGCATGCTTGTTGACTGCAAATATTCAATCAATTATTTATTCACAACCAGGCACTATGCTAGGTGCTGGGAGTATAAAAACAAAGGCAGACCTGGCCCCTGCTCTGATGGAGTTCATGGCCTAGGTCAGGGATACAGACAAATGAACAGTCTTCCCTGAGGCTCAGACTGTAAAGAATCCGCCTGCAATGGGGGAGACCCAGGTTGGATCCTGGGAGTCGAGAAGATCCCCTGCAAAAGGGAATGGCTACCCTTCCAGTATTCTTGACTGGAGAATTCTGTGGACGGGGGAGCCTGGTGGGGTCACAAAGAGTCAGATATGACTAAGTGACTAACACTTTCACCCCACACGACCATGTAGGGTGCTGTCTTAAAGTCTGTACTAGGAGTGAGACAGGGCACTATGGAAACGTATGGTCTAGGGAGGTCAGGAAGGCTTCCTGGAAGAAGTGGCAGATAACATGGAGGATGAGTGGGCCAGATAAGCAGGAGTATGCGTCTGCTCAGGCCCAGAGGTGGGAGGCACACTCCCTGACTGGCATCAGTTCAGGACAGCTGGGGCTGAGAACTGGGACGTGATCCTGAAGGGCACCGCAGGGAGGGGTCAGAGCTAGGGCACATGGAGGACGCGTCTCAGGGGTTTCACTGGCTGGCTGCCGTTTACACCAAGCACAGAGGTTCTGCCTTACGCACCCAGTGGGAATCAGTCGGATACCCGGGGTGGGGAAACTTGCTGTGGTACTGACTGGACTCTGTTTTGAGTTGGCTGTGTTTGAAGGTCCTGGTTCCCAGATCTCACTTCCTCCCACCTGTTGAACGGGGAGGGCTGGGCAAACCTGTTTGGGTGAAGGAAGAGCTTGTTGAACTCTGTACCTTCAAAGAGGCTTCTTGGAACAGAAGTGACAACTCTATTATAATGTGGTTTGGGGTGAAAGATCGTGTCCAAAATGGTTGCTGAAACACTAAAATATGACTTTGGTGCCCACCGAGGCGTGGCTGGTTTCCTGTGAGCTCTGTCTGCTCGCCTGGCGTGTAGGTCTTGGCTAGTGACCCTGTAACCTGGGGCAAATCAGCTAGTCTTTAGGCACCCAACATTTTTATAGTTACAAAATGGAAGGTCAGGAGATGTTTGTATAGAAATCAGACGGTGATTGTGAAAACACTGAACTCTTTCTGGACAAGATCAAGGTCCAGGACGTGGGCTCTTAGGGGCGTTTAGCTTAGTTTAGATGATGTGGCAATGGTTACTGCTTATGCTGTGTGTCTGGGTCTTTAACGGTTAAGGATGCAGCCCAGAATCTGTATCTAGTTTATTTCCATGAAAATACTTTCTCCTTGTTTTTATATAGACTTTCCCCTATTTTATTTATTCAGAGACTAATATGTTCAGAAACTTTAGGTTAATAAAACATCCCCAATAGAAAGAGAAGGGGCCAGGTATAACTTTTCCAATTAGTTTTTGATGGACTTGGAAAAGCTGGAGATTTGCAGCTAGAAGTTTGTGTTTTGTGTGAGAAATGTGCGTCCTCTCAGAAACTCTTTGCATCCCTTGCTGTCCTTTTGGAAAAGGTGGTTGAGATTTCCCAGGGCACCCCACTGCTATCTCCCCCTTCTGAAGAGCTCAGGTCTTGTTCAGACTTGCAGATTGAATAACTCCCTCTGTCCTGATGGACTTGTTTTCCGGCCAGGCTTCCTCCTGCTGCAACTGACCTGGATTTTCTCTCTTCCACTTGGGCTTTTTTTCTTTTTTGACCCCAAGAAACACTGAGGTTCAGATGGGTGTTACCTGGAGGGGAGAGGCACACAGCATTTTCTAATTGTTCAGGATGTGCCATTTATTGGGCTAGCTCCCATGTGCGTTTTGCAGACATGAAGGGAACTCTCCACTCTGGACACA
This sequence comes from Antilocapra americana, assembly GCA_007570785.1. Lineage (NCBI taxonomy): Eukaryota > Metazoa > Chordata > Mammalia > Artiodactyla > Antilocapridae > Antilocapra > Antilocapra americana. Next base: position 17,652,674 of record ML664180.1, read on the forward strand.
GAGACAGTCTTTTCATGGGGATTTTCTTTTTTCCATGCCTGATTTCCTTCCCATTTTTCTCTAACATTTTGAAGAATGGTATGGATGGTAGAGAAAAGAACTTTCATGTTAAAACGTGAGGCATGTGCTTGGTTCAAGAAAGCGGGAAGTTATTCATTTTAACAGGCTAATGCCAAATGCAAATTACACTTCATGGCTGAGCAAAATAAACTCACTCTTTAAACCCTGAGGTCCAACCAGCAGATTCCAAAGGGAAGCTAAGTGCCTTTAATGAGCTTTTGGATGAAGCACTTTCTCGCTAATTCCTGTTCTTCTGTAGATGTCTTAAGGCAGCATAATTGGAACTGGAGTTAAATTTCTATAGTCTCTCTTTTTTTTCCCCTCTAATGGATGAAAATTAGAGTTTATTCAATATCAGTTATCTGTTGCATCTTTAAAAATTTAATGACATTTTATTTAACCAAATATACATAAAACATTGTCATTTTAACATGTAACAAGTTTAAAATTATTGAAATAATTTACATTTTTTTCTTGCAAAATGTTGGAGACTCAGTGTGCCTTTCACAGTCACAGCACGTCTCCGTTTTGACCATCTGTATTTCAGATACTCAATAGCCGCTAGCCATTTGTGGCTACCTGTTCAACAGCAGAGCAGTTGTAGGTATAATTTAGGTTAAAAAATAAATATAGTTCCAGATTAATCACCTTAGGGATTTAAAGAAAGCAGAGTGATATTCCAATATCTTCTGAGACTGCAAGATTTCACTGATGGTAAACTCCAGGAATAACAACGATATACTTCTTTATCAGCTTGAATTTAGGTTTAAATAACACAAAGTAAAATGAAATGAATTTAAAAAGGAAAAAGCATATGTTACAAAATTTAAAGAAAGGTAACGCTTGGTACATTTCTGTATTCTCTTAAAATCCAAATTTGGCTTCAAATGGAAGAGCATCGCGAGTTCAATGTGCGTGTGTGCGCGTGGGCGCGCGCGCTCAGTTCCTCAGTCCTGTCTGACTCTTTGCAACCCCAAGGACTGTAGCCTGCTCCTCTGTCCATGGAATTCTCTAGACAAGAATACTGGAGCGGGTTGCTATTTCCTCCTCCAGGATCTTCCTGACCCAGGGATCGAGCCTGCATCTCCTGCATTGCAGGTGGATTCTTTACCACGTGAGCCATCAGGGACGCCTGGTAGAAACCATCTAATTCAGAGACCGCCTTCCTACCCACAACGTTTAAGAAAATCCAGCCTGTGATTTAGGGGCACGCCTTCCAACACACAGAGCATTCGGCTTGCGGGGGAGACAGAGCGTGAACCTTCTTTCAAGGAAAGGAAAAGAAAGCATCAAGGGGTCAGGAGAAGAGTCAGTCTTCAGGTCTAGTTAGAGGCTGAGCTGCAACTTCCCCATCCCAGGCCTGAGCAGACGACAAAGCGTTTCCTCAGAGCCAGGAGAGGATGGCAGGGAGCGATGACCACGTCTCATGCCCTGCCCATGGCCGGAGGCCGAGCGGATGAGTTCTCGATTCTCACACAACATTACAAGGAAGGGAGGCGAGATGGGCCAGATGAGGAATGTCCCCGGGCCTGCTGGCCGCGCTGACCAGAGTAGCCTGTGGCTGCGCCTCCTTGCTCACCTTAGACAGGAATTTGGGAAAGTGAAGCAGAGTTATTATCTGAATACTTGTCTGCAGCTCTGGGAATGGAGGCCGCCCTGAACTCACAGCAGATTCCAGATGCATCATCCCCCTTTCCTAGATCATGTGGCCACTTGAATCATTCCAGTGTTCAGTTCAGTTCAGTTGCTCAGTCGTGTCCGACTCTCTGTGACCCCCTGGACTGCAGCCAGCCAGGCCTCCCTGTCCATCACCAACTCCTGGAGTTTACTCAAACTCTTGTTCATTGAGTCGGTGATGCCATCCAGCCATCTCATCCTCTCTTGTCCCCTTCTCCTCCTGCCCTCAATCTTTCCCAGCATCAGGGTCTTTTCCAATGAGTCAGTTCTTCGCATTAGGTGGCCAAAGTATTGGAGTTTCAGCTTCAGCATCAGTCCTTCCAATGAACACCCAGGACTGATCTCCTTTAGGATGGACTGGTTGGATTCCAGAGTAATTCCTTATTATCAGTACTTTTCTGCTCAGCACTGATGTTTCTCAGTTATAAGGTGGGGCTTTTGATGATGCTGATGACAAGACAGTTTGCTTGCTTGAATTGGGACCCGAATAAGGTTTATATTGTGGGGTTGACTTATATGCCTGTCTTCTTTAATCTATTTGTCGTTGTTCAGGTGTTAAGTCATATCTGACTCTCTGAAACCTCATGGACTGCAGCATGCCATGCTTCTCTGTCCTTCACTATCTCCCAGAGTTTACTCAAACTCATGTCCACTGAGTCAGTGATGCCATCCAAACATCTCATCTTCTGTCACTGCCTTTTCCTCCTGCCCTCGATCTTTCCCAGCTTCAGAGTCTTTTCCAAAGAGTTGACTCTTTTATCAGGTGGCCAAAGTGTTGGAGTTTAATCTATAGCTCCCCCCTTTCCCTATTCTTCCTTGCCATTTTTCAACTTTTGCTTGGTTTTGAAGAAACCAGGTCATTTTCCCCATGGAGTTTCCCACAGTGTTCGCTTTGCTGATTAAAGCCCAGGGTGTTGTTTATCACTGGGCTGTGTCACCTACATTTCTAAACCTCTGAGTTGGCAGTGAGATCTGACTTCATCTGAGTGTGATTTCGTTTGGCACAAAACCCCACCTGGAAGTGATCTCATCACCTCTCTGACCTCAGCTCTGTCCCCGTCTTGCTCATGCTGTTTCTGCCCTCTGGTCTTGAATACTAGGCACACTCTCTCCAAAGGGCACACACAGCTTCCCCACCGGCCTCTCACCTCCTTTGAGTCTTGGCTCAAATGTTCTCTTCTTGATAGGGCTGCCCTGGCCCTCTATTAACTGCACAGAGGCTTAGACCAGCACTCTCGGTCACAGAGCAGCGCCTGACACGTGATGTGGTCCCTTCGTACATGCTGGATGAGTTAAAGAAAGGGAACGACTTTCCTCCCATCTTACTCTGCCTTTGAGGCCATTGGCAACCGCATCACACGTGTCCTAGGGTGCAGGCACCGCACTGTCCCCGGTGTGCTATGTGCTGAGTGTGGGGCTCATTTCAACATCACCACAGCATAGGGTAGGTCCTGCCATTATCATCCTCTTACAAACGAGACTGGTGGGCGTGCAGGTGCCCTGCCCAGGGCCTCCAAGGAAAGGCTTGTAGCTCCAGCCCGAGGAATGCAGTCAGCAGAGAGCCTGCAGCCACCAGCTTCTTGTTCAGAGTCACGTGTACCCTGGGCTGTGTACACGGGTGGATCCCAGCAGGAGGACAAAACCCTGGCCACCAAGCCCCAGCCCTGACGGACCAACATATGTTCCCCAAATCCCCGTGGGACTGGATCAGCCTTTGTCCAAGTTCAGCTTCTCTTTCGGCCCGAACTTGACTGCTCCCCCCACCCCACCCACAGGTACCAGTGCTCAGCACGCATGCTCAGTCGTGTCCGACTCTTTGCGACCCCACGGACTGTGGCCCACCAGGCTCCTCTGTCCATGGGATTTCCCAGGCAAGAATACTGGAGTGGGTTGCCATTTCCTTTCCCAGGGGATCTTCCCCACCCAGGGATCGAACCCGAGTCTAGTGCATTAGCAGGTGGATTCTTCACCACTGCACCACCTGGGGAGCCTAATAAACGCTCCGCAAGCCAAACTCCATCTCAGCATCCCCATCCTGGAAACCCCAACTTGCAGAATCTCAGAAAGTGAGCGAAGCTTCCCATGGTCCCAGTGCAGTGGAGGAATTTGATGGGTTTCTGGTCTCTCCGGTGGGATGTGCTATTTCCAGAAGCATCACATCCCTCCCGGAGCCCTGAATCTGGGGAAGTACCATCCACACCGTGGCTCTGCTCTGGATTTCAGCTGCTTGGGTGAGGCAGCCTATCCACATTTAACATGTCTCTGTAGGAAACTGGATTCTTGGTCACAGACGGTGACTTACCATGCAGTGTAAGAAGGTGAGCTGTCCATTTCCTATGCAGCAACTAGAAGAGGGCTCACGGAGGGGTCAGAGGAAGTGGAGGAGGGACTGTGGAAGAGCATGTTCTCACAGTTGCAGGTGGGAACAGTACAACCATTTCAGAGTTTTGACAAAAAACCTTAAAAACTGTAGTCTTTGATTTTCTCATTTCAGTAAATTAATGTATGCTGCTAAGTCGCTTCAGTTGTGTCCGACTCTGTGCGACCCCATAGATGGCAGCCTACCAGGCTCCCCCATCCCTGGATTCTCCAGGCAAGAACACTGGAGTGGGCTATCATTTCCTTCTCCAGTGCATGAAAGTGAAAAGTGAAAATGAAGTCGCTCAGTCGTGTCCTACTCTTAGCAACCCCATGGACTGCAGCCCACCAGGCTCCTCCATCCATGGGATTTTCCAGGCAAGAGTACAGGAGTGGGGTGCCATTGCCTTCTCCAAAAATTAATGCATGGGGAGTGGAAAGAAAAGGAAAAGATGAAAGGGATCAGCAGTCCCTGCAAGTCCATGCTTTCGTCCTTGGGGCTTTGGTGGTGTCAGGATCAAAAACCTCACTTTATCTCCTGGCCCCTAGGTAAGTCCCTCCCCTGTGACCCAGAGGTTGATTAGTTACTCTATTACCATAAGAACTACTGGTTTTTATGTTAAACCACTGGCCACACTTTGTAGGTTAGATAGCATGATGGTTAGATGGCATCACCCACTCAAAGGACATGGATTTGAACCAGCTCCAGGAGACAGGGAGCACAGAGGGACCTGGCAGGCTGCAGTCCATGAGGCCACAAAGAGCTGGGCACGACGTAGCCACGGAACAACAACAATCACTGTGTAATCTGTTTACAGTCTGTTCTTCCCTTCTGGACTTTGGGGGTCCTCGGGTCAGGGGCTCTGTGACGACCTTGTGTTTCTCTTGTGACCTTTTGCATTCCTCTTTCCTTGCAGGGAGGAGGCATTGATGACGTCCTTGGTGAGTAACTGACTGAAGTTAAGTCGGGAGCAATGGCTTATCTTCCAGACTGGCAGTTCCTGCAGGCGATGGGCGGACGTGGCAGGGAGGAGACTGTCACAGAGCCCTCGCAGTGTCCTTACTGACTCCTAGACCAATGAGCTTCTGATTCCTTTGTTCAGCTACGGGATGTAGCCGTGGGGCTTTTATCCATGTTTCCTTAAGAAGTAAAGGCATACTTTATTGCACTTTGCAGATACTGTGATTGTTTTTTTAATTGAAGGTTTGGGGCAACCCTGTGATGTCATATGACGGTTAACTTTTTTTTTTTTTTAGCAAATAGTATTTTTTTAAAAGTCTTTATTGAATTTGTAACAATATTGCTTCTGCTTTATGTTTTGATTGTTTGGCTGGGAGAAATCTTAGCTCCCTAACCAGGAATAGAACCTTGCACTGGAAGGTGAGGACTTAATCACTGGACTACCAGAGAAGACCCCTGGCAACAAAGTACTTTAAATTAGAGTATGGACACTGCTTTTCTAGACATCATGCTCTTGTGCACCTTATAGACTGCAAGTGGAGTGCAGACATAACTCACGCCTGTGAAGCCAAAGCACTCGTGTGACTTGCCCTGTCGGGACACTCATTTTACTGTGTGGTCTGGAACCTAGCCCGTGGAGTCTGCGAGGTCCACCCGTGTGTATTCTCCCGGTCCCATCTGGCTCCTGCTTCGGGTCCAGGCAGAACTCCCTCCCAGCTCACTTGCCACGGAAGGAAAAATCCGACTTCAGAGACTCAGTCCCTGGCAGGCGTTCCCCAGGTGGGACCCAAACCACCCTGCCTTCTTTCTCTGGACTCCTCTTTGATCTATTGTTCCTTGGAAACTGGAGGCCCCTTGAAGAATCCTCCTCGTTTACCCAAAAGCAGTGAACTCTTAACAACAAACCACATTTTGCAGAGTCCTCCAGCCGAGGGCCGAGGGTCTGAAGACTGGGGTTTGGCCGCAGAGGCAAGCTGGCTCAGTGAGGGCAGGTGTCTCCAATGAGGATGTGGAAGCTGTCTCGTCATTGGCTCTAGGAGAAAGCAGGGCAATAGCTGGGCAAAGGGCGTGATCAAGGGGAGGTTCACCTCCAGAAGAGGGCTCTGTCCATGTGCAAGGTTAAAAATGTGCTCCCCAGGCAGCTCAGTGGTAAATAATCTGCCTGCCAATGCAAGAGAGAAAGCAGGAGATGAAGGTCTGATCTCTGGGTCAGGAAGATCTTCTGGAGAAGGAAATGGCAACCCGCTCCAGTATCCTGGCCTGGAGGAGCTGGGCAGGCGACAGTCCATGGGGCCACAAACAGTTGGACATTACTGAGCAACTAAGCACAGGAGCACAAGCTTAAAACCTCATGCCCATGAATATTTACTGGACTCCGGTCAAGGGAGAGCCACAGGGCACAGTGATGGGAGCCCGAGGGAAAAGCAAGCTGGGGGTGGGGACGTGAAGGGGGCTCAGCGGATAAAGCGGAGGCAGGGAGTGAGGAGAGGGCGCCAAGGGTCCACTCTGGAGAGAGAGACAGGTCACGTGGTGTGGGGCAAAATCCCCAGGGGCCGACAGAATCCAGGTTACGGAGTGCAGTGCGGCTGGCGGGTAGGGTGTGCTTCCCTGGGGTCCCCGTTAGAGGCGCCTGGGGAACGAAAAATATCCTGATGCTGGGCCTTTTCCCAAGACAGTCTAGTCTAATTGGCCTGGAGTTTGGCCCAAGGGATTCTGCTGAGCCAGCTGCTTAGGGCCACCAGCTCTAGACTTCACAAAGGGGGCAGTGCCTCTCCTGGGGTCAGGGCGGGGGAAGGCTGGTAAGGCGCGTGTTCCGGGTTCCTCCAGTCAGACTTCTCAGTCTCTGGCTGCAGAAGGATCTCCTGCGGGTCTTGCTGAAATGCAGACTGCTTCGGTGGGCTGGGCGGGGCCTAAGGCTCTACGTTTGTAACTCACCCCCGGGTGCCATTGTTGCTGGACCCTGCTTTGGTTGTGCGCCCAGTCTTGTCTGACTCTTTGTGACCCCATGGACTGTATCCCGCCAGGCTCCTCAGTCCATGGGATTTCCCAGGCAAGAGTACTGGAGTGGGTTGCCATTTCCTCCTCCAGAGGATCTTCACGAACCAGGGATCGAACCCAGGTCTCCTGCGACTGCTTCACTGGAAGGTGGACTCTACCGCTGAGCCACCAGGGAGGCCCCCTGCTTTGGTTGGTAAGGCTTAAAGCTGACAGAGGGTTTCATGTCGACCCACTTGCTCTGCCTCAGACATGATATGGCCTACATGACGTAGGTCTTACGGTCCTGATTGAGCAGGCGAAGAAAGGAGGTCAGAGACGGGCAGGCGGAGGACCAGAGGGTGGCCCTGGCAGCGATGTCTGGTGAGCCTTGAGCCCTGAGCCACTGTCCTCAGCTCATGGATGAGAGACGGCTGCAGGCAGGTCCTGTCGCTCACCTAAGAGGACAGCGCAGAGCTCAGGTCTTCCTGCTCTGGGGCCTGAGCTGGTCCTGGGAGCCGGGGAGGGCCTCAGGCTGCCTGCCCTGAGCACACGCCTGGGTCTGTGACTCAGTGGGGAGGGAGGGCTCATGGGTGGACTGCAGTCCCTCGAGGCTGCTCGCTGCGTCAGTTGGGCTGTTTCAGAAGGTGAAGGCGGAGACCAAGGTCAGTTGCTGCAGATGATGGGGTTTGGTGGAGGGACACCCAGAGAAAGAGAAGAGGTGGACAAGCACAGGGGGACCCACGTGTCGAGAACCAGGGAAACACCATGTCTACACGGAAAGGGGACTTTGCACATCACGCGCATGGTCAGGACCTGTTTTCAGATGAAGAGATTTCCGTACTCATTTGTAAACGCCTAAGAGCTGGCAAAAGCACCTAATCTGTGAACATTTTTCTTTTTTTGGCTGGGCCATATGGCTTGCAGGATCTTAGTTCCCCAAGGATTGAACCTAGGCCCCCGGCAGTGAAAGCACTGAGTCCTAACCACTGGAATGCCAGGAAATTCCCAACATATTCTTCATTATTTCAATTTGCTTTTTGTGTTTTAAAAAACATTATTAAAGCATAGTTGATTCGCAATGTCGTGTTGCTTTCTTCTATGCAGCACAGGGACTCGGTCACACATACATATTAATATATTCTTTTTCGTATTCTTTTCCATTACGGTTTATCACAGCGTGTTGAATACAGTTCCCTGTGCTGTGCAATAGGACCTCGCTGTTTATCTTTCCTGGGTATAACAGCTCACCTCTGTTCATCCCAAATTCTCAATCTTTTGCTCCCCATCCCCGCCCCTTTGGCAACTTCAAGTCTATTCTCTACGTCTGTGAATCTGTTTTTGGTTCGTAGATTGTATTGGTTTGTATTGTATTTTAGATTCCACACATAAGTGATAGCATATAATATTTGCTTTTCTGACTTAGTTCACTTAGTATGATTATGTCTGGGTCCACCCATGTTGCTGCAAATGGCATTATTTCATTCTCTGCGACGGCTGAGTAATACTGCAAACATATTTCTAAGCCGATCAGTTCTGTGTGTCGTGTCTGCCTTTCCTGCTAGACTGTGGGTGTCTGAGCAGGATCTGCGCCTTTGCACAAGGCTTCAGTTTGCTTCATCTGTCTCTTCACACAGACTGTGCCGTGGTGCCACGGACCCTCGTGGACCCCTCTACTCACAGGGGATGAGTGGGGCTATCCCGACACAGACACTTTGCGAGTGGGGCTATCACCGTGCCTTGCGTGAGACGCAGCTACGGGTCCCGGTACTGTTGCTGGGCTTTGGATCCTGGCTCTCTGAGCATATGCGGAACATTCCATTTTCCCAAGCCTTGTCTTTTCCATCCATGAAAAGATATGATTCACCTCATACAATTAGAATGCAATTTGAGACACTTGTTCTATATGTAAGACTTGAAAAAAAAAGTTTATGTTTCGCTGGGCCAGGTCTTAGCTGTGGTACATGGAATCTTCCATCCTCAGTGTGGCATGCGGGATCTTTAGTTGCAGATGTGAACTCTTAGTTTTGGCATGCGGGATCTAGTTCCCTGACTAAGGATCAAACCTGGGCCCCCTGCATTGGGAGCTCGGAGTCTTAGCCACTGGACCACCAGGGAAGTCCCCATATATATGAAAGACTTTTAGCACAGTACCTGTCACGTAGCAAAAGCTAAACGCATTTGGGTATTATTGCTGTGAGCGGAAAGCCTGTGTCTTGCTCCAGGCTGTGAGCTTGTTCATTATTATTCATTGAGCAGTTACTCTGTGCTAACCCTTGTGTTCAGAGGATGAGATGGCTGGATGGCATCACTGATTCGATGGACATGAGCTTGAGCAAACTCCTGGAGACGGTGAGGGACAAGGTATCCTGGTGTGCTGCAGTCCATGGGGTCGCGAAGTCAGATGTGACTTCACAGCAACCACCCTTGTGTTATGTGCACTGCCCTAGTTAATCTTCACGAAACTGTAAATATTTTTTTTTCCTATTTTATACAAGAGGAAATGGTGGCCCAGAGAGGTTAAGTTCTTAACTGAGGTCACCCCACTGTTAGACGATTCAGCCAATATTTAAATCCGCTTTATGCTTATGTTTGTCGCCATTGTGCTAAGTTGCCTGTCTGCAAGGCCTGAGCTCAGTTCTGGGTTTAAAATAAGGCAAGAACAACATTTAGGCTCTGCCCTAGTGACTTGGGCTAGCCCTGCAAATCTGGTTTGCTTGTGAGCCACCCAGGAATACAGAGGTAGTGTGCATCACAACTATGAGGGTCAGCAGACAAGCTTCCAAGCTCCCTGCCCCGAGAGCTGCATTCATCTCCGCTCTCAGCGAGTGAGCCAGCCTCCACTGCCTGGGCTGTCTGTATACCTGGGGCTGCCCACCTCCTGTGAAGCAAGTCCTCTGTTCCTGGTCTGGTTTCTGCTGCCTCTGCCAGACCCAGGTCTCCTGCGCATAGAAGATGCTCAAGAAATACCACCTGCGTGATGAGTGAAAACTTGCGTGATGAAGGCTAAGCCCCACGTTTCATGTACACTGTATGCTGATTTGATACTGTCAAACTGTGGTGCTGGAGAAGACTCTTGAGAGTCCCTTTGACTGCAAGGAAATCAAGTCAGTCCATCTTAAAGGAAATCAACCCTCATTTATTTATTGGAAGGACTAATGATGAAGCTGAAGCTCCAATAGTTTGGCCACCTGATATGAAGAGCCAACTCATCGGAAAACTCTGATGCTGGGAAAGACTGAGGGCAAGAGGAGATAGGGGTGACAGAGGATGAGATGGTTGGATGACATCATTGACTCAACGGACATGAGTCTGAGCAAACTCCAGGAGATAGTAGAGGACAGAGGAGCCTGTTGAGCTGCAGTTCATGGGGTCACAAAGAGTAGGAGACAACTGAGCACCTGAACAAAAAACAACAATGTTGTTTTGAAAGGAAGATTTGAAGGGATGCAAAAAGAATTACAGACTCAGACCAGAAGGAACTTTGCAAAAGCCTTTTGCTTAGAGGGCTGAAGGGAACTGATATTATTAACACTGACTACTTATTAGGTGTTCTTCCAGGTGCCTTCAGCACCTGTCCTTATCAGATGCTCTCAGAGCTACGATTACAATGACCGTCTTTGGTGTGGAGTATAACTACTGGTGATTGTACCACCTATGATCTGTCCTGCCACCCTCAACAGGACTGTCTCTTCCTCCCCCCGGCCCCTCCTGTTGAGAACTCTGCCCTCTGAAATTACAACGATTTCCCCCACTGGCAGTCAGAGGACAAGGTTCAGAAACTTGCTGTTGCCCAAGATCACAGAATGAGTTTCGGGGCAGAGTCAGGACTGAAATGCATGCTGATCTAGCATTTCCCACCAGCATTCACTGCTGTGTGCTGTTTCATGAACTGAAACTTAAAGAGATCTGGATTTATTTTTAACTTACTGTTGCCTACTGTGTCTCTGTCTCCCATCCTAAGGAAGCCTGTCTTCACCAGGCCAGCCCCTCCATCCAAAGGAAGACTGGATTCAGGTCTTCAGAAAGAGATTGGGGTCAAGGTTACATCTGATACAGAGTGAGCTCACTGCCCTGCAAACATTTGAATCAATGGTTGGCAGACATACTTCTGATCACAAGCAAACAGGATGAGAATTGGGAAATGAAATGAGCAGAGAAGCAATTCAGATTTTGGGGGAAAATGTACTGTTTAGGAGTTCTAAACTCTGGGTGAAAATATTGCAAAAATTGAGTGGACTTACTTTCATTTTCATTTACATCTTGGAATGCGAAGTCAAGTGGGCCTTAGAAAATATCACTACAAACAAAGCTAGAGGAGGTGATGGAATTCCAGTTGAGCTATTTCAAATACTGAAAGATGATGCTATGAAAGTGCTGCACTCAATATGTCAACAAATTTGGAAAACTCAGCAATGGCCACAGGACTGGAAAAGGTCAGTTTTCATTCCAATCCCAAAGAAAGGCAATGCCACAGAATGCTTGAACTATCTCACAACTGCACTTATCTCACACGCTAGTAAAGTGATGCTCAAAATTCTTCAAGCCAGGCTTTAGCAATATGTGAACTGTGAACTTCTAGATGTTCAAGCTAGTTTTAGAAAAGGCAGAGGAACCAGAGATCAAACTGCCAACATCTGCTGGATCATTGAAAAAGCAAGAGAGTTCCAGAAAAACATCTATTTCTGCGTTATTGACTATGCCAAAGTGTTTGACTGTATGCATCACAATAAACTGTGGAAAATTCTGAAAGAGATGGGAATACCTGACCTGTCTCTTGAGAAACCTGTATGCAGGTCAGGAAGCAATAGTTAGAACTGGACATGGAACAACAGATTGGTTCCAAATAGGAAAAGAAGTACGTCAAGGCTGTATATTGTCACCCTGCTTATTTAACTTTTATGCAGAGTACATCATGAGAAACGCTGGTCTGGAAGAAGCACAACCTGGAATCAAGATTGCTGGGAGAAATATCAATAACCTCAGATATGCAGACGACATCACTCTTATGGCAGAAAGTGAAGAGGAACTAAAAAGCCTCTTGATGAAAGTGAAAGAGGAGAGTGAAAAAGTTGGCTTAAAGCTCAACATTCAGAAAACTAAGATCATGGCATCTGGTCCCATCACTTCATGGGAGATAGATGGGGAAACAGTGTCAAACTTTATTTTTTGGGGCTCCCAAATCACTGCAGATGGTGATTGCAGCCATGAAATTAAAAGACGTTTACTCCTTAGAAGAAAGGTTATGACCAACCTAGATAGCGTATTGAAAAGCAGAGACATTACTTTGCCCACAAAAGTCCGTCTAGTCAAGGCTATGGTTTTTCCAGTGGTCATGTATGGATGTGAGAGTTGGAGGGTGAAGAAAGCTGAGCACTGAAGAGTTGATACTTTTGAAGTGTGGTGTTGGAGAAGACTCTTGAGAGTCCCTTGGACTGCAAGGAGATCCAACCAGTCCATCCTAAAGGAGATCAGTCCTGGGTGTTCACTGAAAGGACTGTTGTTGAAACTGAAACTCCAATACTTTGGCCACCTCATGTGAAGAGTTGACTCATTGGAAAAGACCCTAATGCTGGGAAGGACTGGGGGCAGGAGGAGAAGGGGATGACAGAGGATGAGATGGCTGGATGGTATCACCGACTCGATGGACATGGTTTGGGTGGACTCCAGGAGTTGGTGATGGACAGGGAGGCCTGGCTTGCTGCAGTTCATGGGGTCACAAAGAGTCGGAGACAACTGAGCGACTGAATTGAACTTTCATTTCCAGTGAGATGTCTGGCAGCTTGTGAGCCAAACCTGAACTGGATTATTAATCCTATTTTTTCAATGTGTGGCTTTGCTTGCACACGTGTCCTTAGTGTGGAAGATATTCAAATAGTGCTTGTTAAATTCAAGTAGCTTTGTTTAGTTTTCTCTGCTGCTAAAATATGCATAACATAAAATTTACCATTTTATCCATTTTTTGGTATACAGTTCAGAGGGATTAAGTAGATTCAGCTGTTGCAGACCCATCACCCCCATCCATCTCCAAAGCTTTTTCATCTTCTCAAACTGAAACTCTGTCCCCAGTAAACAGTCACTCCCTAGCCTCCCTCCTCCCACACCCTGGCAATCACACCCCTCCTCTCTGTCTCTACAGATTTGATTACGCGACGGACCTCGTGTCGGTGGAGTAAAGCAGTGTTTGCTCTTTGGTGATGACTTAGTTCACTGACCATAATGTCCTCAGGGTCCATCCGTGGTGTGGTGTGTGTCAGAACCTCCTTCCTTTTTCGGGCTGACTCGTTTTCCGCTGTATGAATCCACCTCATTTTATCTGCTGACTCACCAGTGGATGGACACTCAGGTTGATCCCACCCTCTGGCTGCTGGGAATAGTTCTGTTAACATCACTTCCAGCTTATGGATCAGGCTCCTGTGGGTTCTCTTCTGTTTGTTTGTTTTTGTTTTTTGGCTGTGCCACGTGGCTTGTGGGATCTCAATTCCCTAACCAGGGTTTGAACCCAGGCCCTCGGCAGTGAGAATGTGGAGTTTTAACCACTAGACTGCCAGGGAATTCCCCGGCTTCTGTTGTTTCTGTTTGAGGCCCTGGTTTCAGTTTCGTCTGCGTTTTCTCCTAGTCTTTGTCATCTTTGGGTTTTCCTGGTGGCTCAGCTGGTAAAGAATCCACCTGTCATGTGAGAGACCTGGGTTCAACCCCTGGGTTGGGAAAATCCCCTGGAGAAGGGAACAGCCACCCTCTCCAGCATTCTGGCGGGTCACAAAGAGTCAGACACGACTGAGTGACTTCCACTTCACTTTCCTTGTCAGCTTTAGCATGTAGGGTTAATAGGCTTTCTAGTTTCTCCCAGAAGAGCACTTTGGGGTTCCCTTTCAATACTGTATTGTAAAGCCAAAAAAAAAAAAAAAACCCAAAACCAAGCAAAAGATTGGAAAGATGTTTCTGACAATAAACTTATGGCAAAGCTACTTGGCTTCCTGCCTTGAATCTTGCTGTGAAATCGGCCACTTTTACTTCCATTTCACGTCCTGCTGAGCCGTTGATATTCTGTTACTCGCCAGTGTGTGGTCTGCAGGGGGATGACCCAGGTGGGTACAATGCTGGCTCCTGGCACTGCTGTGCCTTTCTGACATCCCGCACATGCCTGCTCGAGACTGGCAGCTGCCCTGCCGCAGGGCCCTGTCACTTCCTTCCCTGTGTTTCAGCTCGAGCAGCCACGTGGTGGGGAAGTCATTAAAAAGAAAAGGTGGGCCCTTGAAGAACAGCTCAGTTCTATTTCACTCGGCCAGCTAGAAAGGACTGCTTTGCTCAGGTCCCAACCATCATGCCTCCTGAACCCTTCCGTCTGGCTAGCTTGCTGCACGTTCAGGGGTGGGGGCTGGCGCGGAGCTGGGCGGGGTGGCCTTGCCTGGTGCTTCATCACAGTAAAGTTATTCTGGGTCCCAGAAAACCTCATAAATCTGTTCCCCAGATGGAAGTCTCCATAAAAGGCTCCTCTCTTTGTGGGAGTCTCAGATTTCCCTTCTCCTTAAATCCAACGAATGAATAATCACAGGGATGAAGTAAATTGCAACACGGAGGGGAAAAAAATTAGTTTTTTAAAATACGAGCACGGCTGTGAGTTCTGACCTCTTGCCTTTGTTCACGAGGAGCCACGTTTGTAGCAGGTTGACCTGCGATTCCTCAGAAACGGAAGTCAAGGGTACGCTGAAGGCCATTCACCAACACGCAGCTTTGAGTAAGCAAATGTCACTAAATCTCAACATTTCAATTATTTATTTCTTAAGAGGAATTTCATAACATGAGTTTGAGTCTGTTGGAGTCATTTATAAGCGCTGACTTTTTCTTTAAAGAGGAACATTAAGGAAAAGGGAGACCCGGAGGCCCAAGGCCCTGCATCCACAGGGTGACCTTGGGAGTGAGGATGATGCCCTTGGATGAAAAACAGGCTCTCGGGCGCTGCCCTGGTGAGTTAGGACTGGTGGCCCAGTGCTGAGGGACTCCACAGGACACTGACTACGGATACCAAGCAGGATGGCAAGTCTGGGCACCCTCTAAATCCGAAGCCTGTAAGTGGCCCACGGCTCCCCACTCCCCGCCTGGGCAGCTGCTGCTGCTGCCTTCATTTTGTGAATAAAAGCCAGGCAGTCCTCTTTCTCCCTGGCACACAATTCTCTCAGCCTGTTATGATTTTGTTTTAAGTTATAAAAGTACCACATGTTGATCGAAACAATTTTAAACAATATAGTTCAGCATAAAAAAAAAAAAACACTTAATCTTCTCCCTTCCTTTCTTCTGGTTTCTTCTCCATCTTTGCAGAACTGGATGTGAACTTTTTGAGTTCCTACTGCATAGAAATGCAAATCGTATGTCCTATTGTTTTATATTAGAGAAGAGGTGTCATATTATACCTATTTTTTTGCAATTCTTTTTTCCATTTATCTTAACAATATAGCATGGCTGTCTTCCCAGATCAGTATATCAAGACCTAAATCATTTGAGTTGCAGATGGTGCTAGTGGTAAGGAACCGCCTGCCAACACAGGAGACAGAACAGACACAGGTTCGATCCCTGGGTTGGGAAGATCCCCTGGAGGAGGGCATGGCAACTCACTCCAGGATTCCTGCCTGGAGAATCCCATGGATAGAGAAGCCTGGTGGGCTACAGTCCATAGGGTCACAAAGAGTCAGACAGGACTAAAGTAACAACTTAGCACCCACACAAATACTGTACACAAAACTTTGCTATACTTCATTCAGTTCTATGGATGTTCTTTCCAATGATGTCTAGTTTTTTACTATTATAAATAATACTGCAACTGAAACCCATGTATATGAGCACTGAAGCTTTTACTTCTGTAGAAAAGATGAAGTGGGATTGCTAAGTATGCCCAATTTTAATTTTAGTTTTTACTGAAACACTCTAATTTGCCAAAAATACAGCAAATCACATCATCACCAGAGAGCAAGTGACCATTTCTCTACATTCTCACAGAGGTTGTCTTCTGTCAACTTTGTCAAGAGATCTTGGTTTAATTTCAGATCACTAGGGAGTCTGAACATTTGTTTTCATGAACTTATTGGTCATTTATATTTTCTCTTGTGTGAATTGCCTATCTATATGTTATTTTTTGTATACTTTTTGGGTTGTTTCTCCTTTTATTGCTAATTTATAGGGTTAAAATTGTTAGGGATATTCACCCTGAGGCTGTCATAACGATACAAGTATTTTCTTCCAGCCTATTCTTTATTTTTTGACTTTGCGGTGTCTTTTGTCAGGATGATACCATGACACCGTAGCAAAATTTTTCACGTCGTTACGTCTCTCAGTCTTTCTTTTTCAGCTTCTGAGGTCTTTTTTTGCGTACAGTTTTATTTATGTATCCTTGGCTGTGCTTGGTCTTCATGCTGCACTTCGGCTTTTCTGCCGTTACCACGAGGCAGGCTGCTCTTCGAGGCAGTGAACAGGCTTCTCATCTCGGTGGCTTCTTGGGTTGCAGAGCACCGGCTCCAGGGCACGCGGCCTCCGGGAGTTTCCATGCGTAGGCTCAACAGCTGCTGTTCTCAGCCCCAGAGGCAGGCTGGCAGGCTCAGCAGTTGTTGCACGGGCTGAGCTGCTCTATGGCAAGTGGGATCTTCCTGGACCAGGGATAGAACCTGTGTCTCCCGCAGTGGCAGGCGGGTTCTTTACTATTGAGTCACTAGGAATGCCCTGCTTCTGAGATTTTTGTTTGGCTTAAGACTTCCTCTATTGTAATCAAATATTTTCCCCACTGTTTTCTTCTAAATTTTTCATTGTTTATTTTTGACACTAAAACTCAATGACTCTTGAAACTCAGTTTCTCTTGAAATTTATTTTTTAATGTGGTAACAGGGTGTCTGAACTTTTTCCAGATGCCTCTTAGTTGTCCCAACATTATTTATGAAATAATTCATCCCCCCCGCCCTGGAATTGATGGGCTTCCTTTATCATAGTCTAGGTTCCTGTACACGTTTTGTTCTGCTTTTGAGCTCTCTGCTCTCTTTCTTTGCCCCATATGTTTGTTCCTGTGCCAATTCTGTAGAGTGTATTACGCTTTTAAAAATTAGTTTTAATGCATGGAAAGGCAGCTCTCTCACAAGTTTGGTTTTAAAACCTTTTTGGCAATTTTTGCACATTTATTCTTCCATAGGATTATTAAGATTACTTATCCAGCACGTAAACATTTTCTTGGCGTTTGGATTAGAATTCTTAACAAATCACTATATTACCTTTGAAGATGTGTATTATTTTATTGTTTTCCCAACCAGGATTATTTTGTTTTGGTTCCTTTAATAAAATTCTATAGCTTAAAGGTTTACATTTCTTGTTACATAGGTATTTTGTTTTCTCCTCTGTTATGAATAAGATTATTTGTCCTTTTGTAAAAATTGTTAAGACAGTGTTTTTAAGGCTGTTCTGGGTTCACAACAAGATTCAGTGGAAGGTACAGAGATTTACGGTGGTTCCCCTGCACCCACCTGCACAGAACTTCCCCCACTGTCAACACTGCCTAGCTGAGCGGTGCATTTGTTACCACGGATGGATATACACTGACACACCATCATCACCCAAGTCCATGGCTTACGTTAGGGCTCACTCAGCCTGGTGTGGTACCGTTCTGTGTGCGTGTGTGTGTGTGCACACGTGCTCAGTCGTGTCCAACTCTTTGCAGCCCCACGGACTGGAGTCCACCAGGCTCCTCTGTCCCCAGGCAAGAATACTGGAGTGCGCGCCATTCCATCCTCCGGGGGACCTTCCCGACCCAGGGGTCATCCCCCCCCGTCCCTTGGGCCTCCTGCATTGGCACCAGATTCCTTCCCCCTGGCGAGTGCAGTCTATGGCTTTAGACAAACGGACAATCTCTTACCGTCCCTTTCGAGCTGGGCTCCAACAAGGGCCTTCCTGCCCATGTCGCTCACACCCGCAGGACAAGGCCCGGCCTGGCTCGGAGCAGAGGCGCGGCAGGGCCAGGCCCGGCTCCGGAGCGCTCGCTTTCCCGCCAGGCCGCGGGCGGGCGGGCTCCACAGGCCGCTCGTCACCGGCGCGGGGGCTGCTGGGGCAGGCGCAGGCGCACTTCCGCTGCTCGGGCCCCAGACTGCCCTCGGCCGCCATCTTGAACTGCGGTGTGTGCCGCTGAGGTGTTGGCGCCGCCATTTCACGGCGTTCAGTCCTCTGTGCGAAGCGAAGCTACACCCACATGGAGGAGAAGAAAAGGTTAGACTTTTTCATTACCAGAGTCTGTTTTTCTATTTCTTGGGGATTGTTAGCGGCCTTTGCTGGTGATGTAATGACATGTATCTGTCATGAGGATATCATACAGAGTCTTTGCACTGCCCTTAAATGCCATGCTCCACTGGTTCACCCCTCCCTTACTTGGGCCAACCACGAATCTTTTTTACGTCTCCGTTGTTGTTCAGTCACCAAGTCATGTCTGAGTCTTTGCGGCCTCGTGGACTGCAGCACACCAGGCTTCCCTGTCCTTTCCCATCTCCTGGAGTTTGCTGATGTTCGTGTCCCTTGAGGCAGGGATGCCATCCAACCATCTCATCCTCTGTGGCCCTCTTCTCCTCATGCCCTCAATCTCTCCCAGCATCAGGGTCTTTTCAGATGAGGTGGCTCTTCCCCTCAGGTGGCCAAAGTGGTGTTGCCATAGTTGTGTGTTTTCTGGAATGCTGTATAGCTGCAGTCAAGCTGTGTGTAGCCTTTCCAGGCCAGCTTCTTTCACTTAGCAATATGTATGCAAGTTCCTCCAATATCCTTTCATGGCATGATCTCCTTTTGACAATAGATGACGAGTGAAGTCACCCAGTCGTGTCCGACTCTTTGCGACCCCATGGACTGTAGCCTACCAGGCTCCTCCTTCCATGAGTCTTTCCAGGCAAGAGTAGTGGAGTGGGCTGCCATTTCCTCCTCCAGGAGATCTTCCTGACCCAGGGATCTCCCACATTGCAGGCAGACGTTTTACTGTCTGAGCCACCAGGGAAGCCATCATTTCCTTTTAGTGCTGAATAATATTCTGTCATCTGCATGTATCACAGTTTATCCATTCAGATACTAAAGGGCATCTTGGTTCCTTCCCTGTTTTGGCAATCATGGAAAAGGTGATAGAAACAACCTCCTATACCTTTTGTGTGCACATAAGTTTTTATCTCCTTTGGGTGACACCAAGGAGTGTGACTTCTGGATTGAATGGAAAGAATATGTTTACTTTTGTAGGAAACTGCCGAACTGTTTTCCAAAGTAGCCGTACCATTTAGCATTCCCATCAGTAATGAATGAGAGTTCCTCTTGTTCCACGGGCTCATCAGCAGTTGGTGGTGTCAGTGTTCTGGGTTTCGACTGCTCTAGTAGGGGTGTAGTGGCGTCTCTCTGTTTTAATTTGTGTTTCCCTGAGGATGTGATGCAGAGCACGTTTTCCTGTGCGTGTTTGCCATTGGTATATTTCCCTTGGTGAGGTGTCCCCCTTTTGAATCAGGTTGTTTATTTTCTTGCTGTTGAGTTATGAGTTCTTTGTTTATTTTGGAAACAGTCCTTTATCAGATATGTCTTTTGCAAATATTTTCTCCCAGTCTGTGGCTTATCTTACCATTCTCTTGACATTGCTTTTGTGGAGCAGTTTTAAATTTTAATGAAGCTTGTCAGTTCTTCCTTTCACGGATGTGTCTTTGGTGTTGCATCTAAACAATCAGTGCCACACCCAAGATCGTGTAGGTTTCCCCCTATGCTGTCTTTAGGAGTTTCAGAGCTGTGCATCTCACACTGAAGTCTGGGATCCATTTTGAGTTAATTTTTGTGAAGGGCATAGAGTCTGTGTCCACACTCTCTTTTTTTTTTCACACATGGATGTCCAGTTGTTCCAGTACCATGTGTTGAAAAGACTGTCTTTGTGCCATTACATCGCCTTTGCTCCTTTGTCAAAGATCATTTGACTTTGTGGGTCTGTTTCTGGGCTCTCCATACTGTTCCTTTTTTCCATTAGTTCCTATCCTTTGGTCAGTGCCACATTCTCTTAATTACTGAAGCTTTGTAGTAAGTCTTGACAACAGGTAGTGTCAGCCTTCCAACTTTCTTCTTCTTACTTATTGTGCTGGCTATTCTGGGTATTTTACTTCTCTATGAAAACTTTAGAATTGTTTTGTTGATATCCACAGCATAACTCACTGGGATTTTGTTTGGGATTGCATTGAATCGGTAGAGCAAGTTGGGAAGAGCTGACATCTTAGCAATATTGATTCTTCTTATCCATGAACATAAAATATCTTTCCATTTATTTAGTCCTATTTTGATATTTTCATCTGAGTTTTATTGCTTTTCCTATAGATCTTGTACATATTTTGTCTGATTTACCTAAGTATATCATTTTGAGAGGGGTGCTAATGTAAATTGCATTATGTTTTTGATGTCAAATTTCATTTGCTCATTGCCGGTGTATTGGGAAACTATTGGGAATTCCCTAGTGCTGATCACACATAAGACTCTGTGCTCCCGCTGCAGGACATGCGGGCACCATCTCTGGTTAGGGAGCTAAGATCCTGCAAGCTGGGGAGCCAATTAAAAAACAAAGGAAAGCTATTAACTTTTTTGTATCAACATTGTATCCTGCAACTCAATTTCCTTTCCTTTTATTTATTCATTTAATTATTGCTACAGCATGAGGTTTATGGGAAGTCTTGGTTCCCTGACTAGGGATGGAACCCACATCCCCTGCATTGGAAGGTGGATTCTTAACCACTGGACCACTAAGGACCTCCCTCCATTTCCTTTTAGAACTAGTTATTGCTAGCATGAATAAGAACTTTTGAATTTTGCACATTTGTTTTATGTTGCTACCTCATCAAATTCTCTCAGTATTTAGAATAGGTTTTAAAAATAGAATCTCTAGTTTTCTAGGTGTACAGTCATATATACCTATATCTATATCTTTTTCTAATATTTATACTCTTTAGCTAATTTTCTTGTCTTACTGCTTTAGTGAGAACTTGTAAAAGTAGATTGAATAATTTTGGAAAGGGAGGCATCTGTGTCATAGTCCAGATTTTAATGGAATAACTAGTATTTCATTGTTTAATATCATTTTTTGTTGGGTTTTCATATATGGGTTTTTGCCATATTTAAAAAATTTAGAATTGATTCCTGAATTTTATCAAATGATGGTTTTTCTTCAATATTAATATTGCCTTCCCCTTTACAAATAAACTTCTCCCCCTAAAAACTTTGAATACTATTGGTATCAGCTGATAATGAAAATTTACAGTTGGCCATGGGCATCAAACCTGCTGTACTCTCTGGGCGCCCTAGAGAGTGCCAGCTTGGAGATGTGGAGCAGGCACAGCCACACCTCAGGGTGGAGGAGAGTGTGCCACTCCTGAGGGAGCTGGGGGAGCAGTGGTAGAGATCAGGAAGGCTGGCAAGGTGAGGAGCCGATTACCAGCTGTCATCAATCAAAATGTCAAGGTGAGCCTCAGAGGCAAGGGTGGGGTTGAGGGTGGAAGTCAGGAAGATTCCCTCCCCTTGTGTCCGGTAAGAAAACTCAAGGAACCTGTGGAGCAGGCAGATACTAGAGTCTGGCCATGACCTGCCGCTGAGGTCAGGCCTCGCTGGTGAACGGAGTGAGCAGGTGTGGGTGGCCCAGCGCCATCCCTGTGGCTTAGGGCTCCTGGGTAAGGACCTAGAGCTCACTTCCTCGCCTCCTCTTAGGTTGTCTTGAAGACAGAGTTTGATAGGCATCTGTGAGTGAAATGCTGGGTGAAACTGAGCAAGACATGCGTGATCTTCCCCACCTATTGTTGGATGCTGTCATCTTTTACAAAGGGGTGATTATCTTAAGCCAAAAAATTTTAAATAATCCTTTAAAAAATAATTCCTCCCCATCCCCCCCTCCCACCCCCCCACATGCCTGGCTCACTTGCCCTTGCCTTCTGGGTTGTGTAGCTCAGCAGACTCTTCTGGCCAGATGTCACACGCCACCCCCATTGGTTAGAATCCCCTGTCCCTGTGCCCTGCCCCCAGCCCTTGGGAACACCCCTCAGCCTCCTGGCAGCAAGCAGAAGGCTCATCCTAAATAGTCACCAAGGAGAACAGAACGACAGGCTGTTGACAGAGGTGCCGGCAGGGTTATGGAAAGTCAGCAGTGGAAGGTGAAGCAGCCTGGCCGAGAATGGGGAATCCGTGGCCGGCTCTGAGCCTGGGGGGCACGACGGACACGGGGCTCCCGGAGCCAGGAGAAGACTCCAAACAGAAGCTTTGGTGGGGAGCACGAGAGCTGACAGCCTGTAGCCTGCCAGGGACAGACCCCTTCTTCCTGCCCTCCCTTTGCCCACCTCCTCCTGGAGTCCCCCACCTGTCAGGCCTCTGGGAAGTCAGGAGGCAAGGCACCCCGAGAGACAGTTCACGGGGGTCGGTCACCGAGCTGTGAGCCAGGCAGACAGGGGAGGGCAGTGCTCCGGGGGCAGAGCGTCGGGGCGCCTCTGCCCAGCTCTTTGACCCTGAGGTTGCCATCTTTGCGTCCCACAACTCTTGAAAGATCCTCAAGGTCAGCAACTGGGTCTTAATGGCGACTCACTCCAGTGTTCTTGCTGGAAAATCCCACGGACAGAGGAGCCTGGCAGGTTACAGTCCATGGGGTCGCAGAAGAGTCAGACACGACTGCGCGCCTAAACAAGAACCCCCCAAGAAACAACTCCAAAGGGGAAATCAGGGATGTGCACAGGAAGATCCTTTGTTTATAACAGTGAGGATTAGAAATGCCCCAGACAGGGAAGGGGTCCAGCCCAGCAGCTGGGATGTGTTGTTACCCAGCCCTGAAAAGGAGTGTCTGTGGCTGTGTTAGCAGACGCCAATGGGGCACGGACGGCAGAAGGGAAGCCTGCCAAGTACACAGTTCTCAAAAAGTGTCGATGTGGCTGTCCTGTATAGAACGGACTTAAAGGCATGTGTGTTCATTATATGTTCACGGATGTTAGTTTCTCACTTACGTCTGACTGTTTCCCACCCCCTGGACTGTAGCCCCCCAGGCTCCTCTGTCCAGGGGATTTTCTAGGCAAGAATACTCCAGTGGGTTGCCATGGCCTTCTCCAGGGGATCTTCCTGACCCAGGGATCCAACCTGGGTCGTCTGCATTGAAGGCAGATTCTGTACCATCTGAGCCACCAGGGAAGCAAGAAACATTGGCCAAATATCACATCGCATAATTGAGGAGAAAATAGCAAACTTCTGAAAGAATTTATCACAAAAGTTAGTGCAAAGGAACTAGAAGTGTTAGGATGATACACCATATAAGAAATGGGACTAACGGCTTATTTTAGGAGGCTAGCTGGAAAAGTCACTTGACTTTTGTCAACTGTTCATCCAACCTCTAACATCCTCATTGGCTCTGAGGCTTTTTTCCAACACCCCGCGATGGGTTTGGGGTGAGTCTTTTTTTTCCTTTCCAATATTCATTTATTTTGGCGGCACTGGGTCTTAATTGTGGCACACGGGGTCATAGTTGCAGCATGTGGATCCTAGTTCCTTGACCAGAGATCAAACCCAGACCTCCTGCATTGGGAGCATGGAGTCTTAGCCACTGGACCACCAGGGAAGTCCCTTGGGGTGAATTTTTGGCCGATACACTGCAAAAAAAATCTTCAAACTTTCATGTGCGTATGAATCCCCTGGGGATCTTGAAAAAAATGCAGTCTGATTCTTCAGGTCTGGGTGGGCTCTGAGATTCCTCATTTTGAAAAGAGTCGTAGGAGATGCTGCTGCTGCTGTTCCTCACCACCTACTGTGTAGTAAGGCTTTGAATCGGTGTTCGTTTTAACCTGCTGAGGCAGGGGTCCCCAGCCTTTGAGATCTAACGCCTGATGATCTGAGGTGGAGCTGAAGTAATAATAACAGAAATAAAGCGCACAATACATGCAATGCACTTGAGTCATCGCGAAACCACCCACCCCCTGCTCCACCCCAGCCAGGTCCATGGAAAAATTTTCTTCCATGAAACTTGTCCCTGGTGCCCAAATAGTTGGGGACCGCTGTTTTAAAACTTGTGTTTTCTGTTGATAAATATACAAATTACACGTCTAGATTCAGATATGCCTGCAGCTGAGAATCCAGTATCCTCTGGGCTTCTCCATCAGCCAAAAAGAACTGGCTGAATTTTACCTCTTAGAGTAAATATGCCGAAAGTGATACCTTTAATGTTTCTGATATGTCACAGTTATAAAGATTTTTCAAACTGAATACGATGGCCATCCTTTCTTTTCCTAGCCACAGTTATTTTTATGATCATCATGTTGTGTTTCTTACACTAGCTTCCATGTGAGAGAGTTAAAATTCTCCATGAGTCTTTTCAGTATCCATGGATTCTTGACCCTGTGGAGGTGATACAAGGCTTTGCTCATGTAGTCTTCAAATAACATAGTGACCTACTGTGACTCCACTAAACTGTAGCAAAAAGAGACCCTTACACAGGTTAGCATTTGCTCTTTGTTTCTGTGAGCCCCACAGCGTGAGTTGGGTGCCACTTTAGCCAAGTCTTGCTGTAGAAGGAACCTCCTTTGGAGGGGAGTGTCGCACATGTTCGTTGATGTCACTGTACAGCCTCCCTTCAGGCGTCATTTCATTTCCACTGAAATGCCCTTGTCCATCATGTGCAATTGACCCCCTTCATCCATTTTGTCCTTTCCCTTTCTCCCCCTCTGGTTGCCACTACTCTGTTTTCTGTAACTATTGATACCAGTATACATCCTCCTGTCAGGCATCATTTCAGGCATAATACATGTTGCTGGTTTTTTTGTTTATTTTTTTAATTTGTTTTGAGTGTTTTGTTTGTTTATTAGTTTTTTAGATTCCACATAGAGTAGAATTGTATGTATCTTTCTCCATCTGACTTATTTCACTTGGCATGATACACTGACAGTCCATCCATGTGGCTGCTTGTGGTAGGATTTCATCGTTTTTATGGCTGAGTAGTATTCCATTGTAGGATATGTACCAGGTCTTCTTTATCCATTCAGCCTTTGATGGGTATTTAGGTTGTTTCTGTATCTTGGCTATTGTAAATGCTGCAGTACAGTGAACATAAGGGTGTATGCATCTTTTTGAATTAGTGTTGCTATTTCAAAAGCAATTCTTAAAGATTTATGGTGTCTTTGTCCTTGCAGATGTTTTGTGAGGATTTAGGAAGAAACACGTCAACAGAATTGTTCTCTGGCGCAAGTTACTGACATTGTTTACACACACACACACACACACACAAACCCATTTGCACAAGAGAGGATCTATGCTCATAGCTCCGGAATTTGTGTGTGTCTGTGTATGTACACACACTTACAAAGAGACAAAAAATGAAATGCAATCAGCAGTAAGCAGACATTGGCCTGGGACTGCTTCTTAGTCATTACTCTTTTCTTTGCAAAAATGCAGCCGTAGTCAGCCCCTCTATTTTCTATACCCTTTGAGGTGAATGAACTCTACATCAGCCTCACAGTCTTTCCCAGAAATGTGAGTAGCTCATTAATAAATATCCCACCTCTATTCATTTTTTTTTATTCTTCAAGCACCTACCCATTCTTTTGCCATCCCAAACAAACAGATATATAAATATATCAACATTTGCCTTTCTTACTCTCTTTTCTTCCACTCCCTTTTTCTTTAAATCCTCGGCACCTCAGTCTTGGCAACACAGACCAGGAAGGAAACAGCCAGGTTCATAGACTGTGGAGGGACAGGAGCAAAGTTGTCTGCCAGACCATCCACTTTTTCCCATCTTTAGAAAAAGGATTTACAGGGTTGGAAACAGATTATATTTAGGGGCTTTCAGGCTACTAATATCCTCTCCACGTTTGTAAAATCCCTCTCCGGGACTGAGACCCCCAGGAGTCACTGTGACTCTGCAGAGGATGGATGCTCCCAAGGCGCACTCCCGTTTGGAAATGTCCTAAAACATGGAGTTTGGAGCTGTAGAATCTGCTCCAAACTGCGCGCAGGGCCGTCTTTGTTCTGTGCGTTTCTAGCCTAGGGAAGCACCTGTCTGTCTAGGATGAAAGGTGGTTTACGTTAGAGAGGGTCTGAGAGGAAAGGGAGTAAAACAAAAGTGAATCAATTTGCATCCAGATGTTTGCATTAAATATGAATGGCCTTGGCGGTGGGGGAGTCCCCGCTTTGCCCCTGGGGTGCACAGGGCGGGCTCTGGGAGGAGGGGAGGGGATGCAGGAAGAGGGCCCCCATTCCCGGCAGGCAGTTCAGGGTCGCTGTCCTGTGTCCTGGCGCTGTGCTGTGGTCCAGGGAAGAGCAAGTCCAAGGAATGGACGGATGTGGGAGTTTCCAGCAACAACCAGGGAACACCTGCTGGGCAGTCTCTAACCAGTGAAGCACCCTCCTGGTTTAACAAGAAATAACCAGGTGGCACTAGTGGTAAAGAACCTGCCTGCCAAAGCATGAGACTTAAGAGACCTGGGTTCGATCCCTGGGTCAGGAAGATCCCTGGAGGAGAACATGGCAAGCCACTCCAGTATTCTTGCCTGGAGAATCCCCATGGACAGAGGAGCCTAGCGGGCTACAGTCCGTGGGGTCGAAAAGAGTCAGTCAGACACGATGGAAGCAGCTTGGCAACCTGAGTTAAGGGGCCGCAGACAATGCCAGGGGAGGAGAAGAGGGGGTGCAGTGGGAGAGCCCATTGCACACGGATGCCTGTTGGATGGAAGTGTCAGGGACCCTCGGAGGCGGGGTTAGAGAGAGTGTCCAGTCTTTCCTTGGTCTGTGGAGCCGGCAGCCCTGAAGGATTCACAGATCAGTGAAGAGGAGGATTAGATCTCCATCCACCTTTGGCTTTGAGGGGAGTCAGGAAGTTGGCAGCTGCACAGGGAGTGGCTCCTTTGAGGAGACGGTGGCTCTGGGCCCAAGGTGGGCCTCGTCACCCACAGGAGTCCTTCCCGGAGGAAGCCCTTGAGGCTGCGAGTCCTGTCAGGAGTGTATCTGTGTCTTGTTTCTCTTGTCTTTTTGCGGTCGTCGATGGGAATGAGGACCTTGCAGCGCCTCTAAACTCAGCCCAGCTGACTGCTCACCCAGCCTCCCTCCAAGACTGGCTCCCGTCGCCGTGTCTGGGCCTGTCCCTGACTTATCCTTCCCCGGGGAAGCCTGGAAATTTCCACTACTCTCCTCTCTCTAGTCCAGCCCTGCCAGCACCAGGCAGACTGCCCCGGGTGCCGTGCCCTCATGGCAGAGTCAGCATCCACCTCGCCTGCGCGTTTTCATCACCCGGACACCTTTGGAACATTGGGGTGTCCAGTACAGTCAGCTTCTGGGGTGGATCCCGGTCTCAGTAGTTTTTAGAACTTCCCAGGGTGATTCCAACAGCTGCCAAGCTGGAGAGCGGCTGGCACGGGGGTGTGGGTACATCCAGTTGCCTGGACTTGACTCTTGGCTCCGTTGCTGCTGGTAGCACCGGGCAGGTTGTTCACTGCTCTGTGCGTCAGTTTTCTGGTGTGCAGTGGGGATGAGAGTGGTACCCACACCAGGTCTGCAGTGGGGATGAGAGCAGTACCCACACTGCAGACAAGACTGCAGAGATGTCTCAGCAGGTGCACGTCTGGCTGGTGCTCAGGAGCTGGCTGCCCACTCTCAGACCCCTCTCAGGGTTGCCGTTGGTTACACAGGGGCACACAGGCAGGAAGCTGGACGGAGCTGAGTCTTAGGAGAAGAGCTGTCTGGAATTGCAGCTATTTCTCCTGGAAGGAGGAGGCTCCGTTGAGATGCGCTGGTTGTCTTCAGATTGCTATCAGATGGGAAAGGAATGTGGCTTGTTTTACATGACTGTGAAGGAACAGGACTTCCCAGGTAGTCCAGTGGCTAAGACCTCACACTCCCAATGCAGGGGCCTGGGGTTCGATCCCTGGTCAGGGAACTGTATCTTGCATGCCACAACTAAGAGTTCACACGCTGCAACTAAACGGCAACCAAGCCCTGGTGCAGCCAAATAAATACAAAATAAACAAATATTTAAAAAAAATCCAGGTACTTGGCTATGAAGGAAAAAAAGAATCGGGAATGGAAACTTTTCAATAGAGCCACCCAGTGGCGAGACGGACTGTGTCACGCAGAGTGGGTTTCCTGGCTCTGGGGTACTCAAGCAGCAGTGGGGTGTCATTGGGTGGAAATGTTATAAGAGGAGCCACACAGGAGCTGAATGACCCCCACGGGCTTCTCCAGCCCATGCGCTGCAGGCGCTAAGCACCACCATGCGTTTATTGAATGTTCTCTTGAAGCAGGTGAGCACGGTGGGGCTGAAGGTTTTTGCCAAAGTGAGTCTAAAGCTGTGCTCGAGAGAGGACCAGGGTCAAATCAGGTGAGCAAAACCTGTTTCCAGGTCAAAAGTAGAGACATCACTTTGCTGACAAAGGTCCCTCTAGTCAAAGCTATAGTTTTTCCAGTAGCCATGTATGGATGTGAGAGTTGGACTATAAAGAAGGCTGAGCACCAAACAATTGATGCTTTTGAACTGTGGTGTTGGGAAAGACTCTTGAGAGTCCCTTGGACTGCAAGGAGATTCAACCAGTCCATCCTAAAGGAAATCAACCGTAAATATTTATCGGAAGGACTGATGCTGAAGCTGAAACCTCAATATTTTGGCCACCTGATGCGAAGAGCTGACCTCATTAAAAAAGACCCTGATGCTGAGAAAGACTGGAGGCAGGAGGAGAAGAGGAGGACAGAGGATGATGGTTGGACAGCATCACCGACTCAATGGGCATGAGTTTGAGCAAACTCTGGGAGATAGAGAAGGACAGGGAGGCCTGGCGTGCTGCAGCCCATGGGGTTGTAAAGGGTCGGACATGAACTTGTGACTAAACAACGACAGCAGGTCAAAGGGTAAACTCGGGCTGGGCGGGCTATGGTCTCCACAGGCCTGGAGCAGCTGATGAAGAAGCCAGCCGAGGAGTGGGTCTGGAGCTCGTGCTATGAGTATTGGGTGGGATGATTGGAGGCCCTTTTTTCTTGAGCTCTGGACATAGGAGAGAGGAGTGGGTCAGCTTTGTTTAAGGCAGAAGGTCAGAGAAGTAGATGCTCCCTACATCTGAGGTTTTCCTATCCCCGACGCCTGTGGACCATTCTTCCATTTATACCGTTCACTCAGCCTCACTTCCCTTCTCTCCTTCGGGGAGAACTCTAGGAAGCCTGTTTTACTTGCTTTTTCATCCTGGGCGTGGGCTGGGTGGGGAACAGCACTGCTTGTGACACTGTTTCACTAGAAACGGAACTGTGTGTCCCTGATAATGCAGCTCCTCTATGGTTTAGCCCGGCCTCCTCCCTTGCCATGCATTCAGCAGGTGGTGTCTGCACAAGCTCCGGGTCCTCCCCAGGCTCCACACCCACCCCTCTCCTCCCATCCTCTGTCAGATTCTTGCCCTCTCCTGCATCTCTCTGCTCACGCACGTTATCTCTGAAATGCCCCCTAGAGCTGTCCTTCCACCCCTGTTCTTGCCCTCCCACCAAACCTGTTCTGTGCCCTTGCGGTGGCCCCTGGAGCCCTCCCAGCTTTGGGCGTCTTGGACCATCCTGGTTGCATGTTACCTCCCTCTCGGTGGAGTTTGGGTTCCTTGTTAGCTGTTTTGGCAAAGTCCTCAAAAGTTTCAGATTCCCTTTCCCTCTCCACCTCCTGCCACATCTTTCTGCCCTCTTGGCCCCTCCCGATCCCCCTCTGCTCAGTTCTGTTGAAGAGCCCGGGGCGCCCAGTAATCGGACCCCCTGTGGTCCTGCCGTCGTCGGACTCTGCCGCGCCCGTGGCATCTTCCTTCAGCTCCATTTTTAGCTCCCTATCGGATTCCCACGACAGCTGCTGCACAGCGTTTCCACTCTGCTCAGGCCCGCGCTGACCCTGCTCGCCCCCTGGCCGGGAGCAGATGTGCTCCCTGGGCTGCTGAGAAGCGCAGCCCCTGGAGCCGCTGGGACCCTCTCTTTCTCTCTTGTGCCCTCCCACCGCCCCACTTCCTTTTCTTTCTCCCTTCTGCCCTCCCTTCCCCCTCTTTCTCCTTCCCTCTCATCCTGTCTTGGGGAAGCGATGGCCCTTACTCTTTCCAAGGCCGGGCCTCCCCCTCTCCCCACCAGCCCTCAGTCCCTGTCTGGTGATCTCGGTGATCTCACTTGGTTGTTGCCGCTCCTCGCTCACGGTCATCTCAGCCTTAGATGAGCAGGGACGAAGCTCTGGCTCTGTGCTCCCTCCCTCCCTCCTTCCTGTCTCCTCTTCCTCTTTCCCCAGTGGCCCTGTTTCCTCCCTGGTTCCCTGGACCAGCCACGCTGCCCCTGAGATGTGGTCTGTGGTCTCCCTCCTCCCTGAGAGGCGGCATGGTGGGCTGGCTAAAGCAGGACCCTGGAGCCCGCCCCTCAGGGATTTCTGTCTGGCTTTGCCCCGTGTGTTACGTCATCTTGACCCTCATTCGGCCCGTTATCAATCTTTCCAAGGTTCCGCTTCCTTCTCTGGAAAATGGAGGTGTCTGATTCACTGGATGCTGTGAGTTTTGAACGATTCTATTTTTTAAAAGTGCCTGACACACCCTTGGTACATAGAATAAAAACTATTGCCATGCAGCCCTGGTGTCGCCCATCCGAGTCCTTCCTGTGGCCAGCCCTCGCTCTGTCCGTCTGCCTGGGGGCCCTCCGTCCCCCCTGCATGGCCTGATCGTGTCCTGCCTCTCCACCTGCCTGGGCCGGTGCCTCCAGCCTGTCTTCTCTCTGAACCTCCTTCCCCTGCCGTAGTGGCTGCTTCAGTCTCGCCCCCTCCGGGCTGTATCGGGACCATTTCGATGCGTTTGTCGGGTCTCGCACGAAATCAGGAGCCTCTGCGGGCAGGGATACTGAATTCGCCTTTGCTTCCTCCTAGGGGCTGCCCAGGTGGCACTGCTGGTAAAGACCCCGCCTGCCAGTGTGGGGGAAGTTAGAGATGCGGGTTTGATCCCAGGGAGTATATCCCCTGAACCCTCTCCAGTGTTCTTGCCAGGAGAATGCCATGGACAGAGGAACCTGGTGGGCTACAGTCCGTGGGGCTGCAAAGAGCCGACCCCACTAAGCAGTGTAGCAGGCAGGCAGGGTGCGTATTGGAGCGCCATACAGGTAACAGTTATTCAGTAAATGTTAAATTTAGAAGAATTTTTAAAAATTTTCTTTTGGGCTGTGCTATGCGGGCATGGGGGACCCTAGTTCCTCTACCAGGGATTGAACCCTCACCCTCTGCATTGGAAGCTTGGAGTCTTAACCACAGGACCCTCAAGGAAGGCCCTAAAAGAGTTCTTAAAGACGTGCTTGCTGCTAGGTATGTCCTTGGGCTTCCCTTGTGGCTTAGCTGGTAAAGAATCCGCCCACAATTCGGGAGACCTGGCTTCGATCCCTAGGTCGGGAAGATCCCCTGGAGAAGGGAAAGGCTACCCACTCCAGTGTTCTGGCTTGGAGCATCCCATGGGCTGTATAGTCCACAGGGTTGCAAAGAGTCGGCACGATGAGCAACCTTCATCACTGCTACTAGGTATATCTTCATAACCTTTAAAAAAAAATCTAAGCTGATTTCTTTCTCACCCAGAATGTACTCCCTGACCTTGTAGGATTTCCAATGTAAATACCCAGAGAAAACCTCCTAATGAAGACCAACAACAGGTCTAGCCAGATGTTTGTGGTCCTTATGCTAGCCTGGGGGGAATTATCTGCCTTCAGGTTACTAAGGTTTTGTTTTCGCAAGTAATTAAGATATCCCCCACTTGATAGAATTAATCAGATTTCTCCTGTGGAAGAGGAAATGGTCAGACTAGCTGATATCTAAGATTCCTTTCAGCTTGAACCGAACTGTAACTCAGTGATCACATGCTGGGCGTGTGACACAGTTAAGACACTCACTTCTAAAAGTGACCAAGGATGCATCTCATGTCTGTCCTGGGATGAAAGTTCTTCGGGGAGGGCTGTTTGCTGCAGGTGTGTTGATGAATCGATCTGTTCTCGCAATCCATGTTTAGCATGTGCAGAGTCCATGTGCCTGGTTTGGGGTTAGGTGCTGGGAAGAGTGCTGATTCAGGCCCCCGGCTCATCAGAGGGCTGGCAGCCCTTCTTG
The DNA here is from genome assembly GCA_007570785.1 of Antilocapra americana. Classification (NCBI taxonomy): domain Eukaryota; kingdom Metazoa; phylum Chordata; class Mammalia; order Artiodactyla; family Antilocapridae; genus Antilocapra; species Antilocapra americana. Next base: position 17,684,797 of record ML664180.1, read on the forward strand.
AGAAAGGGAGGTGCCTGGAGGCGGGCCAGGCCAGGCTGGACAGCCTGGGGGCTCTCAGAGGGGCCGGTGGAAGGGGGGGTTCTCCGGTGGCAGCAGCAGCTGCCCATTCTGGCAGGACCCTCCACAGTCCCTCTGCCTCGAGGCTTGTCACATTACCCACAGGCAGCCTGAAATGCCTCCTGCTATAACCACTCGCTTCCCTCAATTCATCTTTCAATCTGGAGGATTTACAAAGATTTATGCCATTAAGAGCAAGATCTCAGCGACATGCCGCATGGGGAAAACATGTTTTTCTCCTGCCCATGGACGTGTTACTGTGTAAGCTCTTCTGGGCAGGGACCCATTTGATGTGTCATCTTCTCCGGGTGAAGCTTCCTTCCCTCTGAGGGCCGAGGTTTGGGTCCATCATTTCATCCGGGGGTCAGAGTTAATTCACACCAGCTCTTGGCTCGTGGTGAGCTGCCTGCATTTTACAGTGGTGCGCAGGGACCTGAATCCTATCTTATTAGTCACTCAGTCGTGTCCGACTCTGTACGACCCCATGGAATATAGCCCTCCAGGCTCCTCACCCATGGGGTTCTCCAGGCAAGAATACCAGAGTGGGTAGCCGCTCCCTTCCCCAGGGGATCTTCCTGACCCAGAGATCGAATGCGGGTCTCCAGCACTGCAGGCAGATTCTTACCATCTGAGCCACCAGGAAAGCCTAGTGGTGGTTTAGTCACTAAGTCATGTCCAACTCTTGGACTCTTGTGACCCCACTGACTGACCCTCAAGGAAACAAAAGAACGTCTATTACCGAGGGCCAGCCCTCTTAGCTGAGGAATGGCAGGGTTCAAATGAGCTTATTGTCCTCATAGCCCGGAGGCCGAGGCTTCAGATTCTTCTGGGTGCTGGAGGTCTAACACAGGACAGGTGGGCGAGGAGGCTGTCCAGGCCTTGTGCCTCCTGCACCCGCCCACCTGTCTGATGGGCTTGACGCGTGGGTGGACGGCTCATGGCAGGGACGTGCCCATAAGGCCATCTGGGGCCTGTGGATGGGAGGAGACACGGGGAATCTCCCCAGCTTGGTTGGTGATTTGTGGGAGCTTATGAGCCCTTTCTTCTCTCCTGCTGGCGGTCCCCCCTCAATTGTGGACCATCTGTCAGAGTCTGTTGAGGAGACCCAGGTTCTATGCTTAGCTCCTTGTGTTGAAAGAGCTTATAGACAAAGCAGAGGATGGGATGGGGCTGTGGTCCTGACAGCTTCTGTGCAAGTGTTGGGACAGGGGGCAGTGAGTGGGGGTGGGGGGATAGGGAGTGGGGAGGTGGGGGTGGGTGGGATGGGTGTGTGTGGGGGGTGGGATGGGTGTGTGGGGTGTGGGTGTGTGGGGTGTGGGTGTGTGTGGGATGGGTGTGTGGGGGTGGGGGTGAGGGTGTGTGGAGGTGGGGGTGGGGGTGGGTGGGGGTGGGGTGTGGGGGTGTGGGGGTGGGCTTTGGATGTGTGTGGGGCCCCCAGTCGCACTGCCTAGCGAGCTTGTTTTCCTTTCTTCTTTTTTTCCTGGTCACTTTGTGCTTCATGTGAGATCTTAGTTCCCTGATCTGGGATGGAACCCGTGTCCCCCGCAGTGGAAGTGTAGCATCTGAACCACCGGACCACCAGGGAAGCCCCTCTGTGAGCTTTCAAAGATGGAGTTTCTGGCTCTCAGTCAGGGTGATCCCTAGAGGAGGGGCCCTGAGGCCCGCATCCTGTCGTCCTGCTGCTTTGCCTCATCAAAGCATCTTCACACCCACCCGAGTAGATCTTTTCTATGTTTGTAGTGAATTTGGCTAAACGTTATCTGAAGCTCCCTGCATATCCCAGGCCTCAGTACTCTGGATAACATCTGGGTGAGATCAGACCGTTCCCCGAACCTGTGCGTGTTTCCTCTTGTTCTCCTTGGGTTGGACCCTCACGCCTCCTGCACACGGTGGGCAAGACGGGTATTACTTACCCTGGTTTAGAGATGACAGATTAAGGGCTCAGATCTCTTGTCATGATAGAACCCTAAAGATGTCCCTGGTCCCCCAAACAGTGCACTCCTTCTCATTGCATGGTGTCTGTGTAGCGAGGGGATTGTTAGTGGCCACTCCAGTGTGTGTGCCATAGAGATGGAGCGTTTAGTTTGTACGGAGAACTGTGACAAGCCCAGGTTGTCAAGGATGCAGCCTGGGGACAGAGGAGCAAGAGGAGCCTAGGGCCCATTGAGAGGTCCTGAGCCTGGCCCTCGCTCCAGGGGATTGTCGCCCAGCACAGGGAGCCAGGGCATTTCTCCCATTCTTTAAGAGAGCAGCTGACCCATGCCTCCTCCCACCCCTGCACACCCGCAGATTTAATCTGGGTGTAGACAGGAGTGCTGCTTAGCTGAGTGCAACCGCTGTCTGTCTTTCGAATCTTTCTTAGCTCTGCCCGGATGACCAACAAGCTTGCGAAGGGAACAGGACTCCGTTTCACACCTGCTAAATTTCTGACCAGCCAAAGAAAACGTTACCAACAACCCAACAGATAGTACCAGCAGCCATTATCAGCAATTCAGAGTGAACAGACTGGCTGCACTTGGTTGGCTGGGAATAGTTACGGACTGAAATAAAACAGCGAATTAGGTAGGATAAGTAAATCATCTTACACTACTTTTCTCTCTGTGGCCCTTTTATTAGGTGTAATTTGGATGTTGCCAATGTATGCTCACTAACTATTTCCATGTGCTCACATGAAATTTGAACTCATAAATGTTATGGCCATAGAAATTTCCAATTTGTTTCAATTACTATGTTACATTTCCTTTTTAATATTATGTGAATTTTTGGATGGAAATAACAACATAGTCATAATTCTACTACTTGAGGGCAGAAAAGAGATGTTTCCTGCTATCTCTCTCATAAACTAAACATGCACGTAACACATGTTCTGCTTCTCAACAAAAACATCAGAGACTAAGATTAGCCATGGACCACTTGCAGAGAAATCTGGGACGTCCTGTAAGCTGGCAGGAGGAAGGTGCTGGCCTGTTGTCCATGGCTCCAAGCAGATCCCTGTGGGTCTTGACTGAGACAGATGCTCCTAGACTCAGATGTGCATTTCCAGGAACTGAAGCGAGCATCTCCAAGACTGTAAGAGACCCAGAGGAGAAAGTATTTTCATCTGGATCTGCTTCTCACGTATCATCTCAAGAATCAAGGAATCCATCTTACTACAGGTGGATATCATATCCTTAACTATACGCAAGACAGGGAACGGGTTGAAACTGCAATGGGCAATTGAAACACATTGCTTAAAAAATTGTAGGGGAAGGGTTGATCAGGGTGTGAAGGATCAGCTTGTGTGAAAGAACGAATGGGTGGTAACATGCACAAAAGGACTAATTGAAATGGAATGTAAATATTAGCTGCAGGTATAGCACGATACAACATCTTTTAACACCTTGGACAACTTAGAGTAGAAAACTAGCACGTTGCTGACTGACCTTCAGATTCAGCACTCAGTTTCCAGAGTGAAATATTTCAGCATATAAACAAATAGCTCTTGAAGGTAAAACTCATTCACAATTCCAAGGCTTCGTTGCTGAAGGCAGACTTTCTCTCCCAACATTTCAGTTGAATCATTTCCTCTGGGAGACCACAACCAGAATCATCTATTAAAAGAAAATGAGAGACGTTGTCTTTAATGCTAATGTACATTTTAAACGAAATGTTTAGTGATCAGTACCCTTCTAATCAGAAATGTTGATTAGTAGGGATGTTCATCTGTGCCCTTTTATAGGAGACAAGGCAGGGACTTCCTAGTGGTCCAGTGGTTAAGACTCTGTGCTCCCGCTGCAGGGGGCAGGGGTTTGATCCCCAGTCAGGGAACTAAGATCCTGCATGCCATAGAGTGTGACCTAGGGGAAAGAAAAGACAAAGTAAATAATCACAAAGGTTTTTTTCTTTTTTTTTTCACTCAACAAAGCTAAATAAACAGCAAGTAACATTCGCTGACTACCTATTATGTTTCTGGGTACTTTATTTTACAAGAGCCTCGTGGTAGATTTTGTATCCACTTCACATATGAGGACCCTGAGGCTGAGTGGCTGAGAACTTACCCTGGCAAGTCTCAGAGAGAGTTAACAGGCAAGACTATCTAGTTTCAAAGCCGCATTTCTTGTGCTCAGCTCTATCTCTGAGCAGTATTTACTCAGAAAATTCTCCTGCGGGGTCCCTCCAGGCTCCATAAACATTAAACTCCATCATCTGTATTTTCTACAGGCACACCTCTATGTGTGTATTCATATATGCACACTTTCTGTCTACCTATCAGAGTAGATCTCTCTGAGGCTTTCTAGGGGCATTTTCTTAATGGAGACGTCAAATTCTTTGGTTCTGAAACTGGATTTTGTCAGTTAAGTGTTATCTAGGGCAGTGACTCCCGCTAAGCAAACCGACTAAGGAAACAAGCGTTGCTTTGCCAGTTACGTGTGAGCAGAAGTGATAAAACTCACCGTGTTTCCTCGCGGCCGTGGTGGTGACTGGAGTCACGTGTTGTGCAAAGCCTCTGTCAGCCTGTGTTCCAGAGACTATCCTGAGCCCGTCTACGCTGGGCAGTAGAGGGAGAGGGCAACAAGCTGGCTGTTTATCAACCAAGGTGGCAGGGATTCTTGTTATGGATGTAGCCCAGCCTCTCCTGACTGATACAACAGACTGGCCAGTTCCTGTTGTACAGCAATGGCTAAAAACCAGATCCAGTGAATGAGAGCTGCGCTTGAGCCCAAATAAGGTTTTTAAGGTAACCTCCGCTAAAATCTCGGGGACCTGCTATCCACCGAATCAAAACGCAGCCCAGCTTTGCGCTCACCGCTCTCTTCCGTGTGCTGGTCCAAACCACTTTCATTTCTGCCTCATTGCAACCACCTCCTTGTGCTTTCTCCTGTCTGCCTTTGTCACCCAGCCTCCTTCCCTAACCCAGTCCTGGGGTTTACCCTTTACAAAACTGGATTCTTACTGTTTTCCAAACTGATCCTTTAGTTAACAATATATGAGGACCATCTTTCTATGTTGGTGAAATTATTAGTGATTTCACACTGAAGGAACATGGCTTGAGCATCCGAACCCAGGGCCTTTCCTCCCGGTGGGCTGTTCCTGGTGCTACACCAGAGTGAAGGCCGGTGGTGACTTGATTCACAGAGAGTCAGAACACGAAGACCAGAGACTCTGCAAGGAACACTTCCCTCGGGCAGTGGTGCCCTGACGGTGCGGGTACTCTCCCCGTAGCCCAGTCCCCTGTGCTGCTGCTACATCTGATGCTTGCTTAAACAGAAAGGGTGTTCTGGTGAACTGAGATTTCACAGTACACTCCAGTTTCTACTAAGATCATGCTTGCATTGCTAAGAAATTTTGGCTTATCAAAAAACCAAATTAAAAAATAATTGCTTTAATAATTGAAAAAAAATAGAAGCTTTTACAGGAACCATGATTTTTATATTGCAGGATTTCCACTAATAAAGGTATTTCACAGGTATATTTCTTACTGAAAATATCAAGCCATGAGCTCTTTAATCAAAGCTGACAAAAGCAATTCTACATAGCACAGAGGAAAGCCTGTATGGCATACAAGATGGAACATGAAATCCATGCATTTGTACATCAGCAAAATAAATCCCAGCTCAGTCCCTGGCCACCAGCGGTAAGGAAAGGGGCATGGTGGTACCGGTCTAGGGCTCCTTAAGCCGAGGGTGTCTGTGAGCCCCACTCGGCTTTTTCTCCCCCTCCCATGGTGCCAGTCCATGTAGTCATCATGTCAGAAACAAGCCTGATAGGTGTAATTCTAATTGTGTGCCCATAATTATTGTTTTCTTTCTTTTAAGAAGCATTTATTTCCTTGGCTGTGTTGGGTCTCAGCTGTGGTACTCTGGCTTCTCTGGTTGCAGAGCGTAGGATGAGTTTCCTGGCGGCGTGTGGGATCTTAGTTCTTTGACCAGGATAGAACCTGCCTCCCCTGTGCTGGAAGGTGGATTCTTAACCACTGGACCACCAGGGAAGTCCTTCGCTTTGTTGCTTATTCACTTTATGGAAACACGTGCTGTAGGAGTTAGGTCTGTATAATACAGCCACTACCACTTCGGCAAATCAACCGGAAAACCAATCAAAAGAAGAAAATGAACGAGAAGAACATGCCTGTACCCTTTCTCACATGGAAGACCAGTCTTTATTTCAGAGGGGGGTCCCTCGAAGAGCAGGCTGCGGGGAAGGACGTGCCCTGGAATCACCGAGTCTCGTGACCTGTGGTTCTCACAGCTGTGTGTTGTCCACAGGGGAGGAGGACCTGCCATTTGTTAGAGCAGAATGCTTGCCAGAGGGCATCGCTTTCATTTGGAGGTGCTCCTAAAAGGATGCGTTTGAATCTGCAAACCTTGTGATGCCCAGTGTCTCATCTGAAAGTGAGTGAGGGCTGGAGGAGAGGAAAGGGCACGGGGAGGAAGATGAGTGAACAGAAATAAGTGAAACAGATGCATGCTCCCCAAACAAGAGCATTAGAGAGAAAAATGCCCCCGAAGTGGTAGGAACTTCTTATTTGAGGGAATAGCAGAACAGTGCGGCATCAGATAAACACCAAGAGAAAAAAGTGGCTTTTTCTCAGGAGAGATTTTCCAAAAAGTCCCATAAAATGTGCAAAAGAAAGTTTATTTTTGGCCAAAGTGCAAGAGACGACTTTGGCCTGTGGCAGATCTTGGCATTTTAGAGAGGGTCCCCTCGCCCTTTGGGCGCTTTCCAGGTGGGTGCTAGTGGTCAGGCACTTGCCTGCTAGTGCAGAAGACACAGAAGACATGGGTTCAATCCTTGGGTCACGAAGATGACCTGGAGACAGAAATGGCAACTCTCTCCAGGATTCTTGCCTGGAGAATCGCCATGGACCGGGGAGTCTGGAGGGCTACAGTCCATGGGGTCACAGAGAGTCAGGCATGACTGAGCGACTAACACTGTCGTTCTGAGGAGCTGTGAGAAGCCTCCAGGGCTGATCAGTTGCCATGGCAACCATTAATCTCACGGCTGAAGTTCTGAGTGATCTGGGATGAAGAATGTTCACTTGAACACAGCTTACCCAGACCTGTCTCCCCCCACACAGCTCCGCCCTCGCTGCCCAGCGCCTCTCAGGCCCAGCTGCTGCAGACGTCCAGATGCATCTCTGCCCAGGCAATCCGGCTTGTTGTCAGGAGGCACTCATGGGCCAGTCCGCCCAGCAGGTCTGAGGCGAGCCGGTGTGAATGTTGGCATGGCCCGGCTCACCTGTTGTGTGGCTCAGTCACGGGGTTGCCGCTTGTCCTCTTTGGGACCAGGCCAGGCCGCATTTGTTCAAGTGAAAATTCAGGCCCCGTGTGTGCAGCAAGGCTGTCTCAATAGAAACGGGAAAACAGACTCTGGGAGAAGAAAAGAATGAGGGAGTGGGCGGTGGGGGACGAGCCAGCAGCTGTGTTGTAAGGTGTGTTAGTCAAGGATGGTTCGGTGGCAAGAAACAAGAAGCGACTCAGCCTGAGTGAAGGAAGACTTGTTGGACCGTGTCAGGGGCCGGAAGGTGGCGGGAGCTGCAGGCTGACGTCATGGGAGCCGGGAAGGCCGCCTCGCCTCCTCACACCCTGGCCTGTGCCCTCTCATCTCCCGGGCATGCCTGCTTCATTCCTCTCCTCGTAGGCCAACCGAGTCTTTGCAAGGCCTTGCTGCCATCACGGGGCCTGGTGTGGGCTGGGGGCTGCCGTGGTGCCCGGGCTGGGGGAGCTGACTGAGTGTGGCCCCTCCGTCAGAGCTCCGGTGCTCCGAAGCAGGTCTGCCTCGAGAGGAACTCTGAAGGCAGCGCCTGCCACTGGTCTCGTCACCCGTGGCCGGAGGGAGAGGTCAGAGGCGGGTTTCTCCTCTCTGGCCTAGTGGGTGGGGGAAGGTTCTCGGAGAAAGAGGTAGACCTGGGGGGAGACACAGGAGGTGGAGGAAGTGACAGATGCTTGCCAAAGGAAAGCTTGTCCCGGGCACTGGCCAACCTGGACCGGTTGGAATGGACGCTGCGCATAAACCACAGTGCCGCTGACTGGGCACTGATGCTGGGCTGGAGGCACAGGCTGTGGCCGTGGGTTCTAGAGCAGTCGGGGAGACAGTGAATCAGGAGGGGCTGGAGGGCTGCCAAGCAGATAGAGGAGCTGAGTCATCGAAGGTCCTGGTGAGAACCGAGACCAGGAGTCTGGAGGAGACGGCCCTCAGAGAGGCTGGAGTCAGGGGTGAGGCGTGGGCACTGGGTTAGGTTTGGGTGACGTCTGAGTGGTGCCCACACTGGGTGTGCTGTGGAGATGCCTTCACGAGTGTTACATTCATCGGTGGTGTGATGGGCTAAAACTCATCCGGGGAAGCCCTAGCCCCCAGGACCTCAGAATGTGTCTGTACTTGGAGGAGGTGGGGTCTTCAAATAGGTTATTAAGGTAAAAGGAGGTCATGAAGCTGGGCCCTAGTCCAACGGGACTGGTGTCTTTATAAGAAGTGGGAGTCAGGACCTAGACACACACAGGATGGCCGTCTGAGGGCTCGGGGAGGAGGCAGCGTCTGTGAGTGGGGGACAGAAGCCTCCGAAGGAACCAGCTGTGCTGGCGCCTTGCTCTTGGCCTTCCAGCCCCCAGAACTATGTGGATACACTTCTGCTGTTTAAGGCCCCAGTCTGGGCTCCTTTGTTATGGCAGACTGAGCACACGAACATGGACGGCGTATGGGGGAGAGGGTCCTTTATTGGCCCAGAAGCAGCGCTGGGATTTAAAGAGAAGGCCAGTCACACCTACCTTTGCAGTGAATCATGGGTGTGTGTGTGTGTGTGTGTGTGTGTGTGTGTGTGCGCACGCTCAGTCATGTCCAACTCATGTGACCCCGTGGACAGCAGCCCCCTAGGCTCCTCAGTCCGTGGGATTCTCCAGGCAAGAGTACTGGAGGGTTGCCATTTCCTCTTCCAGGGGATCGTCTTATCCCAGGAATCAAACCTGTGTCTCCTGCATTGGCAGACAGATTCTTGACCACTGAGCCACCAAAGAAGCCCCTATGATTAGGCATAACACTTATTAAGAGCCATTTGTCAATGTGTATAGAAAATTGTAGAAGTATTCATATTTGTTGATTCAGTAAGATTCTGGTGATAACTGTATGGCTCAGTCTCGGACCAAGTCCATCCAATCCATGACACTGAATTTCCTTACTAGAGGTGGGTATTTGAGACGAAGCCACGGTGTAGAAGCTATTGGCTGTAGAAATAGCGAGGTGTTAAGGCAAGTAGAAATGAATAATCTAGAAAATGTTCCTTACCATATGGCAAGAATTGTGGGCTTTTCTTTTTTTTGATGTAGAATGAAACAACCAAAAGAATCCCAGAAGACCAATTGTCAGTTAAGTACTAGTGTACCCAGAGCTAAGACCAAATTATTCCCTATCATATTTTATAATATTTTACCAACTTGCTTTTGCATGTCTCAAGATTGTTTTTCTTTTAAAATACTCTAGTAAGCATTTAGCTAACACTTAAAATATTCAGTATAATATATTACAGGGCTTCAGTTACATTATAATCTTTTGACCAAAGTGCTTTACCGTGCTTGACTTTTGGATGAATGCCTGGTGACCTGGCGTTTGCATTATTGCTTTTATTATTTTAACACTCATAACCTGTGTTTTATGGCACAGCAGTTTTGAGAAACAGTAGAGCCTATAGTGAGTACAATAATGATATGAAAGCCTTCCCCAATTTAGAAATAGGACTGAATGTAAAATATAAATCCTGACTTTCTGAATCTCTGTGATCGGTTTGTGTCTGTGTGTGGCCCTGATGAGGCTTGTGGAATTCCTTTGTTTTTGGATTTTATTTGATGGGCAAGTGGGAATGCTCTGGGACTCAGTGGTTGTGATGAAGCTCTGAGTTGCAGATGTCAGCACCTGTCAGCCTTGAGTGGCCCTTTCCTTCTCGAGCGGCTGCGATGTCCCTTTGCCTTCTAGCGTGACTCCTCTTTCTGGCACACTCTCGAGCCACGAGTCATTTTGGCAGGGCGTCCCTCTCAGTATCTGCTCCAGAAGCCCACTGTGTGTTCGACAGAGGCGGGCGCTGCTTTGAAAGTTGCGAAGGGTTGCTGTGTGGGGGAGATCTTGGCCACCCCGCACAGAGGACCCGAGCTGAGGCTGACCGTCCACTCGTGCCCACTGCACCCGCTCCTTCTCAAGCCCCTGCTGGCTGACCTTCTGAAAGCTGCAGTGTGAGCCTTCCCACGAGCCTGCCTCCTTCCTCTGCGCGACCCTGGTGACACGTGGGTCAATGAGCCATGTTCCCCGCAGTGAGAAGATGCTGTCTGGGACCCGCATCGCTTACCACCTCCCTGTGTTCTGCATCCGCTCTGTTCCTGCATCATGAAAACCGACTTCTCCATCCTCAGCAGATCCCGCCACCCTGCAGTGGCCTCCTTGGTGGCCTGGTCCAGAAGTGCACTTGCATGGGAATCAAAACACCGGCCTGGGGCTGCAGGCTCGGATTTTTCCTTTCCTGCTCCTTTCAGTCACCTGTAGCTTTTCTTAAATGCGAGCGTGGGTTCCCTTCCTTGGCTCCTTGGCTTCCATGATTCACCATTGCTCCATGGGGCATATCACCAGTTTTATTGTTAGCATGGTACCCCCCCCCCCACCTTCCCTTTCCAGCTGGCTTCCCTCTAACTGCCTGCATACTTGCTGTTCTCTAGATCATAATGTTTGGGGCCTGGTCCTCACCTAACCTCTCCACTTGGTCCATAAGTTTGCTTCTTCGCCTGTCCCTCTGCACTGCTTCTGTGGATTTCTATTCATTCTTTAAGGTCCAGTTAAAAACTTAGACTGTGGCAGCATCTCTGACTGCCTCGCAAAGCCAAGTTTTTGTGCTTCATGCCATGTATTCCAACCTGCTATATCACTTATCGTGTATGACAGTGATTTATGTCTTTGCTGACCTTTTCCATTGAATTATTAGTCTAATTAATTCATTTAACTTACTGTCTTTTTTAACACCTGGCATTTAATAGATGCTTGAATAAGAGTCTGTTGAATATAAATGGTTAGCTCGACTCCCCTGTTTCCTCCAATTGACCACGAGCTTCTTGGAAACACCATTCTGTTCTTCTGTTTCCCCAGGGAACTCAGCTTAGTGCCTGTCACACAGTAGATGCTAAATAGATGTTGAAAGTGTAACATGTATTAAAAAGAAGCCTAAACAAAGCAACATGCAAATTGCCTGGTAATATCTCAGGTCAGGAGTAAGGTGGGAGAAATATTCAGTTCAGTTCAGTTCAGCCGCTCAGGCATGTCCGACTCTTTGCCACCCCATGAACCGCAGCACGCCAGGCCTCCGTGTCCATCACCAACTCCTGGAGTTCACCCAAACCCATGGCCATCGAGTTGGTGATGCCATCGCCATCTCATCCTCTGTCGTCCCCTTTTCCTCCTGCCCCCAATCCTTCCCAGCATCAGGGAGAAATATTAACGCTGCCCATTTTTTGGATGACAAAGCTGTAGAACAGAGAGGGTATGTTGTGGGGACAACTCTTTTGTTTTCTTCAATCCCTGTGTTTATGGGTGCGCTGGGTCTCCACCGCTGTGTGGGCTCTTCTCTAGTTGCGGACACCGGGAGCTACTCTCAGTGGTGGAGTCTGGGCTTCTTATTGCCGTGGCTTCTCTCCTTGCTGGGCACGGGTGCAGTACTTGTATCACACAGGCTTAGTTCCTCCGTGGCACATGGGATCTTCCCAGACCAGGGATCGAACCCGTGTCTCCTGCATTGGCAGGCGGATTCTTTACCACTGAGCTGCCAGGGAAGCGCAGGCACAACTCTTTGGCTTCCCAGTTTATTACTGCTTTGCTTCTTTGGACACTTCTGGAAGTCTCAGCTGAAGTGATGCTGAAGAACTGGGTTCCCATCACAGCACTCCCTGCTGACCCTTCTTCTGGAAGTCTTTGGACCTGGAAAAGCCGAGGACTCTTGCCAGCTGAGCACATTGCCATGTAAGTAACCCCACAGCCCCTCCCCTGGAAGGTCAGCGGCTCCCGCTGGAAATCAAAGTGGGCTTCGGGCTCAGTCCAGCTTTCCCGTCCGGGCACTAGGTATTTATGTGACCAGCACTGAAACTTCATTTAAAAGCGTTGGCTCGTATTTCTGTGGATTTTTTTTTTTTCACTTTTGGAATCAGGGTCATTCACTCACTCAGCAACACTGAACAAGACTTTTTGCTGCTGTGTGTCAGATGTTCTGAGAGGCGCTGGCATCCAGGGATGGTGAGGTGAACCCAGCCCTGTCTCGGGGGCTCCCAGGCCAGCGGCAGGGCCGGCAGACCCCCACACTTGACCACCACACACGGGGATTACGCACAGTGGAGGGGGGCAAAGTGCTTGGGGCCCCAGAGGGGGAGACGGGGGCTGGGCTGGAGGGGAATAGGCACCAGGGCCCTTTGTCCAGACGGGATGACTCAGAGCCTCCAGGCCCCAGAGACAGGAGGAAGCCAGGAGGAGCGGGGGCGGGGGGGGGGGGGGGGGGGGGGGGGGGGGTGCGGGGGGGTGGAGGAGGAGGAAGCGCTTCAGAGAAGAGGAAATAAGCGCAGTGTCCTCTCTGCCCACGTGCGCTCAGGTAGCTTTCTGTTCCATTGTTCTTGGGTCATTCTGCTCCCCTTCCCGGGAGAGTTTAACCCTGTCTCCAGTTTCTATGCATGCACACACACACAGATACACACCATACACAGATGCGCGCACACACACAGATGCACACACACAGACACACACACATACACAGAGATACACAGATGTACACACACATACACAGACACACACAGATGTCCACACACAGACACACACACAGACTACACACATACGTTGACCCACCCACACATATTCACATGCACAGACCCCCCAACACACACACACACACACACACACTCACATGCACAGACTACCCCCCCAACACACAGACACACAGACACAAAACCCCCATGATGGTCTCTGCTCCAGCTCTCAGGACAGCTGATGCTGTCTCAGCTGCTGCTTCTGGGGCAGCTGCCCTGCACCCCAGCGGGTGAGGGTTTGTTCTTATTGAAGCAGCAGAAAATGAACAGAGGTGACACAACATGGATTTCAAGCAACAGAAGAAGGGAGAGCGCTAACCTGCCTTGGCCTGGCAGTTACACAGCTGGGCGCTTTGTCAGCGATTACCTGCTGAACAGTCTTTCTTGACTGGTGGTGCCATTCTCTTTGGGGACTGGTGAAGCTTGTATAAAAAGTGAAACTATCATAAAAGTTAAAATGGCAGCTGTCGATCTGCTTATTTTACAGGCTTCACAACTCAGGCAGAGGAGGAGTTAACTCGCCGCAGAGCGAGGCAGCAGCGGAGCAGAAGTCACGGCGCTGTTTCTTGGAACGATTTCTGCTCAACCAGTTATGTTTCTCAAGCTCTCTGAACGCGTGCCAGGCGCTGTCTGCAGGGGCCGCAGCGGCAGCTCGGCCAGTACTGGGCGTTCTCGTCTCCGGGCGCTGTGCTGAGCAGTTGTTACAGTTATCTCTTTAATTGGTGTCTTATTTGCCTTTATTTTAAGCAGTGGCTTCTGGTAGGAAGTGCACTGAACTAGGAGTCAGAGTATCTGGGGTCTCATCTTAGCAGGTCATGGTGGACTGTCACCTTCGGGAGGGATTTGACTCTTTACTGTCTCGAGAGGAGACGCAATTAAACATCTCAGAGCTCTCTCAAGGTCCTTCCTGATTCCAAGAGCCTCTGTGCTAGACCCGGGGTTGGCGAACTGTGGCCCACCACCTGGGTGTTTACTAGCTGAGAGGGGCTTTCACATTTCTAATGCTCGAGTCAAAAGAAGAAGCTTGTTTTGTGACCTGTGAAAATGATATGCCTTCCAGCATCCATCAGTAAAGTCTCATGGGAACATGCACACACCCATTCATGTGCGTGGTGCCCGCAGCCGCCTTGGCACAGTGTGGGCAGAGCTGAGGGGCTGCAGCTGAAGCAGACCATGTGCCTGCAAAACCTAATACGCCTGCTGCCTGAGCCTGTGCAGGCAGTTTGCTGTGGCCATGCCTGTTTGCCACAGCACAGCCTGTGATCTGCTTCTTGCATTTAGGAAGGCAGTGATGCCTCACGAGTTACTGTGAGAATTCCCTTTTGGTCCAGTGGTTAATACTCTTCAGTGCTTCCACTGAAGGAAGCGTGAATTAAATCCCTGGCTGGGGAACTAAGATCCCACATGCAGTATGACAACCGTCCAAAAAAATGGAACTATAACGATTAAAAGAGATGATGGATGAAAAGGTATTTTGAGGAAGTCAAAAACATATGTAAATATTCACTATTCCATTAGTGTCGATAAATAGAATTTCTCAAATGGCTCAGTGGTAAAGAATCCACCTGCCAGTGCGGGAGATGTGGGTTTGATTCCTGGGTCAGGAAGATTCCCTGGAGAAGGAAATGGCAACCCGCTCCAGTATTCCTGCCTGGGAAATCCGTGGACAGAGGAGCCTAGTGGGCTACAGACAGGGGGTCACAGAGAGTCTGACACGACTGAGTGACTGAGCACACAGCAGTGATGATAGGGGACTTTGAGTGCATGCAAACCCAGCTCAGAGGGTGACTGGGTGGAAAAGGGGCAGACCCTGATGGACAGTTCTGATTCTGATCAGCATGGTTGAATGTGGTTTGAACAGGTTTGTAGACGTGTAAGGTTATGTGCGAATCTGGAAGGGAAACAAGAGCTCACTCGATAGGCTGGTGTAATTCTAGATGAGTTCTTATACCTCAGTTATTTAAACTACTGTTACAATTCTGTTTTTTAAAATTAATTTCTTTTTGATTGAAAGACAATTGCTTTATGATATTGTATTGGTTTCTGCCATATATCAACATGAATCAGCCATAGGTATACATCTATCCCCTTCCTCTTGAACCTCCCTCCCACCTCCCACTCCATTATAATTCTGTTTTAAAATAAATAAGAGGGTGAGTACCCACCCAACTTCATTTCAGTGTTTTTGATTATTTTGTTTGTTTATCTGGCTGCGCTGCGTCTTCACTCTGCCACACGGGCTTCTCTAGTTGCGGTGAGCAGGCTTGATTGCTCCGTGGCCTGCGGGATCTTAGTTCCCCGACCAAGGATGGAAGTGATGTTCCCCACATTGGAAGACAGATTCCTTACCACTGGACCACCAGGGAAGTCCTTATTTCAGTGTTTCAGAAGTTTAGTTTCCAAAGTGAATGTCGGCCTCTCATGGCTGAGACCTAGTTGTCTGAATGTATGAAGTCGTCTCAGAAAAAACTGTCCCAGATAACAAAAAGGAAGAGTTATGTATTAGGAACAAAATATAATTTTAGAAAAATTAAAATAGCCATGATTTATGGGTTTTGTCACAATAATATTAGGATAACCTCTCACCCGTTAGATAGTTCATCTTTTACTTCAGTGTTCAACAAGAAAGCTAAGTTCTACTCATTTACTAGAGTACAAGTTACTCTACTTGTTTAAAATTTGACTTATTCAGAAAGTTGGGGAGAAAAATGAACATTTGAAATGGGGTTAAATCAACTTCAGATCTGGTTGAAGTTTTTCAACATCAAGAGTTGAAGTTTTCCTGAGGGGTTCCGAGGGCAGAGTGCAGAATTCCGAGGGCAGGGTAACTTAGAAATGGCAGGTCTTGGGTTTTAAGACCTTTCCTATTTTCTAACAGTCACTCTCCAGGAAGCTTCCAGATCCAGGAAGCTTCCAGATCCAGCCAGTGTCTGAGTATTTGGTATGTCCCTAGGGATGTTCTTTCTCGGAGAAGGTGACCACCTGTTTGGTGGGACTGGTGGCGCTTGCTGTGTGCATGCGGGCTCGCTCAGAGCCGTGAGCCAGCTTCACACAGAAAGCGGGGGCCCCTCTCTTTCCTGAGTGAATTGGGCCATGAGCTCCCAGGAGGTAAGGGTACCAGTTCCGGAGTTGGTGGCCTGGCTTCTCCGGGTATTAGCAGTGGGACCTTGGGAAGCCCCTTAATCCTGCTGCCCCTCAGCTTCGTCATCTCCAAAGGGGGTTGACTGTCAACGAATGCGTCTGCGAATACTGAGCGGAAATATCCACAGAAAAGAGCTAACAAACAGTGCCCGGTATGCAGCCCTCTTTCAATAGATGTTAGCCACTCTTAGTGTCCTGAGTGGTGAGGTGGCTCCAAAGTGAGAAGAAGCAGCCATTTGTTGATGGTGGGGATTCCAATAAAGGCCTTTCCACTTCCTGCAAGACTTGGGTTAGTTGGCAAACTTAGAACATCCAGCTCCTGGGGCTGGAAGGGATGGAAATTGTCTGGTTGAATTTATGATCAACTTTAAGTCTTTGCAGAATGCCTCAGGCAGAGGCAGTTCTTTAGGACTTGATGAGTGATTTTTTACACTAATTTCCATTCAACAAGATGATGAAGTACACATTGGTCATTTGGTGTGTCAGAAACGGTCAATAAACAATGACAAAGGATCTTGTACGTTCTCTCAATAAACATTGCTGCTGCTCCTCACCAGCTTCCTTGATAAGCACCATCTGGACCTGGCCCTCGCCCGGGAGGCAGATCACCGCCATGATAGAGGGTGATGTCATGGCCTCCTGAAGGTTTATCTTTGCCCTCTTAAAACTTTTTATAAAGGTAACTGAAGAGGCTCCCTGTCTTTGGACCTGGCTGGATTCTAAGGGTTCCCTTTCTGGTTTGGAACACAAGTTTGGATAACAGTTTAATATTTTTCCTTGAACCGTCACCTCAGCCTCTTGCTTCAGCACTGAAGGAGGGGTGAGCTGGGTGTGAGGGACTTGGGGGCTCGGAGTGGGGAAGACAGGGCTTTGGGGTGGCTGTGTGTGAGGTGTGGAGTGGGGACACTGGGAAGGGGGGCTTCACTGTTTTGTGCGTGGTGAATGCACATCCCCCCTTTGGTGTTTGTATGAGAATCAGCAGTAAGAACTCAACATATTTTTGGACGGTGAACGAGTGTTTAATTGGACCAAGACAGGGCCACCAGCTTGTGGCTTGTCCCCTAGAAGACTGCTTGACATCGTAAGGCACTTGTATTACTAAGTGGGGCACCTAGGAAGGACTTGTTGAATGAGTCACCACCGTCCTGGCTGTGGTTATGTACCTCATGAATCTCTGGATGGATACGTTTAACTGTAAACATCTGCTAAATCTCCTTTTCAGGGAACAGGCCAGTTACTGTAAGTCTCTTTCAGCCTTTCCCTGCCCTCCCCGCCTCCCCTGCTCCCACTCCTATACCCACATTCCAGAAGCAACTCCTCTTGCCTTTCGAAGTCACCTCTTCTAGGGTTCCCAAGTCTGTCCTGTTTCCTTCTGGCCTTGTTTCCACATGACTTGATAGGGGTGGTTATGACCTTGGAGAGCTCATGATGCTATTTGCTCAGCGACCTGGAACCATGGACATTCTCTGTGGCCCAGCCAGCGCTCCCCTCCACAGAGTCCCAGAGGAAGATACTGGCATGGGAGTGGCCCATGGCCAAGCCGTGATGTGGAAAAGAGAGAAGTGACCTAAGACAGGAGAGAGGATGGCCCTGGTCACCATCAGGAGTGGGCGGGAAGAGGCGTCATCGGCACACAGAGCCGGTCCTCTGGTTCCTGACTCGAGCTCGATCTCAGGCTGTGGGTACGCCCTCTTGTACTTTGTGTGTGTGTGTGTGTGCACGCTGAGAGCGAACTCGAGCCGTCTTTAGAGGCTGAGCTTGTTGTCTGTGTGTGGTCACACCTACCTGTGCTGTTGCGGACCCCTTGTGGTGGGAGTGGGGGTCAGGAGGGCTTTGAATGAACCAGTCATTCGTATAAGGAAGTCCATCAGACGAGCATCACAAATTCAAATGTATTCAACTGAGTAAACACTTATTGTGCTCCTACTGAACAGAGCTAGAGCTAGAAAGATGAACACGAAATGGAATCTACTCTGAAGTGTCTCACAGCACAGTGAGACCAGAAGCATATAATTACCATTATAGTAGTGTATGCAGAAACAGAGACTTTATTTTGGGGGGGCTCCAAAATCACTGCAGATGGTGACTGCAGCCATGAAATTAAAAGATGCTTGCTCCTTGAAAGAAAAACTATGGCCAACCTAGATAGCATATTACAAAACAGAGACATTACTTTGCCAACAAAGATCTGTCTAGTCAAAGTTATGGTTTTTCCAGTAGTCATGTATGGATGTTAGAGTTGGACTATAAAGAAAGCTTAGCACCGAAGAATTGATGCTTTTGAACTGTGGTGTGGGAGAAGACTCCTGAGAGTCCCTTGGACAGCAAGGAGAGCCAACCAGTCCATCCTAAAGGAGATCAGTCCTGGGTGTTCACTGGAAGGACTGATGCTGAAGCTGAAACTCCAATCCTTTAGCCGCCTGATGTGAAGAACTGACTCATTGGAAAAGGCCCTGATGCCGGGAAAGGTTGAAGGTGGGAAGAGAAGGGGACGACAGAAGATGAGATGGTTGGATGGCATCACCGACTCGATGGACATGAATTTGAGCAAGCTCCGGGAGTTGATGATGGATAAGGAGGCCTGGCGTGCTGCAGTCCATGGAGTTGCAAAGAGCTGAACACAACTGAATGACTGAACTGAACTGAGTGTATGCAGAAGGTGCTGTGGGAGGCAAGATGGAGGTGAAGTCTGAGGAGCAGCAGGACCAGCGTGACCTAGGAGCCCATCAGAAATGTAGGTCTTAGGCTCCACCCCAAAGCCACTGAAACCAGCCTTTTGGCTGGGCCTCCAGGTGACTGGTTTGCAGAGTAAACCTGGAGAGCATCAAGGTCTGGACCAACCTGTGTCATAGGCTTGGAGTGTTCATGCTACAAACGCTGTCTGCTCCCTCGTTCTGTTGCTGAAAAGTTGAGCTCAACGAGGAATGTCAGGGCTGCTTGTCTGTGTCCCCCAGGGCTTCTCTCACTCAGGATATTTATACTTAGCCAGAACACAAACAGCTTTCTAGATGTTTCTTCCCATGAAGTGCTTTAAAAAAGGGTTAGTCTCTGAGTTGTCTCTGATTCTTTGTGACCCCTTGTACTGTAGCCCACCAGGCTGCTCTGTCCATGGCATTTCCCAAGCAAGAATATTGGATTGGGTTGCCTTTCTCTTCTCCAGGGGAAGAAGAAATATTCCTGATCCAGGGATCGAACCTGGGCCACCTGCGTTACAGGTGGATTCTTTACCATCTGAGCCACCAGGGAAGCCCAAATCAAGTGCTTAAAACTAGTTGCTATCAGATTTTCACGTGCAGCCTAACGTCACATTGGAAGTTATAGGCTGGCTGTTCCATAATTCTCTGTCAGGCTTTCTCCTACATCACATCAACAGCCCTGTTTGTGACCTCTATTCTTCAAACCTTCTTCCACTCTTCCCTTCTAGAAGTTTCCAAACTTGTTTCTGGGTCTCGTTTTTTGGAGGGCAGTGGCAGCGTCTTTTCAAATAATTCCTTAGCCTACCAGCATCCCCTGTGTTCATAAGCAGCACGGGAAGGAAGCCTTTCTCTTTTATCAGGATGTATTAACTTCAAAGAAATGGGACCATGCTCTGGGAGGAAGGAAGAACCACATCCTGAGACCTGGGTGCTGCTTTCAGGGGCTCGCACCCAAAGGCACATGCATAGGAACCCCAAATAAACTAGACTCCAGGCACCAGAGCGTCACTAAAAAAGTTTGAAAGCATGACTTTTAGGCTCTGCCCCTGCGATTTTTCAAGCTATTGCAGAATCGGAGATATTTCAAAATAAAATACAGGGAAATGGGAAGAGAATTCTTTTCTCCTTTCGTCTTCCTATGGGGCCTTTCCAGATGGCTCAGTAGTAAAGAATCCACCCGCCAAAGCAGGAAACGCATGAGACTCGATCCCTGGATTGAGAAGATCTCTTGGAGAAGGAAATGGCAGTATTCTTGCCTGGAGAATCCCATGGACAGAGGAGCCTGGCAGGCCATGGGGTTGCAAAGGAGTTAGACTCGACTGAGCTACTGAGCACACGACAATTAAAAAATACTTACCTGCAGAGCTGTCTGGTGCATCTTACCAAGTCAACCCCGGAACCAGATAACCGGTCTCAGAACATCTGACTTTGACACACTGTTCCCGCAGAGTTAATGCTCTGCTGAGCAGGTAATCGGACTTTTGTTCCAACTCAGGGAAGAGAACTGGGACCAAGGAACCTGGGCGGGGAGGGCAGCGCTTTCTTACCCTAATTTATCAAGGGTACATCTGAAAGAGTCACCATTAGGACCTATGCCAACAAAGACATCCTGCCGAATGCAAAGACCTAAACACAAATGAAAAAGGATTAGAAAACGATGTACACAGAGGTTAGAGCCCGGTTTCTCAAGGGCAGCATTAGACGTTTGAGGCTGGAAGCCTGCTGGGCTGTAATCCGCGGCGTCATAAGGAGTCGGACACGACTGAGCGACCATGCACAGCGCAGCGCAACACAGCTCTTGGTCAGCGAACTCCTGTTCATCCTAGGGCGTTCAGAAGCATCTCTGGGCTCTCCTTACTAGATGCCAGTCTCAATCCTTCAGTTGTGATAATGTGAAGTGTCTCCAGTCATTGCCACACAGCCCTCCAGGAGCTACCGTCACCTTGGGCCAAGAACAACTGGGTGAGAGTAACTAATGGGATAGCCGGATTCACAGCCCCGCTCTGCCAACTACTTGACCCAAATCTTGGGTTTAAATCTTCAGGTATCCCCTGAGCTCAATTGCTTCATCTGTAAAAAGGCGGATACCGTAAGATTAAGGGTGTAAGTGTACATCATATGGCACATAATAAGTGTTCAATAAATATTAACTATGTTTGGGATGATAATGACAACCTCTCACCTGAAGTGAAATGCTGTAACTCATAAACGGGAATGACTCACTGATAAGAGGATTAAAGACGCAGAACACATCTTAGACGGTCACATGGGGAACGATTCTGCAGTGGTGAAGAAAAGCCACGCTTCCCCTCCATATTCACGACCAGCTATAAGAAAAGCTCTACACACATCGGATTAGCAGAGAAGCTCTGGAAGGTCTGAAGGGCTCAAATAACCTACTGGGGGTGCCAGTTTTAACCTTGGAAATCTGGGAAACAACAGGGCACAGTGTAAACAGAGTGGAAAGAAAGAACAGAGGGCCATTTAGAGACGCAAACCCAGCCCTCCCTCACTGTGTAATACCCACTGTCTCGCTTAAGTGCCTCACTTAGAAAGTCCCCTTGAAATCCCAGCTACATGATGACTCCTCCAGGCCACCCCGACCTGCTTGGGCTCCCTGAAGATAGAAGCAGGAACACCCCTCCCTGGGGCTGGAGATGCCATGGAAGAGAGTTAAAATTACACTGAAGAAGCACCAACTTTTGATTGATTTTATTACGGATGCATAAATCAAGCAAGATGTGAACTTTGAATTGATTGCAACATGCTGCGTTATCAGTGTGTTCTCAGATTATTTAATTTCTGCTCTGATCTTATCTCCTGTTTCCCAAGATGCTTCAGAAGGCTTTCATGTCCACAGCCTAAATCACACCTTTTTTTTTCTCTTGCCAGGGGTCCATGTTCCCAGAGCGCGTGTAGATGGGGACACGTTTTACACAGCACGACTTAGCACTTTTGGGACCTCTCCCTTGCCTTTGGCAAATTCCTTAAGGTTTGAAAGAAAAATCTATCAAATTCTCTTTAGAGTTTTTTGGTGTATCTTTAATCAGGGCAGTCATTTCGAGACTTGGTTTATTTTTACATGTTACTCATCTATTTTTTTTTTCCATTTTGCATTTCATTTAAGTCTTTCATTTATTCATTTAAGTCTTAAAATTTCAGTGTCCCTTGAGTCTTGCCAGGGTTATTCTTCATGGCAGAAGACTCAGAAATACTGACCTATATCTGCAGCTCTACCTGGCTCTAATTTTTATTTTTGCCCCTGAGACTCCATTATTAATCAGGATCCTGGTAGAAAGACGATGACTGAACTGAAAAGAATATTAATTAAGCACCGCAGGCTGAGTTAAGGGACCAGCTAGGGATGGTAAGGCCAAGAGACCAAGAACAGCGAGGCGCTGTGACCGCCCTGAGGCCCCAGCGAGGCCCCGAGAGCCTGATGAGGAATGTACGAGAGGAGCCCAGAGGAGGGGGCCAGGGGAGCAAGCCGCCCCAGCCGCTTGGAGATGAAAACTCCTTCGCTCCCACCTTTTGATTTCTTAAGGGTGCCTGTGATCCTCCGATCTGGGAGATCCGGTCTGGAGAGGTGAGCTTCCCAGGCACAGTGAAGGGTTGAGAATAATGGTTCTGGATGGAGGTGGGGATGAGGCACAAGCAGAAGAACCAAAAGCAGCCCCTCTTCACATTTGGCTGTTGGAATTCTCGTTAGATTATCAATAGATGAGCAGTTCTCGGTAGATTGTTGGAGAATGCATGCCAATTTTATTCTTGTGATGAAGTCAGTTTCTGCTCTTCCTGGAGATGAATATATGTATGTGTGTGTGTGTGTGTTTAATTTTTCTTTTCCTTTTAGCAACTTCTCTTTCTCCTGCTTCATCCATCTCTTGTCCTTGTACAGAGCGGACAGCTGTCTTTAAGAGCCTTAACGTGCTAGAAACGTTAGCTCCCAGCCCCAACTCTCCATCCACTGAGCCAGAAATTGTGGGGTGGAGCTGGCCGATCAGCATCCACAAGCCCTCCGGGGAGTCTGACGCAGGCTCAGGTCTGAGAAGCACGGGCGGGATGCTGTGCGAATGCTCTCTGATGGTCTTCTCACACCACACCTTCTTGTTCCAGGCGTTGCTGTGGCAACCAGCAGTGCACAGGTGTAGCCTGACCACACCTCATGCCAGCTGCTCTGAGGGTGTCTTCCCTGCCTCGGGCTTCTCCTCCATCTCGGTGTGGGCTGACTGGAGGAGCCTGCCCGGCTGTCCTTGGGCGTGTGCGAACCTGGAGTTCCTGGGGAGTTCATGCGTAGTCCTGGGGCAGCCCTGGACCAGGGGAGGTTGGAAGCCAGGGGACCAACCCTCTCTCTTGATCTTGGGGTGGAGGTGCGTTTTGGTGGCTCCTCAGTGGCCTCCAGCAGCACTGACCGCCCCCTGTCCGAAGCACTTGTCCACTCAGTGATACACCTTTGGGCTGATTCTCCCTCTTCCCATCCTCTTCATTTTTGTTTCCCAGGATCACTTTCCAAAATAAACACCTTTTGCACACAGACCCTTGCCTGAGGTTCTGTGTCTTGGAGGAATCCAAGCAAAGATAATGTCCATCCCCTCTCCTTTGTCAATACTGTCCTCACCTTTAAGGGCCAGTTTGCATGTCACCTTTAGCTCACCAGGGCGTCCCTGGTGGCTCAGATGGTAAAGAATCTGCCTGCAGTGCAGGAGACCGGGGTCCAATCCCTATGTGGGGAAGATCCCCTGGAGGAGGGCATGGCAGCCCACTCCAGTGTTGAGTGGAGAATCCCATGGGCAGAGGAGCCTGGTGGGCCACAGTCCATGGGGTTGCAAAGACTCGTGGGGTCGCAAAGACGCAGACGTGGCTGAGTGACTCACGCTTTCACCTAAAAAGGTGGAAACACTTCCAACTCAGAAGCCTCTGTCTCGATTATAACCAGCTGCCCTCTTGCTTGTGCTTCCATGTGCTCATTTTTCTTCCATTCACAGCAGCAGTCATACGTGCCTGGCAATGTGGTTCTGTAGCTCTCTGTCTCCCCACTGGACTAGTGTTCCTGAGGTCAGGGACTGTCGATTCGCTTAAGGAACACTCCCCCACCCCCTCCGCCCGGTCCTGGAGGGTTCTGGGTAGTGCTGAGCACGACAAACGTCTGTTGAAATGAATAGCACATCGGAGTCCTGACTGACGGTTTTTAAAGTCACTTCGTGGTATTCTTAGCACACCTGACTTTAGAGTATTGTATTCTTTAAAGTTATGGTCTTGAAGCAACGAGGCCCTCTCTTCTACCTATTCTCAATCCAGTTGGTGCTTGAAATAAGGTGCAGCTGTTTGTGACCCTCAGTGCGCCTAGGGCTGGCTTGATGGGCATGCAACCTCGAAGTGGCCTGGGCCCCTGTTACTAAAGCTTTAAGGGTTTAATGCTTGGCTGTTGCTGTTCTGAAATTCTTAATAAGTTTATCCGTGAAGCTGGGCTGGGGAGTGAAGTCAGAGAGGCAGTGGAGCAGACACGTGAACGGCGAGGGGTGGTATCCGGCCTTCCCAGCCGCTCCACTCACCTGTAGCCTCATCATGCCCATGAGCAAGGACCCCAGTGGATCCACAACACCTGGGAGCCCCAGGGACAGTCAAAGTGAACCCAGGAAGGCGTGTTACACTCATGACTGAGCAAACCAGAGGAGGCGAGTGGGGAGGGGACCGTGCTTCCCAGTAGAACCAGCACGGGCTTCCAGTGCAGAAAGTGGCATTGTGCGTGTGAGTCGCTCAGTCACTGTCAAGACCCTCTGTGACCTCATGGACTGCACCTCCTCCCTGCCCCAGGCTCCTCTGTCCTTGTGATTCTCCAGGCAAGAACACTGGAGTGGGCAGCCATTCCCTTCTCCAGGGGATCTTCCTGACCCAGGGATCAAGCCCAGGTCTCCTGCATTGAAGACAGATTCTTTACTGTCTGAGCTGCCAGGGAAGCCCACACCAGTGGAGTTCTAGTAGACAGCAACTGCCGAGGAGCTTGTGTTAGTTCTCTGAATTAGTCAACCACTTAGGCTGAAAATGACAACGTAGAAGAAAGGGAGAAGACAGCTTAACCCACAATCCTTTTCCTTGGGTTCTTCCCTACCTATCAGTAAGCTGAAGCTAGAAAACCTTGGTTAAATGCGCACATGTCAAGAGGTGAGGTGAACACAATTTGCTTAGTTTTATTTAGTGATTCCACTGTTTAGACAAGAATAAAATATGTAGATCAGAACAAAATATGTATGCATCTATGAACTATAAAATAACGATTGTATAATTTCATTGATTCTAAGTTGAATGCCCTTATCTTTGCATTTGAAATAGTCTTGGCATTTAAAATGGTCTTTACCCTATCTTATTTTCTTCTATGCTGTCATTTTCAGCATAAATGGTCTTTGCACAATATTCAGGTGGATGAGGAGATTTAAATACATTCATCAGTAAAAAGAAACACTAACTCAAATAAGAATAATAAATAAAGGAATGCATTAAGAAAATATTGTGCAATGGGCCAAGGGTGAGGTATATATGTGTGCAAGCATGTAGAAGAAAACTCTGGTGTAAACAAGAAAAAAATGTCTGTAAGGTGAGCCGATTCTCTTCCTGGTTAGAAGGCGCCCCGCTTCGGGACTGCAAAGATAGAAGCCTGAGGACCTCACACAGTATCAGGGATGCAGGCGACAGCCCGAGAATCAGAGAAGAGGATGGGGGCAGCTGACCCTCCAGCTCTGCGGTGCACCTTGAGTGGGAGTCTGGAGCCGAGGGGCAGCCGTAAGCCCCTAGGAGGTCTCCTCTGACCCAGGACGCCAGCCGTCCTCTAGACAGCGGGACTCCAAAACTGCAGGAATGAATCTGACTCAGGCTTGCTTTCTTAACTAAGAGTCCAGTACATGGGTGGTGGAGGCCTCCATCGCCCAGTTTACCTCCAGACTACCAGAGCGAGGCTGTGATCAAGGTCGCCGCGAAAGAGAGACTCAGGTGAAAAGGTATTTCCAAGAGAGTCCCCGCTTAGGATGGCAGCAGGTACATTGGTGGAAGAAGAAGCAGAGGGCAGGGCCATGCCTGCCTTACGTGTGTTCTTATTCCCAAGGACACTGCTTCCGTTTGCCTTCTGAATTCCATAGCTAAGAACGAGAACTCCTTGTGCATTTCTTATGTCGACGTATCAGTAATATTTCTCCTCTCCTCACATTTCAAAAACGCATCTTTTTTTCTCTGTGGGCATTATGTTGGTTTGCTGTAAGAGATTTAACAGCCCTGGAAAGAAAGACTCGTTCAAGGAGCCCTTCTCAGGGGGTCCCGAGACCCTTGGAGGATGACACGTGTGCATAACCCGTGTCCAGAGAGACCCCTCTCGGTAAGCGGCTTCACCCGCCTGAGTTGTGACCCGATGCCACCGCTGGTTGCATGTTACTCACTTTGGCTGTGTGGCTCATCATGGCTGTGCTCGTGTTTTCTCTAGCTGGGGCGAGCGGGGCTGCTCCAACTGCGATGTGCGGGCCTCGTGGCGGTGGCTTCCCTTGTCGTGGAGTGTGGGCTCTAGGCTTGAGGGCTTCGGTAGTTTCGGCGCACTGGCTTAGTAGCCCTGTGGCACGCGGGATTGTCCCGTGCCCCCTGCATTGGCAGGTGGGTTCTTAACCACTGGACCACTAGGGAAGCCCTGTTTGTGTATTCATTAGACTGAGAAATTGCCGAGAGTGGCTTCCCACCTCTGTGTCCCTCCCGCCCCCCACCCCAGAACCCAGCGCAGCCCCGGGCACCGAGGAGGAGCACAGTAAAATGGGCTGGTTGAACGAACGAGCTAATGCCAGCTCGTTGCTCCCAGAGTGGAAAGTGAAAGTCACTCAGTCGTGTCCGACTCTTTGCAACCATGGAATTCTATACAGTCCACGGAATTCTCCAGGCCAGAACACTGGAGTGGGTAGCCTTTCCCTTCTCCAGGGGACTTCCTGACCCAGGGATCGAACTGGGGTCTCCAACTCTTTGAATTACCATCTTTATTGCCTTATCTCTTTGCTTCATTTATCTCTTTCCTGACACCTTTCAGTAGAGTTTAATATGCACACGTGAACACGCCCCCCTGCCACACACACACACACACACACACACACACACACACACACACACACGCGGACTTCGCTAGCACAGCAGAAGCCGAGGATAAGATTGAGCGGCCGCTCTCCCTTGCCGCGTCGGCTCCCTGGGCCGCAGCAGATGATGGATGGCCTGGCTGCACGTCCCGGCAGGATGGGCCTGCCGGTTGGGTCTGATTTCAGAGCGCACCTGGAGGCCTGGTGACAGCCTGTGCTCCCGAGCGGCTTTGGGAGAGAACTTATTTATTATAAAGCTAAAATTAAACGACGTGTTTTTACATGTTGTTCAGCGGCAGCAGCTGAGGCAAGACTTTTGTCAACGAGAGCTTTTCACACCTCAGATTTCAACGCAGTGAGTGGATTTCTGCGTCAGGCTGGTGGCGGTTTTCAGCACTGAGAACGGATGAGCTGGGCCTCCCTGGCGGCTCAGTGGTAAAGAATCCGCCTGGCGGTGTAGGAGACACGGGTTCGACCCCTGGTCCGGGAAGCTCCCACGTGCTGCGGAGCGATGAAGCCCGCGCCCTGCAACTGCCGAGAGCCCACGTGCTGCAGAGTCTGTCGCGCAGCACAAACCGCTGCAAGAAGCAGCCCCCACCCCTCGCCGCAACCAGAGAAAAGCCCGTGGTAGCCACAAAGACCCAGCATGGCCCCCAATAAATAAATTATAAAAAAAGGCAAGAAAAGAAAATGGATGAGCTCATGTGGGAAAGCTAAAAGGCACGCCCTTTATCTTTCTCGGGGTTAGAATCTTCTCATTTTAACTGAGGTCATTTTTCACCTCTGACCTGGTCCTGAGTGTCTCCGCTCCCAGCCAGGGTGCCGCGACCCCGGGCTGCCGGCTGAACGGCTTTCCTGGCCTGGTTGAAGGTGTTTTTGTCATCTGGAACCTGAAAAGCTGATCTCACCATGCTTTCGTCCGTGGAGCTCAGCGGCGCCTTGGCTGCCTGGCCGCCAACTCTGCTGCCCACGGGGCTGTGCTGCCAACCTTCGGGCCCTGTTGTCTCCTCACCACGCTCACTGTCCGTCTGGACAAAACATCCTGTTCACGGTGAGAGGTCCGGGATGAACTCACTGAAACTGCTGGCGGCACCAGGCCCCTCCTAGGGCAGTGCTTCTGCTGAGAACAGCCATCTGAGCCCGGGTTTTCCTACACTCACCCTTGGCAGTCCAGGAAAAAGAAGCCTCTCGACACAGACCATTACAGAGGCCACTCTGAGGCTCAAAAATAAGACAGGAACCACATTGTAGGACAAGATGAAGTGCTAATTGAGATGGAGAGATAAAGGCTAAGGAGACCCTCCTATCCACTGGAATTGAAGCTAGGAAACCTTCACACCATGGATAGGAGGAGCTGGACACAAGAAAGCCACCAATTGCAACATGACCTGTGGGCTGTTATCATCTAAGGCTTTTGTGGTGATGGATTCACAGTTTTTTAGGTATTTAGCTCTTACGAAGTATTCAGGTACATGACTGCTGATTTTAAACCTAAGTAGGTACTGCCATCTTTTACAAATGAAACTGAGGCTGGTAGAAGTTTTGTGATTTTTGCACAAGATACCCAGCTAGTAGATGGCAGGGCTGAGACTGGGAAACTAAACGTACAGATGCCTCATGCATGTTTCCTGCTGATGAAATAAAGGTACGTCCTTAGGCATCTTTAGAAAGCAGCCCATTTAAAAGGGTATTAACCACAAATACTCGGTAAACTCGTTACAATGAGCAAACTTGCTAAAAACACAGGTGATATGCTGAGGAGCCTCTCGGGGTCTAGAAAGGGAGGAAAGCATCAATCGTTGTTGAGTATTTCTGGCTCTGTCAAGGAAAAAGGCGTTGCGTGGAGTGAGCAAGAACGTTCCGATCACTTCACAGCGTGTTCTTTACCAAGGAGGAGGTATTTCCTCGGGCTCTGATGTGATCACCCAGCATATCCCTTCAAGTGAAGCCAGGTCCAGGGCCATCCGCTCCCTTTCGCCGGGTTAGGTGGGCTGGCTATTAAATCTGTTTCATTGGAACCTAGGCACTGGGGAGATGATCATAGCCATTGGGAAATTTGTCTTTTGCTTTGAGATGAAGGAGCTGGCTCCCTGGTTTGTGGATCAGGCTCTTGGTGACCTTGGATAGCATGAGCCCATTCTCCAGCACCAACTCACTTCTGGTTGAAGTAGACTTGACTGCGCTTCTGCGAGACAAAGCCCACGATGTTCATACCATGCAGCTGGGTCCCCGCTCAGTCTGCTGGTTCACCTTCTCCGTCACTCGGTATGAAAGTCTGCTCAGATGGTCCACTGAGACAACACTCTTCTCCAGCTGCTTCATCATCTGGTCCCATCTCCTCTCCACATAGAGGTCCCATAGGTGGTCATCTGAGCCAGCAGTGAGTTGAGTTCCTCAAAAGTTACTCATTTTTGGATAGCTCTTATGGTTGGAATTTGTTTTTCCCTTTCTAAATTAAGCTGGTGTTTTTCTGTACCCTATGTTCATTTCTCTAGAGTTGCACAGAATAAATCTGCTTCATCTACATGAAAACTTTTTGAATATTAGAACGGCAGCAATTATATATAAAGTGCAGACGTTTTTAACAACACATGTCTCCTCTCTTCAACCATTTGAGTACTGTTTAATTTGAGAAAAGAACGTGATTGGGTAACTTCGGGATTGTAGGCACACCAGCTCGTCTGAAATACAATTATAAAGTGTTTTAATTGTTCGTTACATGGCGACTGTCAAGAGCTGTGAAGCTCTGTAGTTTTACCTCCTTGCAAAGTTAGTAAGTTAGCCTACAACAGCTTCAGGGATGCCAACTAGAGCTAGGAGACGCCTGGGTTAGAGACAAAGGAGATTCCCAGATGCCTCAGTGGTAAAGAATTTGCCTGCCAATGCAGGATATGAAAGGTACGAGGGTTCGACCCCTGGGTTGGGAAGATCCTCTGGGGTAGGAAATGGCAACCCACTCCAGTATTCTTGCCTGGAAAATCCCATGGATAGAGGAGCCTGGTGGGCCACAGTCCATGGGGCTGCGAAGATTCTGACATGACTGAGCCACAGAGGGCGTATGCACACACACACACACACACACACACACACACACACACACACACACACGTCTTAGCAATGGCAGTAGCCAGAGTATCATCATTGTCCTGTGCTTGTCCCCCAAGTCCCGGTTCCACAGAGTGGCCAAACGGGGCTGGATGACACCCCCACCCTCAACAGGGCACGTCCCAGGAGAGGAGCCAGGCTTAGGAAGCCCACGCTTTTATAATGGGCTGTTCACAAACCTGCGACCTTTGCCTGGGGGAAGCTTTGTCTTTATCACTCTGGACAGCAAACAAACCAGCCCTGAGCTCTGGAGGGAGACACCACCTCTGTCTTCCAAGGCTGGTCTCAGTGCAAACATCCTTGAAAAGATAAGCTGGAGCAGAGTCTGTCACTGCCTCTGCCTGAAGAAACAGGCCAGACCCTGCGGAATCGCCTTCCAGCAGCAGCTTCCTCCGACCTCAACTCTTGCACACAGATCTCCAGAGTTTCCTAAACCTCTCACCAGAAAAACTTCAGGCCGAAAGATACAAGGGGAAGACAGGAAGATGGGCGGTTCAGGGCCCCTTCATTTCTGTGCTAAGTTTTGTTTACAACTTCTTTTCCCATTTCCCTTTTATTCATGTCCAGAAATTTGGGTAGTTTCCCTCAGAAAAATGCAAATTAGAAGAATCAGATATCTTACAATGCATGGATTCCTCAGAAATGGTATTATAGTTTATATGGCAATTAGAACTTGCATAAGACAAAAGATAAAAGTTATGAAAAGTCAAGGGAGAGACTTGGATGAAACACTGCAACTTTTTTTTTGAATTGACGTATAGTTGATTTACAATGTTGTATTAATTTCAGGTGTATAGGTAAAAAAATTATATATATATAATATATATATATATGTATATATAATACTATTCTTTTTCAAATGCCCTTCCAAGTTATTACAAAATATTGAGCATAGTTCCTTGTTGGTTATCTATTTTCTGTATAGTGGTGTGTATCTGTTAATCCCCAGTCCCTAAATTACCCCTCCCCTCCCTTTTCCCTGTGGTAACCATAAGTCTGTTTTCTGTTTCTGTGAGTCTCTGTTTGGTAAATAGGTTCATTTGCACTTTTAATTTTTTTAGATTCTATGTATAAGTGACGTCATATGGTTTTTGTCACTCTGTCTTCACTTGGTACGATCACCTCTAGGTCCATCCATGTTGCTGCAAACGGCGTTATTTCATTCTTTTTTACAGCTGAGTAATATTCCACTACGTATGCATATATATATATGCCACATCTTCTTTATCCATTTATCTGTTGATGGACACTCAGTTCTTGGTTTGTTTGCATATCTTGGCTCTTGTAAATAGTACTGAAGTGAACATTGAGGTGCATGTAACTTTTCAAATTATAGGTTTCTCTGGATATATGCCCAGGAGTGGGATTGCAGGGTCATATGGTAACTCTATTTTTAGCTTTTTAAGGAACCTCCATACTGTTTCACAGAATGTTTGCAGCGTTTTACCTTCCCACCAACAGTGTGGGAGAGCTCCCTTTCCTCCACACCCTCTTCAGCATATTGTTATTTGATGATGGCCATTCTGACTAGAGTGAGGGGATGGTTCAGTATTGTTTGGATTTGCGTTTCTCTCAAAATTAGGGATATTGAGCATTTTTTCACTTCCTTGTTCCCTTTCTGTATGTCTTCTTTGGAGAAATGTCTATCTAGATCTTCTGCCCATTTTATTTTTTTCCTGGATATTGAGTTGTATGAGCTTTGTATATTTTGTAAACCAATCTCTTGTCAGTTGCATTGCTTGCAAACATTTTCTCCTGTTCTGCAGGTTATCTTTTCATTTTTGTTTATGGTTTCCTCAGATGTGACCATTTCAGCATTGTCAGTAGGACAAAGACCAATATACAGACTCCGGCTCCTACTCATCCCCCAGCTTCCCCTAAAAAACCAAACAAAAAACCTCCAAAACCCAATAGAGAAAGAAGAGAAAATCTGAATAAATAACCCACAGAAAAAAATGAAATGGCCAATAATTTTATGTAAAGATGTTTAACCTCAAATAGTAATCAGGTAAATGCAAATTTAGATAATGAGATATTCCCAATATATTGGTAAAAATGTGAAATACTGATCATGGCCAACACTGAGGGGAACCTTTAAAATCAGTACTTTCCAAGTGGCTTAGGTGGTGTGAAATTGATGTCACCTTTTTGGAGGCAACTTCTCGATGAGAATGTGAACCCAGTATTACTGGAAATAGCAAAACATTGGAAATAGACATAATTGATTGTCAGCAGAACGGTTAAATAAACCAGGATATATTTATTTTATGGAACATAGTCATGCAGATTTTAAAAGAATGAGCTACGGTCTATTTATTGATTTGAAAGGATCTTTAAAGAATCAGCCTGCAATGCAGGAGACCCTGGTTTGATTCCCGGGTTGGGAAGATCCCCTGGAGAAGAGCATGGCAACCCACTCCAGTATTCTTGCCTGGAGGATTCCATGGACAGAGGAGCCTGGTGGGCTACAGTTCTTGGGGTCACAAAGAGTCAGACACGACTGAGGGACTAAGCACAGCACAGGACTAAGAAATACTAAAAAAAGGAAGTTGTAGAACTATATTAATGGCACGATTATGCGTATATATATATATATATCTGTATGCATGTGTGCACATGTAAAGGCCTAGAACGCTCACATAACTGCCAACTTTCATTAGATCCAGGAGGACAGTGGAACAGCAGGTGTGGATGAAGGAGACATAAAAACTGACTTTTGCTTCTAATTTATTATTCTTCAGTCTTGATTGTTTTAATTGTGCATATTACTATACTGCTCTTGTGATTAAAAAAGGAGCAAAAGTTAGAAATAGTGTTTTGGTTCAAATTAGATTGTTTAAAATTAAACTGTAAGTTTTCAATATGAACAAAGAATTAACAACACTTGTACTGTAGTAAACTCTCGTGGCACTCACCTCATAATAAGCTCCTTCTGCACCAGCAGCGTAACTCGACTCAAAAAAATGCGCAGTTTTAGACCAACTGTATGGGGAGAAAAGTAGGCTTTTCATGAAACCCTCCCGCTTTTGCACAGCACAGCTCTCTGGTCTTATGCGTCTAGTGTGGAACTTCTTAAAAGAAACATGAGATCCAAAATGATTAAAGAGTTAGGAATTGAAACTTGTTAAGGGAAGAATGCAGTCATGTCAGAGATCTCAGGGGCCAGCACGCATGGATGTCATGGGCCCTCGGTGGCCTGGGAAGTCAGGGATCACAGGACAGCTGCCATAAAGGAATGCCAAGGGTTCTCAAAGTGTGGTCCTCGGACCAGCAGCATCGTCGCCACTAGGGAGCCTGATAGAGATGCAACTCATCTCACTTCCCCCCGGATTATCTAACTGCACCCCAGACCTAGCAAATCAGAGATTCTGGAGGTGAGGGGTGGGGGTGGGGAGCAAAATGTAAGTGAGCTTTCCAGAGACTTCTGATGTGCACTGAAGTTTGACAGCTACTGTTTTTAGACCCCATATGCATCCCCTGGGGAGGTGGTTAATCAGGATCTTATTCTGCTTCCCCAGGATTGGAGTAGGGCCTGAGATTCTGCTTTTCTCCTAAGCTCCCAGGTACGGCCGGTGCTATTGTCTCTCAGACCCCACTGGGCAACTTTTGAAGGAAGTTTGAGTGGGTCCCGGTGGTGGGAGGGCTTCATAGGGGGATAATCAGAGGAAATAGCATTCGATCATCAGCATTTGATTTCTGCTGGTCTCAAAGGCTGTGAGTTCACCAGCAGTGCTGTATCTGTGCCCCTATAGCCAGCTTCCCCCAGGCTCCAAGCATCCGCGGCTACTTCTGATCCTTCATCAACAGTTCCTCTTTTCAGACGGAGAAGCAGAGGCTGGCCTGTGGCGCTATTTGCGCCCCAAGGTTACAGAGACGGGGGACAGACTGGGCCGGTAGAAACCCCCTGGTCTGGCGGGCCCTTTCCATGGCAGCTGCTCCGTCGTGAGACCTGGACCAACTCACTCCCCAGGCACCCTGCTGAATAACAGGAATCTTTATCATCCTTTCCGTCAGAAAGCATTTATTTAAAACCCCTTGGCTAACTTGGAGGGTGAGCTGGCCTGTCACACACCATCACATGGCATGGAAACTGGCGATTAAATTTAGCAACCCACCTCAGCAACGCCAGGCCAGTCTCAGCAGAGCCAGGAGTTTTCAGCCCTAAATCAAGAGGTTTCCAGGGAAAGGGAGCTAAGGCCGGTGGGTCATGGTGACTTAGGAGCGCCTGTCCCCATCAATAACTCAGTCGCCCCTGAAATGCAGGCATGGGATGCGTACGGGGGTGGCTGTTTTGCACACGCCCCGGGGGCGCTGTGCTCAGAAACAGGGAGACCCCGCAGGGGAGGCCCCTGCTCCAAGGACAACTTGTTTGTGCACTGCCTCTGGGGCAGGGAGACAACCTTAACCAAGAGTAAACGTCATTTTCTTACACGCCCCGAACAGAGCGCTGCTGTTGCCACGTTGAGTGCCTGAGCAGATTTCTGTGACGGCAGACGGAGGTGGGCAGACCAAGGAGCGAGTCCCACTGGTTTGCGGGGTGCAAGGCTTCCCAGGTGGTGCTAGTGGGGAAGAACCTCCTATGCAGGAGACATAGGAGACGGGGGTTTGATCCCTGTGTCAGGAAGATCACCTGGAGGAGGAAATGGCAACCACTCCAGCGTTCTTGCAGAGAAGGCAATGGCAGCCCACTCCAGTGCTCTTGCCTGGAGAATCCCAGGGGCAGGGGAGCCTGGTGGGCTGCAGTCCATGGGGTCGAAAAGAATGGTTCATGACAGAAGTGACTTAGGATGGACAGATGGACAGAGGCCCATCAGAATGACGGCCTGGATTCACTGGCACAGCTCTGCCTGAAATCTAGGAAGCTTTTCTGTTATAAAGCTCTACTTTCTGGAAAACTTCTGGGGTTGAAAATGAGCAAAAGTGGGCTTTGTGTTTCTAGATGTGGTGAGTGTGTCTGGATGTCCAGACTCGAGGCAATGATCATTCTCCTTTCAGCAGAAGACACGGCTGGGCTCCGGGGTGGTGTCCAGGGTCAGAGACAGAGGCCTGGGTCTCATCTTCCCACCCCAGGCGTGCCTGGTGAGCGATGCCTGCGCAGCCTCCATGGAGGCTTGACTTCTCGACAGCAGCCTGGCTATGGGGCTGTGGGTGGGAAGGAGAGGACCCTCGCCACCGGGAAGAAAGGTAATGGGCTCCTCTGTCCACCCAGGTGAGAGCAGTCTGCTGTTTAGGGGCATTTAACTGTGTTGGAGCTGTGAGGTAGTCAAAGCAAGCTGTGACTCCCAGCTTACAGGACGTCACCTTACACCGAGGAGCGGGACTCCTAGTGTGAGAAACTGGGTCCCTGGGGGAGGGAGCAGGTCCCCCCATGGTGGGGCTACCCCAGATTAAAAATCCAGAGGCAGTGCCTCTTTATTCTTTGGGATGAGTAAGCTGGGGGGAGGGGCTGCCCTGGGGGTTGGCTTCCCTGGTGGCTCAGATGGTAAAGAATCTGTCTGCAATCCAGAAGATCCAGGTTCGATTCCTGGGTCGAGAAGATCCCTGGCAAAGGGCATGGCAACCCACTCCAGTATCCTTGCCTGGAGAGTCCCATGGACAGAGGAGCCTGCCAGACTGGGGTCGCAAAGAGTCAGACACGACTGAGTGACTAACAGACAAGCCGAGGGGAACTTCTGGTACCCGGGGGGGAAGGCGGGGAGGCATCGGGCCCTGCAGAGTGGACTCTGTCATGGGGGGCTGAGGGGCGGGGAGGGATCAGGCCCCCTCATCCGTGTGTCTGTCTCACTTACTCTCCGTGGTCCTCCCCTCCCCTCTGCATTCTCTGCCCTGCCGTCTCCTTTCCTCCCTCGTCTTCTTCCCACTTGTGCCCTCTCCCCTTTCCAGGCCAAATGTGAGGAGTGCCCCTACAGCTCCTCCTTAACTGCACCGCACGCCTGCGAGGAGGGGCAGGCTGTGGGTGCTGGCCAGGGCTGTCCTGGCTCCCTTGTCTTCCAGAGCCTCTTGCTGACCTTCTCAGTCCCAACTCCCTGGTCTCATAAAGCAGGTTGTGTCCTAAGAACAGGGTCTGGGTCATGCAGAGTTGGGTGTCTTTGTGGAATCTAAACAAAGAGGCCTTGAGCCCCTAATCTGTGCTCAGCCTGTTGGACCACAGTGCCCTTGGCTCCCTCTGCTCCTGGAAGCCCAGCCCGGCAGGAAACAGCGGCCCATCTTCTCCCGGCACCTCGGAAGACGGTTGCAAGACCTCCTCCCCCACCCCACTGCCAGCTCGAGCCGGGCCCTGTCTGTGTCTGGCCCACGTCTCACACCTGCCTGGCACCGCCGGCTCCTTGCTAACAGAGGGTACGGGGCAGAGGGGCTGGTCTGGGAGGCGCTCAATCAGGGAAGGGGAGACCTAGAGGACGCGCACCCCTGCGGGGGATTCGAAAGCGGTGAACTGGCCTGCCAAGTGTGAGCTTCGCAGTCTGCTTACAGTGTGCGCAGGGGCTTCCCTGGTGGGCCACTGGTCAGGATCCTGCGCTTCCACGGCAGCAGGCATGGGTTCAGCCCCTGGTCGGGCACTCAGACCCTGTATGCTGTGCGCTGGGAAACGTGTCCATTCTGTACGACTTTTCTTCAGTTCCTTTGCACATGGGGCGTCTAAAACAGGGCTTCCTTGATGGCTCATTTTGTAAAGAAATCTGCCTGCAATGCAGGAGATCCTGGTTTGATCCCCGGGTCAAGAAGATCCCCTGAGATTGGCAACCCATTCCAGTATCCATGGGGTTGCAAAGAGTCAAATATGACTGAACGACTAATGCCTTCATCTAAAGCAGAGAAGTCGGGACAAAACAGCAACCAAAAGAAAAAAAACAAAACAAAACAGAAATATCCCCCTGGAGGCTGGGATGACTGCAGCGGTCATGGGGGAACTGCTGGTCATTTGTCCGATTTCCCTTCCTGCCCTGATGGCTGTGGTCTGTCTTTTGCAAAGTACATCTCCCAGGCTCCCTTGCCACGTGCCATCCAGCGGGGTTCAGCCTGGAGGAGCCAAGGAGGAGAAATCAGAAGGCCAGAGGGAGGGAAAGGCCAGGATGTCCCATCCACCTGGCTCTGAGCTGCCCAGGACCTGACAGCGGTCCTCCTGCCTGACGGCCTCTCCCTGGTCCCACCTCCTCCAGACACACAGAGCTCGGGTTCTGACAATGTTCCCTTCCCAAACCTGGTGTGTGGGGATGCCAGCTGTGCCTTCTGTGCACGGTTCACATTTCAGCTCTTCCAACATCTCTGTAACCAGTTTGCCCCAAGAAACTTCCAGGACGCTGTTTTCCTAACTGGTAAATAGTCAGAGAGCTATGACAGGCCTAGACAGCAGATTAAAAAGCAGAGACACCGCTTTGCCGACAAAGGTCTGTCTAGTCAAAGCTGTGGTCTTTCCACTGGTCATGTATGGATGTGAGAGTTGGACCATAAAGAAGGCTGAGCGCTGAAGAACTGATGCTTTTGAACTGTGGTGTTGGACAAGACTCTTGAGAGTCCCTTGGACAGCAAGGAGATCCAACCAGTCCATCCTAAAGGAGATCAGTCCTGAATATTCACTGGAAGGACAAATCCTGAAGCTGAAGCTCCAATACTTTGGACACATGCTGTGAAGAGCTGACTCATTGGGAAAGACCCTGATGCTGGGAAAGTCTGAGAGCAAAAGGAGAAGAGGGCAGCAGAGGATGAAGTGGTTGAATGGCATTGCTGTGACTCAGTGGGCATGAGTTTGAGCCAACTCTGGGTGATGGTGAAGGACAGAGAAGCCTGGCATGCTGCAGTCTGTGGGATTGCCAAGAGTTGGACAAAGTGGACAGAGCCTCTGAGGCACCTGGGCCCCAGCGACACCATGGGGATGCCTGTGGGTGAGAGAGCCTTCCCTGCAGGGCGCCTGGGGTCTGAGCCTCACATGGGGCCATGCTTTGCTGGTAAGAAGAACCCAGAAATGCCACTGGAATTGCCAGTTGGTGCATAGCAATGGTCTAAATACCCTAGTCAGCCAGAAAGGCCCTTCCTTTAACTTAGAAAAGAAAAAAAGATGGAAAAGATCGAGAGAAATGTAGGTGTCCAGTATTAAAGACAGAGGTGAGTATTCTTCTTTCTTCTATTTGCCTCCTTAGACTTCCTAGGAGGTGTCTGGGCAGGGGAACTGCCTTCCTTCTAAGGAGAGCCAGGGCCCGTATCTCTTCGTCGGCAGGACTGGCTGTGACGGGGGCACCCCCGGCTTCCTCTGAGGGTCTTGCCATGACTGCGTGGCATCTGTCCTGGCAGGCCCTGGCCCCGGGCAGCTGCACTGGCACTGCCTCAGCCCCGGCTGGGTCCATGGCGGCCTGGGGCCCAGCACCCGCCCCCCTCGGCCCAGACCGGCCCTCCTGAAGGGCGCTCGGTGGTCAGCGGGCTGAGGAGCCCCGCGGGCGGGGGCCTCCCTGACCACGGCCCTCTGACTCACGCCTTAGTCAGCCGTCATTCAGGCCTGCCGCCTGCCCAGCTCAGGGGAAGTCCTGCTCCAGCGACTCAGCATCCAAAGGCGTATATATGAGAGAAATGTTTCTTTTAAATTTATTTTTAATTGTAAAATACTCACAACATAAAGCTTACCATCTTAACCATTTTAAGTGGAGAGTTCACTGGCATGAATTGTCTTACCCTCCCAAACTGAATCTCTGTCTCCCTTAAATACTCCCCACCCCACCCCTCCAGCCCCCAGCAGCCCCCATTCTGTTCTCTGTTCTTCCGTCTGTATGGATTTGACACTCTAGGGACCTCACATGAGTGGACCACGTGGTTATTTGTCCTTCATGGCTGGCTTATTGCACTGAGCTTAATGTCTTGAAGGTTCACCCATGTGTCGGAATCTCCTTACTGGTAGAGGCTGAATAACATTCCATCATCCATCCGTGCCCCCTTCAGTTCCTCCATCCGTCCCCTGACGGACACTTGGGTTGTTTATCCGTCCATCCACTGATGGACATTCGGGTTGCTTCTACCTTTGAACAACGCTGCTGTGAGCATGGGGCTACAAGAATCTGCCTGAGATGCTGCTTTCAGTTCCTTTGGGAAGGTGCCCATGAGCGGGATGGCTGGATGCTTCGTTCTAAGATCAATTTTTTGAGGAACTGCCATACGGCTTCCCATAGCCACGTCACTTTATGTTCCCGCCAGCAGTGCAGGAGGGTTCCCTTTGCTCCACATCCTTGCCCACAGTGGCTGTTTCTATTTATTTATTTGACTTCTTTGGCCGAGCTGAGATCTTCCGTCTTTACTGTGGCATGCAGGAACTGCAGTTACAGCATGAAAGCTTTTAGTTTCAGCTTGTGGGAAGTAATTCTCTGACCCGGGATCGAACCCAGGCCTGCTGCACTGGGAGCTGAGTCTGAGCCACTGGGCCACCAGGGAAGTCCCTGTTCTCTGTTTGTTTCTTTTTTCTTAATAAGAGTCATCGTAATGGAAGTGCTTTTAAAGCCTTATTTTAATGTCTTAAGATGTATTTGTACGTGGAATAAAAATGCTAACATCTGTGAGGGGGCAGGGCACAACACGAGTCTTCCTCTACCAGATCCTAGCTTTCCTGTTTCCAGAGGCAACCACTGGGTCCATCCCCAAGGATGCTTCTCCGGGTGGTCTCTGCTTAGATAAGCTTATGTGTGCAGACGTCGTTTTAAAACAAAGAGGAGCACAGAATACACATTATTTTACATGTTACTTTTTTATGCTAAACACGACAGTTTCCACTCAGCACCCCATGACTCTATCTATACTTAAATCTGTATGAGACACTGAAGCTGTGATCAGAGTCCTCATCCGTCCAGCCTCATACAGAAGACTTCTGCTGAGGAAGTATCAGACACGCCCAGCGGGCACTGGCGCAGCCCTCTCTCCTCCGAGACAGGACTGTCTCTTCAGAGAAATGGGCATAAAGTGCACTAAGGGAGGGAAAGGTTCCCAACAGCCAGGCATTGGTCACAGTCCGGTTTTGCCGTGAAATGAGTCTAGGAAGCTTTCAGTTTTCAGAGCTTTTTGGTCCTCAGAATTGCAGATAATGGAGATGGGCTCCAGGGCTTTAATACTCAGGGATAACAGATCCCAGGCTGGAGCTACTCTCATTTCATTTCCGATACAATAACCTCAAGAGATAGAACTTTCACAGGTAGGGAAAGTGAGGCTCAGAGACTGACCGTCATTTGCCCAGGTGAGAGCCCGAGCTAGGGTGTGACCCAGGCATACCTGATCCCCAAGTCGGGGCTCTTCCCGTGAGGCGCCAGGGGACCGTGTGCTGTTTGTCGAGGGTAAGGATCAGCAGCAGCCCCTTCACTTTCAAAAGAGCTGGGTTTCAGAATTTGCCTGATAGGGTCACACCACCCACACCATGCAATGCCTTGGTGATGAGGCCTTCTCAGCAGTTGAGACCTGGCCCTCGGGTCCCGCAGATGTCATCAGAGCGTCAGACAGTCCTTCAGCACCTGGGACGGGGCTGGGGTGCAGATGGTCAAGCGAGTGCCGCCTCTTCCATGAAGACTCCTGATTTCTGCAACCTCGGAGGGTCTCGTGATCCAAGCTGCCCTGCTCACCTCAAATTGTGGGAGTATTTGTTCTCTCTAATTTATTTTTAAAAAATTGTGGCAAAGTACACATCACGTACAGTTGCTTGCTTTAACTGTTTTTTAAGTGAATAGGTGTGCGACCTTCAGTTCATTCACATTGCTGTGCCACCTCGGTCCGTCTCCCAAAGGTTTTCATTGTTCCAAACTGAACCTCTGTCCCCATCAAACGCAAACTCCCTGTTTCCCTCGCAGCCCTGGACACCCACCATCCTACCCGCCGTCTCGATGGGTGTGACGCTCCACGGGCCTCCTGTCAGAGGAATTCCGCAGCAGCCGTCCTCGTGGGACTGGCCGGTCTCACTCGCTGTGATGTCCCCAAGGTTCCTCCGGGGAGTGGCCCGTGTCAGGATGTCCTTCCCTTCTCAGCCATTCCCTCTGGTTGAGTTTTGTGTTGATGCTCGGAAGCAGAGGGCATTCCTGTGGTCTTTTGGGTCTCACATGGGGTGACCGTGTACTCGACTGCTCGGTTGGAAGCTGCAGGCAGGTTAGACATTGTTGGGGTGCGTAGCTGCCCCGGGAGTGAAGCAAGAGGCAGGTGAATGGACAGGCCTGGGCATCTGTGGCCTGGTCCCTCGTGGCATTGGTGTTCTCAGCCAAGGGTTGCCAACCTTTTTGACACCAGGGACCAGTTTTGTGGAAGCTTATTTTTCCACCGACCAAGGAAGGGGGGTGATTTGCGGATGATTCAAGCACATGATTCATTTTTACCACATCAGCTCCATCTCATCATCAGGTATCAGATCCCAGAGGCTGAAGACCTAAGCCACTCAAGCACTTTAGGTTTTGGTGTTGATGAGTGATTGACTCATCATTATGATGAATAATTAATAATTTAGTTAAAAAGCAGATGTTCTGCACCGCGTCTCATTGGTTCAGCAGCTGTGTCACCAATTAGAGGTATGTGAGTGTGTGTGTGCGCGTACGTGCGTGTGTGTGGGTGTGAGAAGGGTAGGGACCACTTTGAGTGACAGGTTAGCCTGGGGATTGCCCTCTTCCCCGCTTTCTTGCTCAGAAAAATGAGAGGCTGACTAAACTCCAGGTTTGCGACCCCATCTGGGCATCTAAATGGAAGGAAGAAAAAACCTGAGCTTCTCACTCCTTTGCAGACAAAGACATGTTCTCGCCAAAGAACAATGCAAGGAAAGGGGAAGGCTCCCTTGGGTCTGGGAGACCTTTACTGCCTTTGGGCTGGAAGAGTCCTCGTACCTCGAGGGCCGTCCACCAGGCCTCCGTGGGGCTGGCTCTGCCCTCCGAGCTCACAGTCTACGTCAAGGGTAGGGTGTTCGTCACCCCGCTTTCATGCTGTGGGAGTCAGGGCACAGAGAGGTTGCCGCGACACATGTGGTCACACAGCAGATTCAAGCAGAGACAGGCTGGCCTTGTGGGTGGGGTTTGCTCAGGATGGAGTCGGGGGCTGAGGTGGGGCTGGTGGCCTGGGGGCATCACAGGGGGGTTTGCTTGCCCTGGGTCTGACGTCAGTGGCTCTGAAGCTCCTGCTCCGGGGCACCCGGGTCTGACTCACCTCTGTATGTCTCCCACCCGCCTGGCCTGCTTTCCTCCCCCGCCCCGCTGGGCTCGTCCAGC
Source organism: Antilocapra americana (assembly GCA_007570785.1). Taxonomy (NCBI): domain Eukaryota; kingdom Metazoa; phylum Chordata; class Mammalia; order Artiodactyla; family Antilocapridae; genus Antilocapra; species Antilocapra americana. The sequence continues at coordinate 17,726,883 of ML664180.1, forward strand.
CGGGGTGCCCCTGTCCTCCATCTGCAGGAGCCCTGTCTGTTGGCTCATGAGGAGCGCTGACGTCCTGTCTGCAGTCGGCCCGGGGTCCTAGCTGCGCCTGGTAGTTCCAAAGCCCCCCACCACCACCAACCCCTGATCACACGGGGCCGGCTCTGGTCCTGATACCCTCCGGCGTGGCTGCAGCTGCCCAGAGGCCTTCAGCTTCGGTCCACAGCCAAAGACACTGCCGTGGTCCATGTGCGGGTTGGAAAAGAATTTGCAGACGTGAGACAGAATGAGAGGGAAATAAGGTCTGTGAGAGCAGGAAGCAGAACAACGGGCCAGCTCAAGGGAGAGCCGATGTTGAACAGGGGTCCTTGGTCCACTTTTATAGCCAGGGTACAGGAGTGGGCTAGGGGTCTTGTGAGTCGTTTGCTGATTGAATGAGGCGCATACTGGGTGTGGGGAGATAAGGCAAATACCTTCCCCCTCTGGAGCAGGAGAGGAGACCGCTTGTACTGCTCAGGTGGACCTGAAATCCGTTAATAGTTACTACAAGGGGGAGGGAAGGATGATAAGGGTCTGACTTCTTCCGTTCCTGCACTCCAAGACCCTCCTTGACTTTCCTTCTGTTCTTTTGCCCTTGGGACACCACAGACACCGTCTGTTCCAGAAGCTTCCCCTGCGTGAATGGGAAGTGCCTCTTGGGGTCTGGGGAGGGGGAGGTATGGCCACCACCCAGGATCCCCATCCGGGTTCTGTTCTCTGCTTGCTGCCTGAGCTCCGTGAGCCCCTGACAAGCCCCGGGAAACAGCAAGGGCTCGGACAAGCCCACCAAGCAGAGGTCCCAGGCCAGCGCACTGCCGCTGCAAGACCGTGACCTAGAATGAGCCTGGGGTCCCTGGACTCGGGCTAACTAGGGCTCCCAGTGGACACGCTCTTGACCTCCATCAGTCTCCCCAAACCAGCCAGAGGGGGGTTCCTGCTGACCTCTGGATGGCGCCAAGCGGGTCCAAGAGAAGCAGAGTGAGGCTCCCCTCCTCCCGCTGGTGGATCAAAGCCTCGATGCTCACTCGCATCTGAGCCCCATGCAGACTCTGTGTGTTGGGGGGAGGGGCGGGCGGAGTGGGAGGTCAGCTGAGGCTGGGCTGCTTCCCGCAATCCCCCCACACGGCCCCGGGGGCGGCCTTGGGTCAGACGTGTCCCCTGGCTGCGGACGCCCCACCACAGGGCCGGCTCTGGCCGGCTCCGGGCCGAGGCCCGGTGCAGAGCCTGACGCCCATGGGTCCGCAGCACCCCTTGCGCAGCGCCGCCCACGTGTGTCCCCATCACAGACCTAGCAGCTGTCACGCCCGCGTGTGACCTTTGAAACTGTCGGACAGGATCCGCGTGTGGGCCATGGGCTGGGGAGGAACGCCCCGCTCTGCCACCCCCGGCCCCTGGCGGGAGGAGTCGGGGAGGAGCCCGTTTGGATCAGTCCCTCGGCATCTTGTCTCGCTGTCTCCTGTCCTGATTATTTCTCCTGCCACTGCCTGTGCGCAGCTGCTGAGACGCTGGTGCTCATCCCTGTCTGAAGACCCAAGGTCCTCGCTGTGTTTCTCCTCCTCACACTCACTCAGCCCCAGGGAGCTGCCCCCGCCACACACAGATACCCTGGCGTTTTCTGATTCGCAGTGGGGCTCACTGAGCTTCATCCGCCTGTGAGAATGGGGGTGGAGGGAAAGCGCAGGCGTTGTGGAGGGGAACCTGGCAGAGGAGGCTGGGGGTGCTGCGGGCCCCAAAGGGGACCATTCCTGCAGAGGACAGGTCAGGGCGCCTGGCAGTCTAAGGCTGGCAGGCAGAACCCCCGAGTTCAGCCCCCAGACCCTCCTAGGAGACCCTGTGTCCCTCGTTTCAGTTTTGACTACTCCGCCCTGCACCATCGGACAGTTTCTCTCTTGTTTCTTGGAATATTTCACACTGGGGTTGGACGGATGCGGAGATTCTCCAGTGGCATCCTCGACTAAGGGTTGTGGGTACCGATGGTTTCAGCTCCCCATGCCCAGTGCCCAGTGGGAGGCTGTCTGCCCCCCACCAGAGCCAACCCACCAGCCGCTCTGCTGGCTCCTGTCCCTCCACATCCATCAGGGTGTCCACCACCCCCCAGGCTGGAGAGTGGACTACAGCCCCCGGGCTGGATCTGGACCGCCGATCTTGTGAATGAAGGTTTTGGGGAAGCAGCCACACGCCTTCCCACGCTTACTCTCCTTCTTGCTACAGCGGCCCTGCGTTTCCGGTCTGCCCCTTCCCAGGGACCGCTGGCCACTGCCCTCCTTCACCACCAGCCCCTTCCAGTGGGATGATGAATCATATTCCTACTGCTGCCCCCTCTCCTGCTTGCTTCCCCTCTGGTCCATTGTCCACACTCCCCTTTCTACCCTTGGTTTAGCCGGACGCCCAAGGGGCCGCGCCTGCCGGCCCGCCTTAGAGAAAAACTAGAGACTGGATGACGCCTTCACCGCGGCTCCTGGGGCTTGCCGGGTGGATTCTCAGCGCCGTCTCAAGGTCTGTGGCTCCTCTGAGGGGCTCCTGCTCTCCTCCTCCGACGGTGTCACATCTAAGGACTCACAACTGCCAAGTTCACCCGTTCCCAGTGCGCCGGGTTTCCATCTACCGGAGTTGTTTCTGCGCTGTTCCCTCTTCCCGGAACCCCCTTCCTCTCTGCTCCCTACCTGGCCCTTGCTGACTCATCCTACTGTTCTCAGAAAAGTCTCTTGACCTCCCAGCACTGGGTTAGGACTCCTTCCCACATGCTTCTAAGTTCAGTTCAGATCAGTCGCTCAGTCGTGTCCGACTCTTTGTGACCCCATGGACTGCAGCACACCAGGCCTCCCTGTCTATCGCCAACCCCCCAAGTTTACTCAAACTCATGTCCATTGAGTCGGTGAGGCCATTCAACCATCTCATCCTTTGTTGTCCCCTTCTTCTCCCTCCTTCAATCTTTCCCAGCATCAGGGTCTTTTCCAATGAGCCAGCTCTTGGAGCTTCAGCTTCAGCATCAGTCCTTCCAATGAATAGTCAGGACTGATTTCCTTTAGTTTAGACTGGTTAGATATCTCCTTGCAGACCAAGGGACTCTCAGGAGTCTTCTCCAACACCACAGTTCAAAAGCATCAAGTCTTTGGCGCTCCACTTTCTTTATAGCCCAGTTCTCACATCCATCTATGACTACTGGAAGAACCATAGCTTTAACTAGATGGACCTTTGTCAGCAAATTAGTGTTTCTGCTTTTTAATATGCTGTCTAGGTTGGTCATAGCTTTGCTTCCAAGGAGCACGCATCTTAACTTCATGGCTGCAGTCACCATCTACAATGATTTTGGAGCTCAAGAAAATAAAGTCTGATACTGTTTCCGTTGTTTCCCCATCTATTTGCCATGAAGTGATGGACAGGAAGGCCTGGTGTGCTGCAGTTCATGGAATCACAGATTTGGACATGACTGAGCGACTGAACTGATGGGAGCAGATGCTGTGATCTTAGTTTTCTGAATGTTGAGCCTTAAGCCAACTTTTTCACTCTCCTCTTTCACTTTCATCAAGAGGCTTTTTAGTTCCTCTTCACTTTCTGCCATAAGGGTGGTGTCATCTGCATATCTGAGGTTATTGATATTTCTCCTGGCAATCTTGATTCCAACTTGTATTTCATCCAGCCCGGCATTTCACATCATGTACTCTGCATATAAGTTAAATAAGCAGGGTCACAATATACAGCCTTAACATACTCCTTTCCCAATCTGGAACCAGTCTATTGTTTCATGTCTGGTTCTAACTGTTGCTTCTTGACCTGCATACAGATTTCTTAGGAGACAGGTCAGATGATCTGATATTCCCATCTCTTGAAGAATTTTCCAGTTTGCTGAGATCCACATAGTCAAAACTTTGGCATAGTTAATGAAGCAGACGTAGATGTTTTTCTGGAGCTCTCTCGTGTTTTCTATGATCCAACAGATGTTGGCAATTTGATCTCTGGTTCCTCTGTCTTTTCTAAATTCAGCTTGAACATCTATCTGGAAGTTCATGGTTCACATACTGTTGCAGCCTCCCTTGGAGAATTTTGAGCATTACTTTGCTACCATGTGAGATGAGTGCAATTGTGTGGTAGTTTGAACATTCTTTGGCATTGCCTTTCTTTGGGATTGGAATGAAAACTGACCTTTTCCAGTCCACTGCTGAGTTTTCCAAATTTGCTGGCATATTGAGTGAAGCACTTTCACAGCATCATCTTTTAGGACTTGAAATAGCTCAACTGGAATTCCATCACCTCCACTAGCTTTGTTCATAATGATGCTTCCTAAGGCCCACCTGACTTCAGACTCCAGGATGTCTGGCTCTAGGTGAGTAATCATACCACTGTGGTTATCTGGGTCATGAAGATCTTTTTTGTACAGTTCTGTGTATTCTTGCCACCTCTTCTTAATATCTTCTGCTTCTGTTAGGTCCATACCATTTCTGTCCTTTATCGAGCCCATCTTTGCATGACATGTTCCCTTGGTATCTCTAATTTTCTTGAAGAGATCTCTAGTCTTTCCCATTCTATTGTTTTTCTCTATTTCTTTGCTTTGATCACTGAGGAAGGCTTTCTTATCTTTGCTTGCTACTCTTTGTAACTCTGCATTCAAATAGGTATATCTTTCTTTTTCTCCTTTGCCTTTCACTTCTCTTCTTTTCTCAGCTATTTGTAAGGCCTCCTCAAACAACCATTTTGCCTTTTTATATTTTTTTTCCTTTTCTTCTGCTTCTAAGGTGCCCCAGAATTCTTCCTTTACAGGATGTACCATGGTATATTGAAATTGCATGTTCATTCATTCTATTTAACAGTTACTCATCTAAGAGCACTGCATCCAAAAAGAAAAATCTGTAGCTCCCCACTGTTCTCAGGCTGGGGGAGATAGAAATGAAATGGGATTAAAACTTAGGGTAGCAAATGTTGGAGAAGAGGATAAAGAGAAAGAAAACTGAATCAGGAAGGAGGAGTGAAATATGCTGGGAGAGCTGACACTGGGGCAGGGTGGCCAGAGGGGATTCCTGGAAGGAGATTCTGAGCAAAGGTTTGAAGGAGGGGAGGAGAGAGTCACATCACTATCTGGGGAAGAGCGTTCTAGACAATGGAGAGAGAAATAGGAAGATCAGAAGACACGAGCTCATGCACCTGGCTGTTTGGAAAGAAGGCCAGTGTGGCTGGAGGGAGAGATGGGGAGGGGCAGTGGGGCGGGCAGGGCCCTGCGGGCCAAAGGCAGAGGAGCTACTCAGAGTGCTGAGCGGAGGGCCGCGCGCCACGGCTGGAGTTCAGAGTTGGCCCAGCTCCCCACGCAGCAAGGATCTTGTGACCTTTATGCTCAGGACATAGCCTTCTGCCTTGAAGAAGACGTTGGTGTAGGCTTCAAAAGTGGACGAGGAATGAGTGGACGCTGCCTCCCAACAACCGGTTTCTGGCTCCCAGGGCTCTGGAATCTCCTCGCTGCTGAAGGAGAGTTTTGGGAGGAGGGCCCACCAGGAGCATCTCCCCAGGGCTCGAGCTGCCCGCTTGGGCGTTGCCTTGGCAGCAACACATATCCAAACCGGTTCTCCTTGTTGCCGCAGAAAGGGCTGCTCCATGGACCCGTGGCACCTGGAGGGAGGATTTCACGGTGTCTCATACACCATTGGCCTCCACCCCCCACCCGGTGCAGCATTCTGCTTAGTGACGCCAGCGGAGCCCCGAGTTACTGCAACTGCAGGCGTGGGTGGGAGGGACGGATGGTTTGCTGATCTCTAGACTCATGAATTAAGCTGTCTTTGTAACGTTCAAGCCAAGAGGCCTGATCCAGAAGAGAAGGTAAAATAGGGAGCCATGGAAGGTTCTACATCGAAGCCAAAAAAATCAGTTGCAACAAATGGAGTTGCTGATAGATGGCTTTAGGAGGTGGTATCTGAATTAAGTGAGTGAGTGACTGAAAGTCACTCAGTCATGTTCGACTCTTTGCGACCCCATGGGCTGTAGCCTGCCAGGCTCCTCTGTCCACAGAGATTCTCCAGGCAAGAATACTGGAGTGGATTATCGCTCCTTTCTCCAGCGGATCTTCAAAACCCAGGATCGAACCCAGGTCTCCTGCATTGCAGGTGGGAGTAATGCAATGGCTTTTTACCGTCTGAGCCTCCAGGGAAGCTTTAATTTGAACTAAAGGGCAAAGCAATTGTCAGAAATCCTAAAGCAGCCTGGGAGGCTGTTGGAGACACTAATAGATGCCTGTTATCTAAGTGTGGCTACCTTCTTCTGATTGGGTAAGGCCACTCCTAGTACTTCAGGTCCTGTCCTGGGTAACCCGCTGGGAGGTGATGCAGAAAACAGTGCGGGCTGGGCGGATAGGAATCTGGCTGTGGGCACTTGGTGGCTTCGGAAATCTGAATTATCAGGGCTAAAGAGCTCAGGTGTAGTTATTCTGAATGACCTTAAGGCATTGAAACAAGGCCAGTGGACATCCGTGCAACGGAAGGAAGCATCAGGTGTCCAGACACCAGGTGTGCTGGCCCAGACCTCTTTTCATGCGGTGCGTGGGGACTGGGGGTGGGGGACAACCAGTGGGCAGGAGCGCTTCCCCAGCAGAGAAGCACTTTTACTTGATACTTAAAACACCCCTTTCACAGGGAGAACCCACACACTTATGCTTCTCTATTACTGTGTGTGGTAGAATCTGCCAGTTATTCTTCAATATCCATTTTCATGACTCCCTTAATAATAAACCCCAGCATTTTCAGCATGCTCTTCCGGAACAAAGGCTACTTTCCCCAACCTTTCTTGGAACTAGGAGCCAAACTGTGGACTGTGGCCAGTAGATTTTTAAAAGAGGAGGTATCACATTCAAATCCTGGGAAGTATCACAGTAGTAAAGGAAGGAGATACACTCTTCTTTCCCCTTCCTTCTTTATGTAAACTGGAATGTGGGTGTGGTGGCTGGAGCTCAGTAGTGATTTTGGGCCATGAGGCAGAAGCTCTGTTTTGATAAGAAACTTGCATTTCATTACTGCCACCCCAAACTGTCACCTTTATTCTTTATTTATGTAAAGAACAAACGTGAAGGACATGAACTATTCAGCTGGATTACTTTGCTTTAAATTCCAGCTGCCTTGTACAAATTTCTTAACTTTCCTGTGCCTCAGTTTCTAGATGTATAAACTAGGAATACTAAAAGTAACAACTGTGAAGCTTTTGCTTTTGAAGAGGATTAACTGACTGAATACACTTAAAATCATAGTGTATACCTGATACGTGCTGCCTATAATCATCAATAGACAGTCTGCACATTTTTTGCTCATACTTTGCTTTTCTATATGCTGAGATAACTGTTGAGTTGTACTAGGTACGTTTTCCCTTATTTGCTTGCTCATTTGATAAATTCCATTAATTCCTGAAAGACAAAAGGAAACAACAGAAGGCCAGTCAAAATGCAGATTATGCATGTTACATATTCAAGATTTTTTTTTTAAGACAGTCAGCGTTAAGGCATGAGATTGAAAACTGTTTCTAGAAGGGCAGGTCGTTGGGATCTGCGGTGTGTTCTGAGTCCCTTCCTTGTGCTGGCTGCTAATGTTTGGACTGTGCACAGACACAGATTTTGTAGCGGCGAGTAGGAACAGGCACCTAGAGAAAGAATATGCTTCTCTTCTAAGAGCTGTCTTCATGAGTTTCCTAGGAAACGTGTGTCTGAACACCATCTACCGATGTATTTGCTCATGGGAATTTAGAGGCAAATAAGGAGGGAGGGGCGCATGCCCTAAGCTGCGTCTCCCAGCTTTGTGGAGAAGGCAGGAATGCTTCCTGCAGCTCTCTGGACATGCCTCTTCTTATGTCTGGCTCCCTGGGTCGTGGGTGTCAGAAGGTGAGTAAGAGTTTGCCAGGAAGAAAAAGTAGGGCAGTACTTTTGGGAATTTCTCCCCGCCAGAGGCGTCAGCACTTGTGTGGAAGGATGTGCGAACATGGTTATTCACTGAAGCATCGTTTGTAATAGCAGAAGCTTGGAATCCACGTCTATAAAGAGCTGGGTAATCCACAGACATCCCCACAGTAGAATACTATACTGCTGTTAAAAAAAAAAAAAAAAAAGAAAGGGTTGTCGTCCATCAGCTCTCTGATAGAATAAGCTTTCCTTGCTGTTAAGCAAAGAAAAAAGAGCAAGGAACAGTGAGCATATACAGTGGTCTACATCTGTGTAAGGAAGGTTGGGGGGTGGCATATTTGTCCACATTTCCTTGTGTTTGAAGAAAGACTGGCAGCATAAATGAAGAGCTGATAGAAATGATCCCCTCCAGTAGGAATTGGGGGGCAGGAAGGCAGAGGACTAGGTGAGCATGGGACCCAGTCTTCCCAATCATTCTTTATCATCTCATTTTTCAGATCATGTAGATGTATTGTCTCCTCCAGGAGCTAAGAAGAAATGCAACAAGAAAAGGGAATGGCATCCTGGGCTGAGAGAGCAGTGTGTTCAGGGGCCCAGCAAGTGCAGCAGGAACAGCCAGAGAACAGATCCCCCGTAACCTCCTTCTGGAGCCCCTCTGACCATTCCAGAACTGCCAGGATATCTCTGTGATTTCTAGACACCTTCCCTGGTGGCTCAGATGGTAAGGAATCTGCCTGCAATGCAGAAGACGTGAGTTCGATCCCTGGGTTGGAAAGATCCCCTGGAGAAGGAAATGGCAACCCACTCCAGTATTCTTGCCTAGAGAATCCCATGGACAGACGAGCCTGGCGGACTGCAGTCCATGGGGTCACAAAGAGTCGGACACAACTGAGCGCGCACACACAGATTGGAATCCAAGTCCTGAGCGGTGGGGACGTTGTCAGTCTTGTTCACCACCACAGCCGCACGCATACCAACGTTTGCTGCGTGGTGTTACGGATGGAGCATCTGAGGTCTCTCTGTCTCAGGCGACCTAGCGTTTTCTGAAGGAAAACCCACTTCTCTTTCCATAGCCTTGCGCTGCCTCTCAGCAGGGGCCCATGTTCTTCAATTTCCTGGACCAGGAGTCATTCCACCTCTCTTCAAGGAAGACAGAAACCTGTGGCCGACTGGCCCCAGAGAAATTCTTCATTTATATAGCCACGCACCACTCTGAGTAAAGTTGCCCACGAATGTAAATCTGTAGGCATGCACACCCAAGGGTGTATATAAGCTTAGTCTTACACATATGTACAGAGAGCTACATGACATACACCATGGACACAGCACATTTCGCCTGTTAAGTAGGATCTACCCAAGTGAGTTTTCTCTCGCCTCAAGAATACTGCACCACAAACCATCACAGCCCCCTAGTATGTATTCTTTTTGCTCAGGAATCTGTGTGTCAGCTGAGCGATTCTTTTTCTTTTTTGGCTGTGCTGAGTCGAGAGCTCGGCTTTGCTGCTGCGCGCGGGCTTTCTCTAGCTGCGGGGAACAGGGGCTACTTTTCACTGCGGTGGCTTCTCTTCTTGCAGAGAAGGGGCTCTAGGTGCAAGGGCTTAGTTGTTCCACGGCACGTGGAATCTGCCTGCACCAGGGATCAAACCCGTGTCCCCAGCTGCGTGGGCAGGCAGGTTCTTCTCCACTGGCCACCAGGGAGGTCTGGCCGAGTGGGTCTTTAGGACCCGAAGGGCTGGCCGGGCCGGAGCATATGTCTGCAGTCAGCACCTGGTCAGCAGGGAGGCCTGGTGTCTGCTGAGCCTGCTCTCTCGTTCTCCAGTGGACTTGCCTGGGCTTCTTCCTGGGGCCACTGGGCACGGTCCCAAGAGAGCAGGTGTGCCCAAAAAAGCCTCTTGCGCCCAGCTTCAAAACCGACTCCTTATCACTCTGTCACATTCCACTGGCCAAAGCAAGATATAAGGCCAGTCTAGGCTCAGGGGTGGGGAAACAGATTCACAAAGTCACATTACAAGGGGGAGATTTTGTTAGGTTTATACTAAGTATTTCATTTTGGGGTACTAATAAAGATGGTGTTCTTGAAAAGTCTTTATTGACTCTGTTACAGCATCGCTTCTGTCTGGCATTTTGGCCCTTTGGCCACAAGACATGTGGGATCCTAGTTCCTCGACCAGGGATTGAACCTGCACCCCTGCCTCAGAAGGTGAAATCTTAACCACTGGGCTGCCAGGGAAGTCCTGGCATTGTGCTTTTGATTTCAAATTTCACCTCCTTATTGCTAATGTGCAGGACAACAATTAAAAATTTGAGAAATTGCTCGTTTCTAAAATTTAATATCTAAATGTAATTCCAGTTACAGTTAAAATGACACAAGCTTATGACTGAAATTATAAAACTCCAAGAGCTACATGGCTTTAGCTATTTGAATGTGATTTTCTTCTCAGCTAATTATACCTCCTAGGGATGAATTTTAGGAACAGCAGCAAAGAATTCCTTGTATTTAAAAAGGTAAGCAAGAAAATATGCTTTAGCATCAAAAATTCTCACAGAGGTACTACTTGACTTGCTCCTATGGGACCACCCCAAGAATGATGACTTTTCTCTGTCTCCCCAGCCCTCTTCTGCCTCCTCTCAATCTTTGACAACAGTGAGAAAGCGGAGGAGGTGACTTTGTTGATGAAAAGATGCTCTTGTTCCAGTTCCCCCGATGATATCAGACAGCCTACCACAAGGCAAAAGGGCTTCCTTGGTGGCTCCGTGGTAAAGAATCCTCCTGCCGGCGCCGGAGACGCAGGCGGATCTCTGGGTTGGAAGACCCCCTGGAGAAGGGAATGGCTACCCATTCCAGTATTCTTGCCCGGAAAACCCCATGGCCAGAGGAGCCGGGTGGGGTATATGGTCTACGGGGTCTTAGAGCGTTGGACACGGCTTGGTGACTCTGCAACAGCAGCGACACAGGTCAAATCCCCAGTTTGAATAATGCTGTTTCCCTTAACAAACAAGCAAGTGTACAAACCAGGGAGATCCCGAAAGCCCTGTGAGTCAGAAGGGCCTTCACCGTTCACCAAAGGAGGCCCCGCTCTGGTTCGCTGCCCTGTCCCATCACAGGATAGTGAGCCTTGGGAAGATGTGTGAGAGCTGAGGGGTATGCCTGTTTTTAAAAAATAAAAAGTCTGGGAAAAGCTTTCGCAAACGCCAGCACCTCCTCACTCCAACCACTCTAGGAAAGTGCACACGTGGAGGCCGGGAATCCGGTCCTTGGTTCTCTGAAGAACGTACAAGCGGTACCTCCGGGAAAGCCCCCACGTGCCCCGAGGTTGGTGTGCCTAGTAAGTCAGGTGCTGTACAGCTCTCAGAGTGAGCAAGAAATGCTCTGGGCAGAAGACAGTCATTTCTTATGAGGAGAGGTGCCCCCCGTCACGTACGGGAGGACTGGGGACCGCTCCGGCCCCCGACGACCTTCTTCGGGGTTTGGTACTGAGAGGCCACTTTTCTTTTTCTTTTTTTTAAATGTATTTATTTGACTGCACCAGGTCTTAGTTGGGGCACATGGGGTCTTTAGTTGTGGTGTGTGGGATCTCGTTCCCTGGCCAGTGATGGAACCCAGGCCCCTGCATTGGGAGCACAGAGTCTTAGCCACTGGACCCCCAGGGAAGCTCCAGAAGTTGCTCTTGTAAGCTGGTCATAAGCGTTCTGAGGACAGACACGCCTCTCTCACCCACCGAGGGCCCAGGGCAGCGCGGGGCGGATGGTCAAACCAGTACGGACACGGAGCACACGGACCCCTCTGTGTCAGGGGGCCTCGGACTCAAGACACCGCCAGAATTCTTCAGCTCACTCGTGTGTCTTGAAATTCTGTCCCAAAGACAGCTGAGAACTCACCCAGAATTAAAACACCAGAGAAAGATCCCAGTAACATCGCCTGTGGACCCGTTTCCGGGCCTCGGGGCCTAGAGCGCGAGGGGCGTTTCTCAGGTATGATGTGCACGCCTTCACGGACCTAGAACAGCTCCCCCCTCGGTAGCACCCTTAACCTTCACAGCGCGGTTTGGGCTCCTCCAGCTTCCAATCCTCAGGCCGGAGAGTCTCAAGGCCTGTTTTTTTAAATTGCTAAGACTCCATTTCTGGCCGTGCTGGGTTTTGTGGCAGTCTGTGTGGTTTCTTTAGTTGTGGGGCGGGCTTAGCTGCCCCGTCTCATGTGGGATCTTAGTCCCCCATCGGGGATCGATCCCATGTTCCCTGCACTGAAAGGTGGCTCTTAACCATGGGCCCACCAGGCGAGGCCCTAAAGGCCGTTTGTGTCTTGGAGATCTGGCGTATTTTGGTGGGTGTTCTCATTTCCCTTCTCTTCTTCTGAGCTGGGGAGAATTTAAGTTTAAAAGGAAAATAAATGTGAGTTACCTTTCTAACTTTTGAAGACCTGTGAGAGTCACGGGCCGTGCTGTGCATCCGGTTTCCTAATCTTTCCTTGGTCTCAGAGTGCTGGCTGTTTACCCCGATATCAGCTCTTGCTTAGTCACCCTGGGCCCCCGGCTGCCCACGGAAAGACCACACTCCCTGACCTCCCTTGCTTCACAGGTGGCACTAGTGGTGGAGAGCCTGCCTGCAATGCAGGAGACATAAGAGACACAGGTTCAATCCCTGGGATGGGAAGATCCCCTGGAGAAGGAAATGGCAATCCAGTCCAGGATTCTTGCCTAGAATCCCATGGACTGAGGAGCCTGGTGGACTACATCCACAGGTCACAAAGAGTTGGACACGATTGAAATGATTTAGTTCATGCGACCTCCCTTGCAGCTGATGGTGGCCAAAAAGACATAAACAGCAGTGCTGCCTGGAAGCTTATGGAAAGTTCCATCAAAGATGGCGCTGCACATGCTTTTCCCTTCTGCTTCTGCTTACTGTTATCCGTTGCTGTGCACCAATCCACTTTGAGCTAGTGGCTAAAACCACTACGTTTTATTATTGTTTGTGATTCTATGGGTCAGCAATCTGATAGCTTTCTTATGCTGGTCTGGCCTGATGTCCCAGCTGAGCTTCAGGGTCTGAGATGGCATCATGGTCATGTCTGGATGCTGAGGCTCATTGATTCTTCTCCTCAAGGTGTCTTGCTCTCCCGCAGGCTGGGTGGACTTCATCACAAAATGGATATCAGGATTTCAAGAAGGAGACAGAGGAAGCTTCAAGACCTTTTAAGACCTGGGCTCTGGAGTACACACGTCACTTCCACCAAATAGTATTGGTCAATCTGGATTCAAGGGTGGAGAAATAGACCCCCCGTCTTGATGGAAGGAGAGGCAGTGTCCTTGATATTGCAAAGGTGTGCAGACACAGGAGGGTGGATCACTGGGGACCATTATTAAGAGCCTTCCCTGGTGGTCCAGTGGTTAGGAATCCACCTGCCCCTTCTGGAGACACAGGTTTGATCCCTGGCCCAGGAGCTAAGATCCCACATGCCATGGGGCAATGAAGCCCATGAACCACAACTACTGAAGCCCACCTGCCTAGCTCCCGTACCCCATAACAGAAGCCACCACAATGAGAAGCCTGCACACCTCAGCAAGAGAGTAGCCCTCGCTCACTGCGACTGGAGAAAGCTTGAGTGGCGCAATGAATAGCCCGTGTGCCGTGGCGAAGACCCAGCAGAGCTGTTCGGTTCAGTTCAGTTCAGTTCAGTCGCTCAGTCGTGTCCGACTCTTTGCAACCCCAGGGACAGCAGCACACCAGGCCTCCCTGTCCATCACCCACTCCTGGAGTTTACCCAGACTCATGCCCATGGAGTCGGCGATGCCATCCAACCATCTCATCCTCTATAAATAACATATTTTTTACAAAAGAGGCATAAATAACACAACACACCACCACCTGTCACACTTGTTGCCTAGAAAGTGGTTGTGATGTCTGGAATCCAAGCAGCTATCCTGGACACGTTGGGAGACCACGTGCTGGGAATGGGGGAGCTTGCTGCTGGATGGAAAGATCTCGAGCTCCTGGCAGCTTTGTCAAGGCTCTCTGTGAGCGACAGACCATCCCGCTATTGGGGTTTAACGGGAGACATCTGTAAGCTCCCATTTGTTGGAGCCATTGGCATCTTGAATTTTCTGTTCCTTGCAGCCAAATCTTTACATTCTCTCCATGCTCAACCTCTTTGAGATGCCCAGCCCTACTTAGTTTAAATTACACTTCTCAGGGTTTTCTGCAGATCCAGGGTCACAGAGGAAGAGGAAAACGGAATACTTTGAAGATGCCACTATGATGTTTTGATGTAATTTTGTGTTCCACCTGGCCAGTCTGGGGAAAACACGATGAGGCAGAAAGGGGTTAGAAGTTGTCATGTGCCTGAAATATTGCCTGATTCCAAAGTGATCAGTGTAATCTCAAGGCCTAGCCCAGGGAGAGCCCAGAAGCCACAGCGGCAGGTCCAGGAACGTTCCAGGCAAACCGTAAAAGCCAAACTTGCCCAGGCATAGATTTGTGGATCCGTGGTTCATTTGGATGTGGTTGGAGCGGGCCTGCTCCTTGACATAATGATAAGCTGTGTATCTCAGACACCATCTGGAAACATTCTTCGATCTCCGTGATGAGAGATGATTTTGAGTTGGGTCTTTCGATTTTGCACGTGCACCAGAGTGAGTTTTAGGGATGAACAACAGTTTTCTCCCCCCGGTTTTCCCATCAAGTACTAGGGTTTGGTTTGGGCTTTATTTATACCACGTCACGAGCAGAAATAGAGCAGGGCACTCCCCGGAGGCCAAGCGGCATCGTATCCTCTTCCGTATTCCCACTCGTAATTACTTGAGGCTAAAACTTTGCATTTCTTTTCTGTAATGACACAGTAGACCCCAAGCGTTAACTGAAAACAGAGGTGTTCCCCCCACCTCTGCCCCACCCTTAAACCATACCCCTGTCCCTCTTCTGAGTTGCCCTGCTCCACCCTCTATACCCAGCAGGGTGTACACCAGTCCTGGGCTCACTAACCGACCAGTGAAACCAGATTGATCCAGAGGCCTCAGCCACTATTAGAGGCCAAGGACTTGGAACCCTCATCTCATCCCTCTCTCTCCTGCAAACAGCGTGCTTAGTCGCTCAGTGACATCTGAGTCTTTGCGACCCTGTGGAATGTAGCCCGCCAGGCTCCTCTGTCCATGGGATTCTCCAGGCAAGGATACTGGAGTGGGTTGCCGGGCCCTCCTCAAGGGGATCTGCCCAACCCAGGGATCAAACCCACGTCCCCTGTGTCTCCCCTACTGCAGGCAGGTTCTTTACCCACTGAGCCACCAGGGAAGCCCAAACGGAGCAGCGCACAGACACGCCTGGACAGAGCTTGTCTATCTACCTCCAGAGAAGGCCCGCGCACAGGGCTGCTTCTGCCACCTTGCTTTCTTTTCATCTCCGAGTTTAGAGGCTTCCCCACCGGGACTGTCCAGAGTTTCTAGACCTCAGTGGGGGTCTTCGGGCCACTCAGACCCCGTCGCTGCCTTCAGACGCTGCGTCTTGCAGGTGCCTGCACTGCCTTTAGCTGCCTCTAAAGGGCAAGCTGGCGAGGTCATGTATGGGAAACCTGGATATCCGACAGAATCGGAGCCTAGTTAAAACAGAAAATATGTGTGTGTACACATACACGTATATTTGTGTCTGGAGGTCTCGGCTTAGAAGACAAATCTGTATATCCCGGGGGCATACATTTGCATATATGTGGCACAAATTTGCATATTATATTCATCAGCCCCTGCTTCCAAATAAATCTACATTCGAGCACCTTATTCTACTATAATTTATACCCCCCCTTAGACCCATGTTTTATCACATCAGCTGTGTTACTGACTCCTGTGGTTTGTTCTCCATATCCCAGAATCTGTTCTAGTCTTTAAGAAATGCTTGTTAATTATCACCGTTGCTTGCTGTGAAACCAGCCCCAAAGACATCAGTCGGTCTTTGTGAATGGAGAGCCAGTTGCTAGGTATTGTCTCTAACGGGTAGAGACCAGGGATGCTGCCTAGAGCCTTCAAGACACAACGGAGCCCCAGAGCAAAGAACCGCCCAGCTGCAAACGCCAAACCCTGCTGTGGGGCTGGTTGTCATTTCTGCGGGGGGGGGGGGGGGGGGGGAGGGGGTTTTTTCTTTTTTCGCCTCCCCCCCCCCCCCGCCTCCCTCCCCAGGTGTTTCCTGGTCGTTTCAAAACTCCTCTAACAAGGCACAATTTCTTTTTTCATACCATAAATAGAGGCTATTCATGATTCCCATAGTGTGAGGTGCTGTGTGCATGCGTTATGGTCAAAGGGAGCTAGAAAGATGGGGGGAATACCATTAAGGATGACGTAGAGTAAGATATTAAGGAGACGTTTAACAAGAGTTACTAGTTCTCGAGTCCTTCCTGAGTTCCAGACCTTGGGCTGAACGCCTCACTTTTCACACGTGTCCCTAACGTCAGCTGCCTGGTGACCCAAGTTCACCGCCCCCGCGGGTCACACTCTGACGTCCCAGTTGCTTTGCTTGGCTCCTCTGCCAGCAGGAACCCCTGTGTGTCCCTGGGTGACGGCTCTGCCATTCGCTAAGGATGCTGAGGACAGGGCTGGGCAGATTTATTAAGACAATTCACAAAGCACACGATTCGCTCGTTTCCAAGCATGTAGTTCAGTGGCTTTTGGTGCCCTCACCAGCTGTGAAACCATCACCACCATTACCTTTGGAACGTTTTCACACCCCTGAAAAGAAACCCTGCTCCTCTTAGCAGCCACACCCACCCCCTCTTCCCCCAGTAGCCACTATTTACTTTCTGTTTCTATAAATCTGCCTGTTCTGGCCATTTCCTACAAATGGAATCATACAATAGACGGGTTTCTTTCATTGAACTGTGCTTCTAAGGTTCATCCATGTTGTACTGCGGAGGTGTACTTCACCCCTTTTTCTTTCCTGTTTCGCCAGCTGCTCTGTTACATGGACGCAGCACATTTTATCTGCCCGTTCACCAGCGAACACCTGGTTGCTTCCATTTTTTGGCCATTATGCATAAAGCTTCTGTGAACATTTGCAGGTACACTTTTGTGTGGGTATATGTTTTCATTTATTTTGGGGACACACAGTAGCAGGATTGTTGTGTCTCTGAGGGGCAGACGCCTGCACCATTTTACTTTCCCACCAGCGACGCACGAAGGCTGCGATTTCTCCACATTCTCGCCAACACGTGTTATAATGTCCTTTTGATAACAGCCATTCTAGCACTTCTGGCCACGCCTCGCTCCATTAAAGAAAGAAGGTCTGCCCCTTCGGTAACCTCACACCCAACCTCCAGTGTCTTGCTCTTCTTCCCGTTTTCCTCTTTACATCAAGCCCACAGTCTGTTGTCTGCCTCACTACTCGGGAATGAATGAGTGCATGACCTCAGAAGCTCCCACGCTGCCTGCCTTCAGACCTGGAGGGCGGAGGTCAGTGACAGTTTCTCCCCCACTTGGCATCTATCTTGCTGTCTCTTTCAGGGCTTGTGATCTCCCCACAATCCTTTCTGCAGCAGAAGCTCCGTGAGGGCTCCAGGGTGAGTGACTGAGGCTCTAGGCCTCTGTGTTCATCCTAGGTCATGTTTGGATGGCTGGCGGGACTGTGAACGCCTGCACTCCTAAGGGCTGCTTTTAGAGAGGTGGCAGGGCTGTCCGGATGCGAGGGGCTTCAGATCGCTTTTAGTGACTCAGGCAGCAGATAAACCAGCCTGAGCTCAAAGTGCAAGGTAGTGAGTGTGAGTCAGAACCAAGGGAGGAAAGGGTAAGGTGGGCAACACCCAGCTCAACCTTTAGGATGGATCCAGATGCCATCATATGAAAGGGAGGGAGGGAAGGAAGGAAGTAAGGAAAGAAGGGAGAGGAGGGAGGAGGGAAGGAGGAGGGGAGGAGGGAGGAGAGAAGAGGGGTGGGGGGGAGGGGAGGGAAGAGGAACCCGGAGCCCTCACCAGCACAGCACCGCCCAGAGAAGCAACACTTTGCAGCTGAGGACGTAAACAGCAGGGCCTGGAGCTGGGCAAACATTCCTGGACTGGCCCTTCTGTTCAGCTCAGGCAGGCGCCCCAAAGGAGCGCCCAGGGGCTGGGAGGAGTCTCTACCCACTGCTCCTCAGCCGCTCCCAGCCCCTTGGGAGGAGGAGGCGAGTTTAGGGCCCGGTGCCCTAGGGCCTCCCCCTGAGCACGGTGGACCACCTCTGTGCAGGGGGTGTGCCGCCCAGGACACATACACATCTCTCAGTCAGGGTCAGAGTTTATAGTGTTGGCTTTCGGGGAGCTCCCCTGGCACTGAGGTGATCCGGGAATTTCTGCCAAATTAAACCCGTATGCCTTCCTCAGCATGTTAAAAAAAAAAAAAAGGCACTTATTTTTGGATTTCAAAAAAATTGCATGTTACCCTTGGCAAGCTTTAATGTTTAAATGATATTTTTAGAAGGGGTGATTTAAGGGCCAAGAAAGTAAATTAGAAATTTATTCACTCATTGTATCGAGTGCCTTTTAGGTCGAGTATCCAGAGAGCTGTAAAACCAGTGCCCCGTCTTCAAGGAAGATAAAGCTGAAAGAACAGTCAGATAGTAGGCAACTCAAAGATCCTTCCAGACTAGGTCAGACCTGCTCTGTCCAATTTGGGGGCTACTGACCGCAGGTGGTTCCGGCCACCTGGTCTGTTCCATGTCCAAGGTGAGACATCCTTGTAACAGTCCACTGGACAGGACAAAGCATGCGTAATGTCTTGTTAATCCTTTTAGGTATTGAGAATATATTCAAATGGAAATATTTTGGTTCCATTGGGCTGAATATATCACTAACATGGATTTCACCTGTTTCCTTTTCTTTTAACTGCAGAAGGAAATGTCAACCCACCCCAGTATTTTTGTAGGCTACAGTCCACGGGGTCACAAAGAGTTGGACACGACTGAGCGAGTATCACTCATTTATCCTTTAGTGTGGTCCCTAGAAATATTCAAGCCATACACCTGATCTGTATTCTATTTTAGGACTGGGTCAACCCTCAGAGCTCTTTTCCACATCCAACTTTCTGGGGAAGCTTGAGGATATACACTTTTTTATAGTTGGTGTACATACAATATTCTATGTACAAGAGACACTTGAGTTTGTCAATCTAAGGCTCTTCATTGGAAAGGTGGGATTTTTTGCCCCAGAGGCAAAACTTAGGTTGTCAGCAGGCATTTACAGAAGGAGCTGAGATGGAGGGGTCTGGCACCATGTGGCCAATTCCAGAGTGAACACAGGACGTGAGTGTGTGCAGTGAGGGCCTGCACTGAAAGCAGAGACTCTGTGTTTTGTGTCCTTCTGCCACTTAGAGGAACTGCAGCGAACAAGCACAGTGGGAGTAAATGCTGTCTGCGCAGCTGGGAGTCCGGGGGCTGCATGGCCTCCGAGCCTCCAGACAGGAGGTTGGAGGAGGAAATTTGTTTTTAAAGAAATATTATTAAAAAAACTTTACTTTTATTTCTTTATTTGTGTGGCTGCACCAGGTCTTAGTCGCAGCATGAAAACTGCTTGGTTGTGGCACGCAGGCTCTAGTTCCCCAACCAGGGATCGAACCCAGGTCCCCTGTGTTGGAGGGGCAGTATCTTAGCCACTGGACCACCAGTGAAGTCCCAGAGAAGAGTGTTTTTATTCAGACTTCATAAGAAAATAGAATTCCCCAAGCATAACGTCCTTGAACTCATTTGTGCAGGAGAGTCACTGGTTTAGGAAACGTGTTAAGAAAGGAAAACTGAGACACACAGGGAACTCGACTCATGGCGGCCGGAGACTGCTTTCCTCCTGCGGGGACCGAACCGAGACGCGAGTTATGGCCTGTCGGTTCCCAGCTGTCTCCCCGGTTCAGAGTGCGTGTGTAAACTCCCACCTCGGGGCACTTGTGCAAGGCGTGATGAGCAGAACCACAGAGGATCATGTTTATGGGTGTCTGGGGATTCCTAAGCTGAGAGGGCAATCGAGGGGGAAAAATAAGTTCTCTCCTGGCTCTTATTTCAGTAGTGATTCCAGACACAGGACTACTGAACGCTCGAGGTGGTCTTTTGGGTTTGATGTGAAATCTACAGAAATGAGCGAGAAAGCACCAGGGATGGGAATCTCTAAGCTTTACCCCTGGGCCCTGTGTAAGGGGCTCTCCCTCTGGAAGAGAAAGAGTTGGGGTCAGTATCTCCTCCATTGCTGACTTTTGCGAAGCATTTAAGCCAGATTGTTGCTCTTCCTTGAGTGGCACTGGTTATAAATACTTACAGTATTTTCCTTTTCGTTTCATTCCATAATTTCATTTTTCAGTGTGCACAATACCCAGGTTTCCTGCTCCACACTGAAATGCTGTTCAGACCGGATCTTTCCACAGCTTCCCAGTCTCGTCTCAGCATCTCTTGCTTGGCGTGCGTGGTCGTGCAGTAACCCGAGTGAATTCACCTTAGCTGCCTGTCTATTATACTCTGTAACTGAAAAAGACAAAGCGTTTAGACAAACTTGTTGTTGTTGTCTAGCTCTAAGTCATGTCCAACTCTTGTGACCCATGGACTGTATGGAGCCCATCAGACGCCTCTGTCCACAGGATTTCCCAGGCAAGAATACCGGAGTGGGTTGCCATTTCCTCCTCCAGGGGATCTTCTCAACCCAGGGATCGAACCTGTGTCTCCTGCATTGGTAGATGGATTCTTAACCACTCAGCCACCAGGGAAACCCTTAGGCAAATTAGTGTATCTTTTGAGAATAGCAAAGAGTCTAGAGTTGTGATGGGGTGGAATATACCAACAATAAAAGAGAAAGGTTTAATTTTCTGGGGGGATTGTAATCTTAAACATAAAATTTTCTGGGGCTCTGTAATCAATGCAGAGCTGAGAGGGAGATGCCTGTTAAATTTGTTTCTTTCTATTTTTAATCTTGATTGGTTCAGAAGTTGTGTCCTTGTTCGAGACTGTTTGGTGGGGACCAGTCACAGCTGCGTGCACATCCTTCCTTTTGTGGTGGAGCTCTAGGACACACGGGTGTCTTTTGTGTTTCTTGACCTTTTCTCTAGCTGTTGGCACATCACAGGTTCCAATCAGCCTATTGACCTTTATTCCCTGGGATTTCTCTTCCTAGTTTGGGCACTGAAGTGAGGCAGGTCCCACTTCTAAGCCATGAGACCTTACCCACTGTTTCTCAACCTCAGCTGTTAAATAGGCAGAATAATGGTGCCAGCTCACAGGGCTGGGTGAGGATTAAAAGAGATTATTCACATAATGCCCTGAGCCCGGAGCCTGGCACTCAGTAAGCCCTGGCTATATTTATTATCTCTCCCCTGCCAGCCTCGTCCTGGCTTCCTATAGAGCCGTGCACCTCAAAGGGGCACCTGGGGAAGCCTCCCAGGTGCCCGGGAGCCGTGACAGAGGCCAACCCCGAACCCCACCCTGGACCTTGGCAATGGGGCTGCCTGGGCCCCAGCGATGTGTGCAGACAGGCTCCCGGGAGAGCCTGAGTGTGATCTGCATCCCGGCCTCACCTGTGGGAGGAAGCCGCGTGGGGGCTGGGAGAGGGCTGCTGACTCAGCGCTTCCGCCCAGACAGGGCTGCAGGCACACCCCTGCCCCCAGCGTGGCTGGCACCGAGGGCACCCGCCCGAGGCCGGGAGAGTTCAGCAGACCCTGCAGGGGAGGGCGCTGGATCCCGCAGGAGTGGGTGGGCAGGGTCAGCTCTCAGGATGCAGGCTTGGCTTCAGGCGCTCTCGCCCTGCCCCCTCCCTGACAGCCCTGGGAGGAGCTCTCTGCCCGCTCCAGCCGCCCTGCCCGCTGGCCTCTGGGGCTCCACCGCTGACCCCCGTGCTTCCCCAGCAAACCTTCCCCTTGGCGCCCCCATCCTGTGTTCCCTAGCGAACGTGTTCTCACGTCTGCCTTACCTGGGAGGCTGTAAGCTCCCCTCTAGGCCAGGGTTTTATTCATCCCCTGGACCACTGTTTAACCAAGTGCCTGCTGTGACTGCGCTTTCTGGGGCCTGGGGATGCAGCGGAGAGCGAGGACCACCGCCAGCACCCCCATCCCCGGGTGACATCACCCAGAGGCTACCCATTGGTTTCCTTTACTCTTTACCGTCTGGTCCTCACAGCATCTCCGCCTCACCCAGAGAACATCTAAAAACCACTCGTCGCTTTACGTCTCTGCTCAAAACCATCTAGAGGCTTCTGGTCATGTTTAGATTAGAACCACACTCCTTTCCACGCCTGTAAGGATCTGTATTCCCACTCAGGGAAACTTTGCTCTTCCCCTTCCTCCTCCCGGAACGTTCTCCCCAGGCCCGGGGGCTCACTCCTTCCTGCCATCCCTGGACCCTCCTTGCATATAATCCCGCTCGACTCTGTCATCCTCGTCTCCCACTCTGCTGTGGTTTTCTTAATAGCATTTATTATTTTTTCATGTGTTTAAAATGAAGTATAGTTGACTTACAATGTTGTATTAGTTTCAGGCATATAGCAAAGTGATTCAGACACACACAAACACACACACACACACACACACACACACACACACACACACACACACATATAGGATTGGCCAAAGACTTCTTTTGGTTAGTGACTCAGATGGTCAATAAAGTCCTTGAACGTAAAAATGTCTTTTTTTTTTTTTTTTACTTAAAGCTGAACAAACTTTTTGGCCAAACCAACACATATACTCTTTTTTTTTTAGATTCTTTCCCCATCTAGGTTATTACAAAGTGTTCAGTATAGTTCCCTGCGCTATATGTTAGGTCCATGTGGTTTATCTATCTTAATAGCATTTATCACTGCCTAAAATGATATGCTAGGGCTTCCCAGGTGGCTCAGTGGTAAAGAAGTGCTTGCCAGTGCAGGAGACACAGATTCAATCCCTGGGTCAGGAAGGTCCCCTGGAGGTGGAAATGGCAACCCCCTCTAGTATTCTTGGCTGGAGAATCCCGTGGACAGAGGAGTCTGGGGGGCTACAGTCCATAGGGTCACAAAGAGTCGGACATGACCGAGTGACTCAGCATGCATGCATGCAAAATGATATGCTACTCCTATTGTGTCGCATCCATATTTATCGCTTGTTTCTATCAGTCTCCTCTAGGATTTGGAAGCTCCTTGGAGGCAGACACTTAATAGACTGTTCACTGCTTCATCTCCAATGCGTTGGCCGTGCTGGTGTGCAGGAGCAACTGGGTATCTGCTGAATGAATGAGTTGATGCACAGATGACTGGGTTTGGAGTTTGTAAAATCTTGTTAGATTCTGATCCTGGTGTCAGTTCTTTGCTCCCTGGTCCTTTGGAAGAGGTAGAGGCTTTTGAAACATTCAGTGGGATGAAAAGCCGATCCTTAGCCTCCAAGGTTTGTTAGGGTGTCATTGATTGAACCCCAGATGCTTGCTAGCTTTCAAAGAGGTCCTTCAGGATGTCAACAAGTATTAAGGCATCATTACAAATAGCTTTAAGGGAAATTCACTATTGAACATTAGCCTGGGAATAATAAGCATTCACTGGTAATTTTCTTAGAATACAGACACTACTTCAAGGAATGTCAAAATATTCTTTAGAGTCCAGACAGTAATACAGCATGCATTTGTCTTAGGTTATTGGTTAGTGAGCATCGAGTTGGGACAGGTGACTTTTTTAGGAAAATAAAACATCAACCTCCTTAACCCTAAAATTAAAACACAATGGGAAAGTAATTTTAATAGAAGACTTTTTCTTAGAATAAAAGGTTTATCTGCACCTACATGTCAGGTGAACTCACCTTGAGGGTGGTCTACGGAGAGAGGAAGGGGGTTTTCAGAAGTTAGAACACAGAAAATGATTCCCCAGGCTCTTGGGTCTGAGTCCTCCTCTCGCTCTCTTTTTTTCTCTTTCTTCCTTCGTCTTTTCCTCACCGATGACGTGGGAATTTAAAAAGTTTTTTCTAGGTAGGCTTGCTGCTTCTCAAGGTCTCAAAGGGAAAAACCAACACCTTCCTATTCTGTTAGCAGATTCTGTGTCTGACAGATGTTCACGTAAACAGTCAGACACACCGACAGACCCGCTGGACCTTCCATCTGAGGGACCACTGAGGAACAGACTTTGCAGTTCAGCCCAGCACAGTCCTCCCTGATTTGTGCAACTCCGTGTGCTTAGATAACATAAAGAAGATTTTTACAACGTGTCATTTAACGCAGCCAAGTCACCACTCACACAAGCAGGCAGGGAGATGGAATTATTACATCATCAGGAGAGCGGTTCTTTGGCCTCACACAGAAACCATTTTCTTTGTTATTTCTAGAAACTTCTGAAAGAATTTTCTGAAGGAACTCACGTTGCCAGTGGTCTGCCTCCGTCTCAGGAGGAGAGCTTTCTTAGAAGACCACTAAGTAAGGGTGTCCGCTTTCCCTGTACTTGAAGGACTTTGTACTTCTTATCAGTGACCATTCTTTCAGTTACAAGAAAGGAGGATCTACACAGGCTTAAGCAAAACTGGGAATATGCTGGCTGGTGTAACCAAGCAGTCCAGAGTACATGGGGTGCGGCTTCAGATGAGGCTATATGCAAGAACCTGAGCCCTGTCATCGTCCCTTCTTTCCCAGTCACCCTCCTACACCACAGGCAGGGGGCTGGGAGGGGCTGCTAGGTTCAGATATGGGGAGAGGGGTGGGTGGGGCAGGGGAGAACATGCAACCTCTCCCTGCATCTCATGGCCTCCGAGTGGGCCGAGAGACTATCCCCGAACCAGTCATATGTCTGGGGGTGTATACAATGCTGATTGGGTCAGACCCAGGTCACACGATCCACTCCAGAGCTGGTTCGGTTCAGTCCCTCAGTCATGTCTGACTCTTCACAACACCATGGACTGCAGCACGCCAGGCCTCCCTGTCCACCACCAGCTCCAGGAGTTTACTCAAACTCATGTCCCTCAAGTCAGTGATGCCACCCAACCATCTCATCCTCTGTCGTCCCCTTCTCCTCCCGCCTTCAGTCTTTCCCAGCATCAGGGTCTTTTCCAGTGAGTCGGTTCTTCAGCTGGCCAAAGTATTGCAAGTATATAGCCAGTTACCTCTACCCAAAGCCATGGGCTGAGATGGGTCACTGGACGATCTGCCTCTAGGGGGCCTGGGGATGGTGACCAGGGGAAAGAGAAACGGGGCAGCCGAAATTGCAGTTCTCTGCTACTCGCTAGCTCCGTGTTCACAGACAAGACAGACTAGACCAAGTGGTGGAAGATAACTTCCGAGGAATCCTACAAATGTGATCGTACTTTGTTTGGGGGTAGCTTTAGGCGGAAGTAGACATTTCCCACTGGCGTATCATGAAAATCCCTGCGGGATTTAGATTCTATACGTTTGGTGTGGGACCCACTGCATGTGATAAATATGGTCGTTTTTCAAGATGACCCCAGGAGGTTTGGAAGATCGAACGGCACTGGGTATCCCTCAGGCACCCCTGTTCTTGGCAGGGCCAGCTCCCGCTGGTGGGTGAAGTAGGCCCGTCTCTGGGAGTCCGCACCTGTGCCCATGGCCTGCAGGGGGCCCAGACCTCTTAGCCTCCTGAGGTTGAGACCTGGGGACATTCCGGTCATCTCCTGCTGCCCCTGTCTGGGTGTTTTCCGTCCTTCACACTGGCTTAGTCTCATACCTAAAAATGCTCTATTCCTTTCCTCTCTCTGTTTTTGTCATTTTCTTCTGGGAGTCCTCATTGTCTACAGGTACAGTTCTAACTGTTACTAAAAAGTCATCTTAAATTTCCTCTGTGAAGTCTTCTCTGGTCACTCAGGAGACGTGACCTCCTTCCTTCTCTACCCTGTGTCCAGACCATGGACATGCAGTCTTGTCCTGGAGTGTTTCTGTGTGAGTTTCATGTCCCTTTTACAGTGATAAGCCCTGAGGGACAGAGGTCACGCAGTCCCTTGAGTCTCGAGTCTTCCTCAGCTTCCTACTGTGTCTTATGGATAGGAGGCCCTCAGTCTGCCTCTGCTGTTTGGATCGAAGTATGAGTGAATGAATGAAGGAGACGGTTGTGAGTGAAATTATGAGTGAATGAAGCAATCACTGCACACACACCACTACCCCCCACCGCTTTTCCTAACTGTTTCTGGCATTTTATCTCTCCTAAGAAGTCTGTCCTTGAGAAACTCTGATGAATTCTAGCCTGACTTGCTGAAAAGGACTTGAGGTGTTACTTCGGCAGGCTTGCTAACCTTTGAAGATGAGGTTCTTGGAAGATAAGCAATTTTAAATGGTAATGTTGAACAGAAGCAGAAGAGACCTAAGTCCCGGAATCGAGGGACCGTCTCATTTCTCAGACCCTTGTTTTCTGCATTGATTTTGCTAGAAGTGAAGATGGAAGGACATGGCATTAAATATATTAGAAATTTAGGAGGACAGGTAAGGAATTTCTACAAATAAGGTAGAAA
This sequence comes from Antilocapra americana, assembly GCA_007570785.1. Taxonomy (NCBI): domain Eukaryota; kingdom Metazoa; phylum Chordata; class Mammalia; order Artiodactyla; family Antilocapridae; genus Antilocapra; species Antilocapra americana. Next base: position 17,753,145 of record ML664180.1, read on the forward strand.
ACCAAGATAGCGTTAAAAAAAAAGATGTGTATATATGCAACTAAAATAAAAGAGAGATACCTGCATGGAAAAATACACCTTAATCAAAATTGATAGATGACAGGAGAAAAGTCTGATAATGCTTGCAGCTACAGGAGTTTACTATGTGACAAATGTTTGAAACATCCCAATATAAAAATGCGCAATGGATATAAATACTCACAGAAGAGGAACCACAAGTGGCCAGTGTATCTGAAAAGAAGCTGAGTCTCACCGTGGTCAGGGAAACAGAAGTGAAGTTAACCAGATGTCAGCTTTTCCCAGCCTTTTGCAAAATTTGAAACAATCCATAAAATCCAGAGCTGGGAGTGCTGGTGAAATTGGCATCTTATCCATTGCCAGTGCAAATATGAATTGGTATAAATATTTACCAAAGTCATTCAGAAACATCTATAAAGTAAATGATGTTTACAGGCTTTGATTGAATCACTAATCATATTTCTAGGAATCCAAGCTGTAGTTTACAAAGTGAGAGCAGCTGGATGTACTGCAGGTATAAAGATTATTTCAGCTTCATTTGAGGTGGGGGGAAGAAAAAGGGAACACTGACTATCCCACCATAAAGGAATCCAAGTTTGTTCTATGGCATCTCATGAAGCTAATGAAAAGAAGGTTCTGTAAGTGGAGGGAGGAATGACGGTGATGTAGAGTATGTATTGGAATGCCACTTTTATTAAAAAGCTATAGAGAAGGGGGAAGAAAACTTCTTCCATATGTGTTTATATTTCTATGTGTTTATGAGCCCATGGAGAAAGGTGTGAGGGCTACACCCATTGTTAACGGTACCCAGGGGGGTGGGACTCACCAGGGCAGGCAGACCTGCTCTTCCCGTTGAGAGGAGGTGGCCTCAGGAGGGGCAAAGGGGTGCTGGCCTTGTCTGCTCCCTGCTGCCACCCCAGCTCCCAGTGCACCGAGGAGACCTGCCCACTCCCCACAGATGCCCCTGGGTAAGTGCACCACCCTGGGCAAGTATGCCTGGGGGGGGACGCACCCCAGAGGAGCCCAGCGCTGGCCCAGATGGAGGGCTTGGGGCCGTGTGGGTGGGCGGCTCTAGCATCTTTGGTACCTGGAGTGTGAGCTGGGAGGAGGGTCCCAGACTGCACGTAGACACTTTTGTTGGCCCAGGAGACTCCCTGGCACACTGGAAAGGCTCAGCCCTCAAAGCAGGGGCTCAGGGCAGGGGCCTCAGTGTTCCAGGTCTAAGGGGGGCAGGCACAGGGGCGTGGGGAGGATGGTTAATACTCTTCCTTACATGTCTCTAAATGACCTTACTCATTACACTAAATATACAGGGATTGAAAGAGATGTTACTTGGGCTTCCTGGTGGTCCACTGGTTAAGAGTCCACCGTGCAGTGTGGAGGACAGTCGTTTGATCCCTGGTCTGGGAAGACCCCTCGGGCCTCGGAGCACGGACGCAAGCGGGAACTGCTGGAGACCCAGTGCCCTCGAGGCCCATGCTGCCCAATGAGAAGCTGTTTGTTGAGAAGCCCACGGGCCGCAGCTCGAGAGGAACCTCTGCTCGTCACAGAGGGGGACCGTGCGTAGCGATGAAGACACAGGGCAGCTGTAAATGAAGAACCAAACAAAATCATAAAAAAAACATGAGACTCGCAATAACCTTAGTGGGAAAAAAAATCTGAAAAAGGATACATATATGCATGCACACACACACACCTCTATACAATCACTTTGTATGCTTGAAACTAACTGAACATTGTAAATCAACTATACTTCAATAAAAAGGAAGAAAGAAAGAAAAAAATATTTTAAAGTATCCCCCTTAAGCATTTGAAACTGAAAACCAAAACTCCAACAGGGGAAAGACAGCAGCTAAATTAATCTCTATTGGAGAAGTGGCAGGTGAGATTGTAGTTGGTGAGAGAGCTGAGCGCAGGCACACCTCCTCACAGCGCCTGACTCCGTCTTGCCAGCCTAATTCATTGATTTGCCTTGAAGCCAAGGGGCGTGCAGGCACGGGGTCAGGCACACACACAAACATACACATTTTTGGGAGAGGATGCCCCTTTGGTTTTTACATCCATCACATAGAATGACCGAGGGCTCCTGCGTGTTAGGTACTGTTTCTGATGCTGAGAAAAGAGCAAAGGATGAAATAGGAAAAAAAGCCCTGCCTTCATAGAGACACACGCTAAACATGAATACACCGCAGTCAAGGAGTTGGGATAAAATAAAGCCAGGAAAGAATGAAGGTAGCGGGCTGCGTTTTTATGTGGCAGGGTCACGAAGGTCTGACCTGGATGAGCCATGAATCCAGATCTGTGGAAGGTGAGGGAGCCAGGCTCGGGTTGGGAACAAAAGAAGCTGAAGTGACAGATCATGCTCGCTTTTCCTCCCTGGAGTTGACTGAACAACACACCAGACGAGAAAAGACATAGGGGAACTCCAAGTACCTACTGCTAAGTTAAAGGAGCCGGTCTGGGAAGATGACAGACTGTTAAGCTCCAGTTATATGATGTCTGTAAAAAGCAAAATTATAGAGACAGTGAACACATCAGTGGTTGAAGCAGGGAGTGAGGAGGGATGACTGGGTGGAACACGTATTCATATTCAGTATTTCTAGATATTAATATTTATATATATGAGAGTTCTGTACCCACAAATTTCTTCTTTCTGTCAGTTAAAGAAAGTGAATGTGTTAATCGCTCAGTTGTGTCTGACTCTTTGCGACCCCATGGACTGTAGCCCACGAGGCTCCTCTGTCCATGGGGATTCTCCAGGCAAGAACACTGGAGTGGGTTGCCATTCCCTCCTCCAGGGGATCGTCTTGACCAAGGGATCAAACCCAGGTCTCCTGCATTGCAGGTGGATTCTTTACCATCTGAGCCACCAGGGGAGCCCCTCTGTCAGTTAACAGGGCCTTAAGAAAAAAAAAAAAAGGAAAAAGAAAATGGTACCCTGGTACCAAAAAGCACACCTCATGGTGGATCTTGAGTTCTCACCAGGGTCCTCCAGTAAAAGCAGGCAGAGCTCCTTGGAGAATTCAGGCCAGGGAAGGAAATGAGCCTGGAGCATCTCGAGGTGCCACCTGGGCTTTGTCAGGGGGCCCAGGGGACAGCTCAGAGAGCCTCCAGTGGCTGAAGCAGGAACTATTTGAGCAACAAAGCAAAGTTCATTTTCTAACCCCAAGTGGAAAATGAGTATCCGAGAGTTCTCACTGATGAAAATAGTGATGGAATAAATAAGTCCCTTGGACTGCAAGGGGATCAGATGAGTCAGTCCTAAAGGAAATCCACCCTGAATATTCATTCAAAGGGCTGATGCTGAAGCTGAAGCTCCACTGCTTCGGCCATCTGATGGGAAGAGTCGACTCATTGGAACAGACCCTAATGCTGGGAAAGATTGAAGGCAGGAAAAGAAGGGGGAGACAGAGGATGAGATGGTTGGATGACATCACTGACTTGATGAACATGGATTTGAGCAAGCTCCAGGAGATGGTGAAGGACAGGGAAACCTGGTGTGCTGCCGTCCGTGGGGTTGCAAAGAGTTAAACAGGACTGAGGATTGAACAATAAAAATACATAAGTGGGAGAATCTAGACATGTCTCCATGTGGGAGAAAACTTCACCCTCGAGGAGTTGGAGCAGAACTCCCCATGGAGGACCAGCTTTCTTCCAAAGACTAAGAGGACCTAGGAATCTTTCTGTCCTGTGTTGGGCTGGAGTCCCCCCAGCCTTGGGCCTGTCGGTTCTTGATGCACGCGTGCCCAGGATGTGGCAGGGCCAGCGTGAGCTGCCTGCTGGTGTGACATGAGGCCCTGGGTGGGTGGGAGTGACAGGCATTGTGGTTTCATGCACAGAGAGGCTGGGAGGTTTGGCGGGAGCTGAATTCCCTGGTGACTCAGATGGTAAAGAATCTACCTGCAATGCAGGAGACCTGGGTTCGATCCCTGGGTCGAGAAGATCCTCTGGAGAAGGGCATGGCAACTCACTTCAGTATTCTTGCCTGGAGAATTCCATGGACAGAGGAGCCTGGTGGGCTACAGTCCATGGGGTCTTAAAGAGTCAGACATGACAGAGAGATAGCATGCATGCACGCATGTGTGTGTATGTGTGTGTGTGTGTGTGTGTGTGTGTATTTGTGCTTGTAAAAGTGCAATCATGACTTTTCAACTGTAGTTTTGTCCAAGGGAGAAGCAGTATGAGAAAGATGCTGTCAGTGTTTGTAAGCAGATGCCTGAGGCCTTTGCAAACTCAAGCTTCTGGGTCCTTCTGTGGCTTTGGGTGGTTTTGGAACAAGATGGGGCTCCCAAGGCATGAATGACCTCAGATTAGCCCTGGGAACCTTGCCTTAGACCCACAACATTCCCTAACAAAGATTCTTCTTCTTCTAAAAAACAGAATTTCCTGCCATTGGAAGGCTCACTTATGCCTTCTGGAAGTGGGTATTCACTAGCCAGGTTCGGGCTGTCCTGTGTCTGGGTATAGACAGCTAGCAGGGAATATGGGAAGTTCTGGGCTTCCCGGGTGGCTCAGATGGTAAAGAAGCTGTCTGCAATGCAGGAGACCTGGGTTTGATCCCAGAGTCAGGAAGATCCCCTGAGGAAGGGAATGGCAACCCACTCCAGTGTTCTTGCCTGGAGAATCCCATGGGCGGAGGAGCCTGGCGGGCTATAGTTGTTGGGGTTGCAAAGAGTCGGACATGACCGAGTGACTGAGCACAGCACAGGTAAAGTTCCAGCCTAGGTTCATGATTTTAGAGTTGGTCTTTGAACAAAATTCCATTGGTTTTGGGTAATTCTACCTACTGTCTTCCTGGGGAAACTGTCAATAATTCACACTGTGCTGCCTGGGGTTATCTAGTAACTCTGGATTTTCTGCTCTAAAGGAAGAGGAGCAGCAGAGTGTGCTTTGTTTCTTGAAGGAGAAATTAATTCACTGCTTCCCTTGGTTGGAGGTACAGGCATTTGGTGCCGGGCTGGTCGTGCTGAGAGTTGGGTGGAGGGCAGCGGTGCAGGAGAGTTGGCCTGGCCAGCTGAGGGGCTGGAATTCGCCCTCTTCCAAGGGAATTATTCCCTGCAGAGATGCGAGATGAAGGGAGGGTAGACCCCACCGATGGCCAAGGGCGGCCGCTCCAGCCCTCCCCAGTGACAGGGGGCTGTACTTGTTTCTCTCTCAAAAGGAACTGAGAATGCTCTCTTCTGAGTGACTCATCCCAGCCTGGTGTTACTTGTAAACATCTTTCCTTGGAGAGATTCAAACAGAAAGTGTGGAAGTTCCGTTTCCCAGGCAGCTTGTTGCTGCAGCGCTTGAGTTCTGTTTCAGGGCAAAGCAAAAGATGCTCTGCTTACCAGTCTCATGCGAGGCACCACCCAGACATCACGCTGTGATGGAGAAGGCTCCAGGATGGAATTCCTGGGGGGGGCTGGTTAGCCGAGGTGAATGACAAAGGAAGCCTTCTCTCCCGGGAGGGGGGGTCTAAGGCCACCTCTTGGTGCAGCCTTGACCCATCCCATAATGCCTGGGCCATTTTTAAAGCTCAGGGTGCTTTGGAGACCCTTTCACTCCCAGAATGAAACATGAGCAAACAAAACCATCACCACAAACTCCCAAAGCAGAGTCAGGTGGCCTCATTTTACCATCCCACTTCCTGTTCCGGGCTTGCCTTGCTGACCCGCCTTGTCTGTACACTGTGCGTCCGGGGGTCATATTGTGTTTTCCTCTCTCTTCCTGATTCTTTAACAAATTTCTCTGTAAGTCATGTCAGTGGCAGGCAAGTCAGACGGATCATTATGTGGACGGAGGCCCGGAGAGTCCTCTAGCTGGTAGGGGTGGGTAGCAAGGCCGATGGGAGCAGACCACTGGAATGAATGTTGTTGTTCAGTCTGTAAATTGTGTCTGACTCTGTGACCCCATAAACTGCAGCACGCCAGGCTTCCCTGTCTTTCACCATCTCCTGGAGTTTGCTCAAACTCATGTTCATTGAGTCGGTGATGCCATCCAACCATCTCATCCTCTGTCGTCCCCTTCTCCTCCTGCCTTCAGTCTTTCCCAGCATCAGAGTCTTTTCCAATGAGGTGGCTCTTCCCATCAGGTAGCAAGCGTATTGGAGCTTTAGCTTTAGCACAAGTCTTTCCGATGGATATTCAGGGTTGATTTCCTTTAGGACAGACTGATCTTGCTGTCCCAGGGGACTCTCAAGAGTTTTCTCCAGCACGCAATTTGAAAAATTCACTGAAATGAATGGATTGGTTGCTAAGGCTTTTCTTTCTTTCTCAGCTGTCGTTTCCCGTTACACTGACTCAGGCAAGGTCGTGGTTTCTCCTGATTCCTTGCATGATTCCCACACAGGATGGTCTTTCTCCTGAGGGCTCAGCTGTTTTCCCTTGTGGGACTCTTAGAAGTCTTTCAAAAAGAGTGAAAGAGAAAGAAAGGAAGAGGGAGAGACAGAAGGAGGGAGGATGGGACAAGGAGAGAAAGAAAGAAGGTCATCAGTGGAGACGCTCTGTTGCCACATGGACGTGGGTCAGAGAGGAAGCAAGGACCAAGGACCGGCTCTCTGTCTCTGCTTCCTCTCTTCTCCCATCCGCCCCTCTCCCTCCCCATCCTCTCTTCACCTCTCTTTTCCTGTCTCCCTCTGCTTTCTTTTCATTTGAAAGAATTGGACGCTGGCCCATCTAGACAAAGTCGGCTTAGAGAGGAAGAGCTCACCGAGGAAGTTAACTGAGGAGAGGAATCAGCAAGAGACCAGACACGCTGATTTCCTGCCCTTAAATCGGAGAGGAGGAAGCCGCTTTCCTGCTCCTGCCCCAGGTCTGAGTGGAAGAAGGCAGTGCTCCTCACCCCTTGACACCCCCACTCAGGAGCACCCTGGTCGGAGACCCGAAGGCCCCAAGCACTGCAGCCGGCAGAGCCTGCGCCCCGTGTCCGCAGGAACAAGCCCCACACTATCAGGGATTAGGCGGAACAGATGCACCTAAGATGCTTAGGGCTTTTTCCACACCCAAGACCACTTGGCAGCCAGAGAAGCGGCTTGGAGGAAATGGGGTAATTAGTCGGTCTCCTGCTGGAGGGGCTGCAAGCCTCAGACTTGAGTGTGTTAGCCCCTGCCCTTCCTCCACTGCCTTCCTGCTTCTCATCCTTTTCTTCTTTCCTTTTCCTACTTTTTAATTTTCTTCTCCGTCTACTTCCTGTTCATGTTTTCCCTTCTTTATCTGTCCCAACTTCTTTGTTTCTTTCCCCCTTGTATGTTCCTTCCATCCCTTCTTAGACTTCCCTGGTGGCTCAGACGGTAAAGAATTCGCCTGCAATGCAGGAGACTTGGGTTCGATCCCAGGGTCGGGAAGATCCTCTGAAGAAGGGGATGGCTACTTGCTTGGAGAATCCCACAGACAGAGGAGCTTGGTGGGCTACAGTCCATGGGCTCACAAGGAGCCAGACACGACCAAGCGACTACACACTCTGACTTTGGGCCTCCCTGGTGCCTTCCCATCTTTTTCTCTTTGCTCCTTTCACTGTGCTCTTTGTGTTTTTTTCAGGTTTACCATGACTTTGAGTTTTGACTCCATTGTTGACTGAGGGGGACTACAATTCCCAGGGAGAGAAAGTGCAAGCTGAGTAACTGGAAATCCGTGCCTGCCTTCATGTGGCCACAGAGAGGTGTTAGAACACAAAAGCAATGATTGCTCAGGTGCTGTGAATTTCTGTAACAGCCCAGCTGAGCAGCTGAGTGGTTTCTGGTTTGCAGATGGGGAGACCCAGGCCCGGACACCAGTCCTGGACAAGGTCGCTGTAAGTGTTGGGGAGCAGAGTTGAACCTACCTCTGTCCAGTGCTGAAGTCCCCCACGCTCGGTTCAGCCTTGAGGACAGTGGATGAAGGGGCCACGGGTACCGGGTGTGGCGAGGGCTTCCGGTTCAGGTCAGACACCTAAAGCGACATCCCTGCCTCTTACCTGTACCAGCGTCACCTTTTCAGTTCAGATCCGGGCGGGGCCTGAGAGCACCTCTAACAAGCTCCAAGTGGCACTGATGCTGTTGGCCTGGCAACCATACTTGGAGAACCAGTGGTTTAAAAGGCATCAACTTGACCGACTTCCCTGGTGGTTTAGTGGTTCAGAATCTGCCTGCCAGCGCAGGGGACAGGGGTTTGGTCCCTGGTCCGGGCAGACTCCCCGTGGTGTGGAGCAGCTGAGCCTGTGTGCCGCACTGCTGGAGCGCGTTCGCCTAAAGCAGGTGCCCCACAGCAAGAGAAGCCCCGAGACGGGCAAGTGTGTGCCACAACTAGGAAGCATCCCCTGCTCGCCGCACCCAGCGAAAGCTGGAAACGGCAATGGAGACCCAGTACAGCCAGGGTAAACAAATAAAAATACAAGACGAAAGGGTTTTATAAAACAGCATCAACTTCAGACTTGGGTGGCTGCTCTAAACTCAGCCCCAGGTGGCAGGAAGTGCTGTCCAGACTCAAGTGCAGAGGGGGTGTAAACGGAAGTGCTGAAAGGGTCCAACCTGCCTCACTTCACAGAGGACTGGAGGTTTCTTTATAAAATAGAAAAATATAAACATGATAAACAGTTGAGGGAGTCAAATGAAGGGAAAAAATGGAGCTTAGTAGAAATAGCTGACATCCAATAAGGATAATTTTCCCTCTTCGTTGCCAGAGTGACATGCATGTCCCTTTCTTTCCCTGGTTGACCACATCCTGTTTTCATTTTGGGAAAAGGACTCTTGAATTTTATCCCTTGAATCCAATTCTCCTTTCTCCAAACTGCCTTGCAGAGAATGTCTTCGTACCTGGACAGTTTGGAAGGTATGAGCAGATTGATCTTCATGCGTCATTTGGCACAAGAGGTTCTAGTTCCCTGACCAGGCATAGAACCATGCCCCCAAAACAGTGAGAGCACAGAGTCTTAACCACTGGACTGCCAGGGAAGTCTCTATCTTTTTTACAACCTGTGAACTTTGGCAAAATGCAGTTGAGTAATGTATTAATTGTGGCAATGCACGATGTATTAATTGTGCGACCATGTTTGCTGAGTGTCTCTTGCTTGTAATAGAAAACAAATCTTAAGAACCATACGAGGGAGGTCACAAGAAAGTTCTGACAGAATTCCTGACTTCAGGGCACTTACAGCCTGGTTTGGAGAAAAAGATGTACATGTAAGCAACAGGAGAATAATCATAGCCTTTAGCAGTTTCCAGTGACTCTCAACATAGCAATTCACAGAAAGGAAAGCGCAGAGTAGGAAGATAGAGGCACGAAAGAAAGACATTTAATTTGATTGATAAAAAGGAGGAAAACTTGAGAAAATTTAAGAGAAGGTTAGGTGTTGAAGTTAGTATTACTTTGCATAAACAACACTTCTAACAGCTGTGACACGCACAACTGGGGGATGGTGAAGAAGACAACTGAGTCTGTCATCAGGAGGCTTGCTGTGGGGACCTCCTGGGTGGTCAGGTGGTTAGGAGTCTGTGCTCCCAGTGCAGGGGACAGGGGTTCGATCCCCAGTTGGGGAAGATCCCACATGCTGCGCAGTATGGCCAAAAGCAGAAGGCAAGCCTCGTGGGGCCTTGCCACTTAGGGCCCTGTGATCTGAAGCAGTCATCTGAGCTTCGCACGTGTGGGTTCTGCAAGCGGAAGGGGGATTTCCAGTATCTGCCTCTATCAGCTGAACTTCAGTCAGGAAGCGGCAACCAGTATTTGAAGCCAAAGGGCATTTAAACTGGGAATGAGTTGCTTTAAAGACCAGAGGAAAGATGGGGAGAACCAAAGTTGGGGGGCCTTGCACCAAAGCCCCCTGGGGAACCTCCACCGTCCAAGTCTTGCCCAAGGGCATGACCTTGGCCAAAAGTAGACGGCAACATCCTTGGCCAGATACTTCAGGAAGAGCAGCTTCTAGGCTTCTAGCCCTGAGAATCCAGGAAACAGAGTAGAAAAAGGTGTGGAGAGGAGTGCAGGGGCCAGCAGAAGACAGCCCGCTCTGACTAGAGGCGGCCAGCGGGTTGTGAAATGAGTTTAGAAGACTGTGGATGCGTGCACGCTGAATCACTTTAGCTGCGCCCGACTCTGTGACCCCGTGGGCTGGAGCCGCCGGGCTCCTCTGTCCATGGGAGTTCCCAGGCAAGAATACTGGAGTGAGTTGCCATACCCTTCTCCAGAGGATCTTCCCAACCCAGGGATTGAACTCGCATCTCTGTATCCCCTGCATTGTCAAGCGGGTTCTTTACCACTAACGCCTGGGGAACCCTTAGAAGGTTGTGCCAGCATTAAAAGAAAAAATAAAGTGGATAAAATAGAAAATAACAGCGCGTTGCATAGAGTAATATTTGAGTGTGTGTGTGTGTGTGCGTGCGGATGTGTGTGTGTGCATTTTGCCTACGTGTGTGTATGCATGTATGCGTGCATGGGTGTGTGTGTGGGTGTGTGTGATAGGTATGCTGGGTCATGATGTATAAAGGTCCGAAAGGCTTAAAAACCACAGAATAAAGAATAAGATGAAATGATTTATGTGCTCTGTAACGTCTAAAGTGCAAAGCAAGCACTGTGCATTAATAACCCATTTGCCTGATCCCTGTGCTCGTTTTTGCTCAGCCTCAGCACTCCACCGCTGGGATAGTCAGGCCCCAGCTGTCTGCCCAGGTGCCTTTGGATTCTCCCCTACTCACGGACACTCACACTGAAAAACCAGTGGGGACAGAAAGCAGAAATTAGTGTGTTAAAGAAGAAAAGTGGAAAAGAGGCCTTTGGCGTTTGATTTTTTCCAAGGCCCAACCTGGTTTTTTGATTGAATATATTCTTCACCAGCAGCCATGGCCTGCTGGAACTTGGCTGGGGAGAAAAGAAGCTGAGTGATACGTGCAACAGCTCGTAACAGACGCACGGAGCACCCCATCCCCACTGTCCATCATAACTATTTCCGCACTGAAGACTGTCCTCACTTGGACAGCACGGTCCTGGGGACCCTGATTACCAGCTTCTGGAAACTGAAATAATACTCCCGAGTCAGTTTCGTCCTGCAGCAGAAGCAGCCTTTGACATTTTATTAACTGGAAATCCATTGTCGCCTCCTTCCTCGTAGACCACATTTATTTCACAGGATTCACGTATCTTTGGGAATGGGTTGAATTTCGTTGGGCTCAAGAGTATGTGAAATTTTAAACTGGGTATGAACTTAATCATTTATTTTTTTTCTCATTTAGAAATTCCTTCTTATCTCTCCTTCCCTGTACTGCCTCCTTTTTAAATTGCTTGTAAGAGGGCAGCTCACGATAGCATAACTGGTTTTTCTTGGAAGAGCGAATACATTATAAAAAGAGCACCATTCACTCCTAACAATTTACTGGTTGTTCTCCGAGGCCCGGGGGAGGTGGGTGGATGTTGTGACTTTTCTCTTTAGAGCAAAGGATGTATGGCAAGGTGATAGGATCCAGGTCAATGCCAAGTGGGAATTCAAAACCGAGATGTGTTTGCTCCATACAGAGCAGCGTTTTCTGCTTGCCCCCGAACGCAGGTGAGCAGGGGGCTGCAAGCAGGCTGTGCGTATCACTGTCCCCTCTGCTTTTCCAGGCTGGTGTCTGTCCCCAGGTGGCAGGAAGGTCAGGAAATGAGAGCCTGTTCTTGCCACCAGGAGAGGATTACGGGGGTGTGGCCTGGGGAGTGGTGGCTTGGACAGGGTTATTTGGGGAGGGCAGAGGTGAGAAAGAATGACTGCAGGTGTTGGCAAAAATGAGTTCAGGACGCAGGCAGAGTAATAAGTCAGAAAACTTCTCTTGAATGTGTGGTTGGGGTTGGAATATGGGCCAAGAAAAGGGGATTATGACCAAATGAGAGTATCCCATGTCCTGCATAGTTTTAGGGGTTCTCCAACAGTGGATTTAAGGCATTTAGGGACTCGAGGAAAAATGATGTTATTCCCAGAGGACCCCTGAGAGCTGCCTTTTGAAGCGAGAGTAAAGGAGGCAACAGAGGCAAGCTCCTGATTCTGACCACACTTTGGAGACGATGCTGGGTGCTCCGAAAGTGCTCCCCTCTTCCCTCCTCTCTCTCTCCCTCCTCCCTTCTTCCCTCCTTTGCTTCCTCCCTCCCTCCCTTTCTTTCTTAAAAAAGTCTCAAATTACTTCTCCCTACACTTTTATGATTATTCCTACTTTAAAGACGAAATTTTAACTTGCCAAAAAATCAAGTAACAGGCTCTCAGTGAAAAAGGAAGATTCAGATTGAGCTCCTCCAGACTCCCAGTCCCGCATTCTTTGTAAAACATCCCGCCAGCTCTCTTCCAGGAAACGGAATGGAAAACATCTGCAGAAACCCACTGGCCATTCCAAGCCATGCTGCAGAGGGAGCCTGCGCTGAGGTCAGCTTCGAGAGTGCAGTCTGTGCCCCCAGATTCCCACCAGGTTTGCTCTCCGCAGGACTGGCCACGTGTTCCCAGCTGAGGCCTTGGTAGCGCTGCAGGGGAAGTGAGAAGGGAAGGCCGTGATCTGAAGGGTTCCTTGGCCACCGCAAGTCCTCCTTGTGAACGCCGGGCCGCCCTGTAGTTCGATGGTGAGATTTCAGCTGCTTAGCGCTTCCTGTAAGTGAGCCCTGCGTGATTGAAGCTGGGGCTGGCCAGGACCCCATGCACAAGGAAAATGCGGGGCCCTCTATTGAAATGTCATAAAGGAATTTCAAGACAGTGAAGGTAGACTGTTACCAAGTGCAGAGACCTCAGAGCGCGCGGGGCTGTGTGACTGCTCAGGACAGCCATCCAAGATGCTGACCCTGGAGGGGGCCGATCCACAGTGATTTGGTCCAACAAAGATATGCACCGAGGGCCTGCAGCTCGCCGTGTGTCTTGTCAAGGTCAATAGCACAGCAGCATCTGGCGGGCGGAAATGAGATTCTGTAAACGAGCAAGTTGACCATAGCAGCTGTCGTAAACTCACCTACTCGTCTTTCATTCGTGAGGTCTCCAATTCACAAGGCACTTACCAACCTGCCCTGCTAGGAGTGGACGGTGTGAACATCCCAGGAAACGTGGCCTCCATGTTCTTGTCTCTCCCGCAGAGTGTCCACTGTTGGGCCCTGGAGACAGAGTGGCTTGGATGCTGGACGCGGTCGTGAGTGGCCCAGACTCTCCAGCCCAGAAGTCCACTCCCCGGGGAGGCTCTCCACCCTCCCCCAGGGACCCACTCTCTGAGGACATACTGGGTTCTTTGGGAGCAAGCAACAGAAGCTGATTCCACTGCCCTGTTGGAGAAAAACAGGTTATTATCGAAAAGACATGGGGAGCTTGCAAAATTGATGGCGGTCGGGGATAGCCATGCCTCACAAGCCCAGGCAGGGTTAGGCAGTGCGGGCAGAAGGGAGCGATGCCTCATCCACACTCTGCCGCAGGAGAGAATTGCCTTGGCTTTAAAAAGACCTTTGAGGGTTTGAAAGATGGCGGATGACATGGACCAGCAATAAATGACCAACACTGTGGAAGAGCCCCTGGATCTCATCCGGCTCAGCCTGGACTAGCGCATCTATGTGAAGATGAGAAACGACAGAGAGCTTCGAGGCAGGTTACATGCTTATGATCAACATTTAAATATGATTTTGGGAGATGTGGAAGAAACTGTGACAACTATAGAAATTGATGAAGAAACATATGAAGACGTATATAAATCAACAAAGCGGAATATTCCGATGCTCTTTGTACGGGGAGACGGTGTTGTGCTAGTTGCCCCGCCATTGAGAGTTGGCCAAACCGGAGAATTATCCCATGTGGAAGATGGGCGATACTGTGTGACTGCCTCTGTGAATGTGGAAGATCCTCAAAAGAGAGACCAACGTGCATCTTGATACTAAGAAATAACCAAGAATTCTTGCTGTCCTGAAATAAGTTGGTTTGTAGATAACTCACATTTTCTTCAGCTAAACAGCATTTTTATTCTTGCCAACTCTTCCAATAAATGTGATCTCCTCTATGCAGAGCTTTTTCAGGAGTTGATTTGCTCCACTGTTTTTTTGGACAATTTCCGGGTTTCTTCCTTTGAATTAAATGTGTCGTTTCCTGTTTTTTTTTTTTTTTTTTTTAAAAAAAAAGATCTTTGATTCTTTTTTGTAAACTCAGATAGATGCAGAGATCAGACTCAAACCTACCCTGTGCCCCCGGCCAGGTCTGGGCAAGGCCTCTGTTGTGCTTCATTTCATACATTTTCCTCATGTGATCCATGACTCCCACTCTCCTCTCCGCAGACAACCACCCTGAATGTGCTTGCTTTATGTTCTGGACGTGTAGGTATGCACACGTGTGTAAGGGCTTCCCCAGCGGCTCAGCGGTAAAGAATCTGCCTGCAATGCAGAAGACCAAGGAGACGCAGGTTCGATCCCTGGGTCAGAAAGATCCCCTGGAGGGGGAAACGGCAACCCACTCCAGTATCCTTGCCTGGGGAGTCTCGTGGACAGAGAAGCCTGGCAGGTTACAGACTGTGGGGTTGGAAAGAGCCGGACACACTGACAGCACATGCATAGCGCACACGTGTGCAAAACACACAGTCGTTGGAATACTCGTGTGTGCGTGTTGAAGACTGATGTGACTGTCTTTACACAGCAGACAGTGTTCTGACGCTTACCTTGTTGATCAATAACAGTGTGTCTCCAGGCCCCTGCAGGTTGTACGCTAGCTCACGGTTCTGAGCTGTGTGCTGTGCTTCATAGGGTCGTCCCCAAGGTTCTCAGTCCCTTTCCCTGGAGACCATCTCCCTACTTTGTCTCCAGGTCCCCAGGAAGGGGTTGGCTGTGATGAGTCATCTCACGTGTGTCCCCTGCTGCCCTGGTGAGGCTTCTTCCGGGACCCAAGCCTCCTGGTTAGAAAGCAGCAAAGCCGCGGTTGCCGAGGTGGTGGGGTGGCTCCCTTGACGTCCCCTCCTGCACAACAGCCTGGGAAGCAGAGGTTCCCAGGGCCCAGCCTCGCCCTTAAACCTCAGCGGTGTCACTGTGCTCCGAGGTCTTCTCCCTGGTTCCAGGGAATCCCAGCAAGAGGCCATCCTCAGCTTCACCTCCCTCTCTACAGCCCCTCGCTCACCGCCCTTCCATGCTCCAAGGTCAGACTCCTGGTGCCATGTCTATCCCGCCAAGCCTGTCCCGGGACAGAGACCAGTGGGGCCCGTCAGAGTCCCTTCTGCAAGGATGCTGTGGACTGGGTGGGATGGGCGGGTTGACGGAGGGCAGTGCAGAAGAGCGAGAACTTCCTGACACTCTGGAGCTCTGCTGCCTTCCACCGTGCACCCCGGGGAGCAGACACAGCTCAGCCAGTGTGCAGAGAGCCAACTGAGTGTGCAACACTTGGGTGAGGGACACGCAAGCCCTGCTGTGCCTCTGGCCACCTTCCGTCTTTACAGAAGCCTGGCTCCCTGTCTGCTTTGTCAAGATACCTGTCTTCTTAAGGAAAATGCCTGTTTTTGTGTTTAAGCTAGAAGGAGCTGGTTTCTTTCTCTCAAAGCCAGACATCATCAACACATGCACACTTTACCCTGTAAGCAATTCTTGTTTTGTTGTTTAATCGTCCAGTTGTATCCGACTCTGCGATGCTATGGGCTGTGCCCGAAAGACTCTCTGTCCATGGGGTTCTCCAGGCAAGAATACTGGAGTGGGTTCCCATTTCCTTCCCCAGGGGATCTTCCTGATCCAGGGGTTGGGCCCAGGTCACCTGCACTGCAGGCAGATCCTTTACCATCTGAGCCCCCAGGGGAGCCCTAAGTAATTCTGAGGAGAAATAAACCGTGTCTTCAAGGCTGTGGCCATCCCAGCTCTGGAACGGGGCTATTTCCTTCTGTACTGCCTTAGCCCCTTCTTCAGGAGACGTGCTGGCAAAATAAAGAAGGGCTCCCTCCCTCTCCAGGAGCCCTCTCTTGTGGAGGCGTGTTCTCGGCTGTCTTCATACCTGAGGGGCATCCCCTCTCACTCCTGAGATCGTGCAGGGCAGGATGGTGGATTCCCTGGAGGGTGGGGCCAGCGGACCCTCTGCACCCGAGGGCTGGGAGGCTGGAGACACCCCGGGGGAGAGGATGCCAGGGTTCCCGGGTCCGGGGCCAGGGTGTTCTGCTCCTTCACGGCATGTGGGAGCACCTGAGGTGGACGGGACAGTGGGCTTGGCCACCAGGCCTGGTGGCTTTGGGAATGTTTGTGAAGGAGAGGAGAGCCGAGAGGGGTGCCTTTGCTGCCTGCCCAGGGAGGCAGGGCATGACAGACGGGAGCGCCCGCCCTGGGCCCTGGCCCTGCATGCACAGATGGAGTTGTCACCATTCAGGACTCGGGGACAGCCTTCTTTCCGCTTTTTCTGAAGCAGGTGGCCCCTGGGGTCACCGTGTGTTACAGGCCGGTGGCTGTGACTGTCCAGCACTGGCCTTGCTAAGAAGCCTGGGCCAGTGTGCCGTCTGACCCGGACGCGTCACACAGCCATTTCTCACAGTCCTGGAGGCTGGAAGTTCATGATCAAGGTACCAGCTGGCCCGCGGTTTGGGACCGGCCCTCTTCCTGGTGTGGGCACAGCTGCTCTCTTGCTGTTTCCTCACAAGAAGATGGGCAGGGAGGGAGGAGGGAGACAGAAAGAGGGTTGGAGGGGTGGCGGGCAGGGATGCTCCCTGGAGCCCGCCTCCATGTGCTTCCCTGTACTGCTGTCCCGCGCGGGTTGTCTCTGAGGGACGGGCACAGACCCCTGAGGGGGTCACGGGTGAACTGCTTTAGAACGTCCATCTGTATGATGGAGTGCGTTAGTGCTGATTGATATGAGCTACGTGGATGAGCGCCAGCAGCCTCCCTGGGCCCGTAGCTGCCACGGCCGCGTAGGGACCTCAGGTGCCTGGGAGAGGAGAGGGAACCTGGGAGGCTGAGAGCGATGCTTGCCCTCGGGTTTGCTGCCAAACATCGACGCAGCAAAATGCTTACAAGATTGGCTCCTAGAAAGCAGCCTCTTTAAGACAATTTGGATGAAATGAGAGTGGATGCCTGATATTTGTTCCAAAGAGGTTTAATCAAGGCAGAGAGCTGGCTGTTGACGCTAAAGATCCAATTCCAAGATTTCTACCCCTTTGTGTCTCATAAGGGGCTCTTAGTTATAAACTGTGAGCAAATAATCTTGAGAAATGAGGAACGCTTGAAGACAAACTTTCAAAGTAAAAGGGACACTTTGCTGTTGTTCAGTTGCTAAGTCGTGTCTGACTCTTTGCGACCCCACGGACTGCAGCCCACCAGGCTCCTCTGTCCATGGGATTCTCCAGGCAAGAACACTGGAGTGGGCTGCCATGCCCTCCTCCAGGGGATCTTCCCGACCCAGGGGTTGAACCCGTGTCTCCCGCACTGCAGGTGGATTCTTTAGCGCTGAGCCACCTGGGAAGCGCAGGGGACACTTTCACAATGAGTAAAAGAACAATTGACAGACGCTGTGGACAGAGCACATCAGACCCAGGTCTTCGTGGCCGCCTCCATGCTTGAGATTTTCTCTTCCTTCCTTTCCCTCCCTTTCTCTCGCTGTCCCTCCCTCCTTCTTTTTTTCTTTCAGCTGGAAGTGACGTGTTAAACATAAAACCTCATACCTGCATTCTTTAAAAATATTAAAAGATTTTAATATTTTTAATTTAAAAAGCAATTTTTTTTATTCTGCCCATTTTTTTTCCCAAATGAGAAATCTCAATGGGTTTTGAAGTCATTTGTTAAAAGTATAAAGTGCAATAACTTCTGATTAATTTCTAATGACAGCCAGTTAACCATAAGGGGAAAATGATACTATACTTAACCTGCCAAATTTTAATACAGTCTTTGCTTAAGAAGTAAATAGGATTAAAAAATGACCCTGGAGAGCAAAGAAGGCGTAATGACCATTCAGGATTAAGGAAAAGGTCAAAATTCAAACATCGGAGTAGAGTTTCTATTGAATTCATATTACTTATGCACCATCACCAAATCTAAAAATTAAGTTGAACCGTTGTAGGTTGGGGACTGTCTGTATTGCCTCATTTCCAACCGGTCTAATATTTTCCTTTCAATTTTTCAGTCTTTTTCCACTTTCTTCTAAATCTTTTTTTGTTAAAATTGTGATTTTTCTGGCTCTGTGTACTCTGTCGCTCCCCACACACGTCCTGATGGGCTCCTGCGCTGCGGTCTCCCCTCTGGCTCACCTCCGCACCCCGCTTTCCAGTCCTGTCTCTACAGACTCTCCTTGCCTCCCTCCTCCTCCATCATCCCCACGTTCCTCTCCAATGCAGTCCGTTTTCTAGGGAGCGTCGGTGGTGATGACAGCTTCAGAGAGAGTGGGACCCCCTGGCTTCTGTGTCCATGGCTGGAGCAGAAGTAGACCCTGAGGAGAAGTTGACGGAGCGTCTCGGTTCCCAGGACCTCTCGCAGGGCAGGACCCCGGGGCGGGGGGGAATGGGGGTGAGGAAGCTCCACCCCCAGCGGCGTCTGAGTCTCACCTTCCTGAACTCAGGGCTTGTGGATACCTACAGGCTTGTTGGTTGGTTAGAGAGTGGTGCCAACAGCATCCAGTTCTCGGGTTCGATCCCTGTTGGGGCCAACCTGTGGTGGTGGTTTAGTCACTAAGTCGTGTCCAATTCTTGCAATCCTGTGGACTATAGCCTGTAGGGATGTAACTTTTTTGAGCTTCCCAGGTGGCTCAGTGGTAAAGAATCTGGCTGCCAATGCAGGAGACACAAGAGATCCGGGTTTGATCCCTGGGTCGGAAGATTCCCTGGAATAGGAAATGCCCACCCACTCCAGCATTCTTGCCTGGAAAACCCCATGGAGAGGAGCCTGGGGGGCTACAGTTCACGGGATCGCAAAGAGTTGGACGCAACTGAGTGCACACACAGACACACAGGTGACACCAGAGAAAGACTAAAATCATTCGTTGTGCAGGCGGGGTTCACGGCTGTCGTGGGGCAGGCAGAAACGCCCGGCTTTCTGGTCTCCCAGTGGAGGGCCTGAGCGTTGCACGTCCCAGGGGAGTTGCCCTCGTGTGGATTGAAGAAATGCGGTCAGCCACTCACAGTGCTGCTCGATTAGGGCAGAAGTCAGCCTGAGGCAGGCTGGCCTGGCTCTCAGCCACAGGGTTTTATTTCCTGAGTCACCAAACCATTTCCCTTTGCAGGATGCCCGTGGCCCCAACCCCCAGCACAGAGCTGCGAAGAGTGAGGCCGCACTGGCCGGTGCAGACCGTGGTCCTGTCCGGGCCTTCCTGAGCCCAGGTGCTGACCACCCCGAACGCTGGGCTATGGCCCCCGTGAGCAGCACCTTGAGTACCACTGCCTCAGCACGTGCGCAGTGCTGGGCTGATGGGGGCTGGAGTCCCGTCCGGGGAGAGCTGGCTGCCCGTGTGGTACCAGGGCTACAGCCGTTCAGGGAGGGCCTGGACCCTTGGGGACCCTGGGAGAAGGCCCGGTGCACTGGGGCCTCGTTGGGTGGCGTGTTCTTTGGGGATTTCCACCCTGCAGCCTCCGGGGCATGCGCCTTCGGGCTGCTTGGCCCACTGCACCCCGAGTGGGTAACCCAAGTCTCTGCAGGCCTTGCGGCTGCAGCCACTGAGCCAGGGCAGCTCTGTTTTTCCTCAACGGTGAGCTTGCCCCAGGGCCTCTTCAATGTCAAATGATTTTCCCGTGAATGCCAGGGCAGCATCTTCCCGCCTGCCATATCAGCCCTCACAACCAGAAGCCTGGTTTCCAGGAAAGCAGTCACTTGATCCGACCTGGTGAAACTTGGCCCAGCCCCCCGGCAGGGCACGCCGTCCTGGGACTCCGCAGCACCGGGCTGTCCTAGCTGCGGCCTCATCTCATCCTCCTCCTCCCCCATGCAGCCTCATCCCCCGGGTCTCTCTCCTCCTGGATGTCCAGGCTGGTCATTTGTAGAATGCTGGGAGGGCTTTGGGTTTGGGGCCGGGGGCTGATTCTCTTTGTTTCTGAAAATATCCCAGGCCTTGGCTGCTCTAATCTCTTCTTTGGGCAGAGGCTCCAGGAATGCCACCTGCTCGCTGCATGGCAGGGCGGGGTGGTCTGGGGAAGACCCTCCGTTGCAGCGCCTCCCTCCCTGGGGCCACAAGCCCTGTGTGTCTCTGCATCCCACATCCTGTGACGCGCTTGGGAAAGATAACTGGGATGCTGACATGTGATGCCTAGGTAGTTTCTGAGCCAGCAACCATCTCGAGTTAGCTCAGGGGTGCCTGGGCGGGCCACGGAAAAGTGGGGCTGTGTCTTGTGATGCGAAGAGGTTCTTTTCCTAACCATATATGTCCCCCCGAGAGAACCATAAATAATGTGGCCACTCTGGCTGGCTGTCTTCCCATCGCAGCCCTGGGAGCCCTCTGGCCCAGCTTGCTCTTCTCCTATTTCAATTTCCATGTCCTCTCAGCTCTGTAACCCAAGGAGCAACTCGGGGCTTAGGAACAGCTGACAACCCAGCAGGCGGCTCCCAGCCATGGCTCCTGGGGCAGGGGCAACGGGCACTGAGTTGCAGCTGTGCTCCAGAGCACCCTGTGTCCCTGGGAGTGAGGATGTACGGAACCTTGGGTACCAAACCCAGAGGATCTGGCGAGGCCGCGCGAGCGAGAGGTGAGCTGGGAGACGCCGACGAGCGCGCCTCACGAGAGGATCACACAGACAGGCTGGCCTCACGCCCTCACCCTCCGCCTCGGTTCCCCACCGGAAAGGGGGACCGCTGCTCCTGCGAGGGGTGTGCGTGGCTAGATGCTGCCCCCACGGCTGCACCGGGGAGCTTGAGGGGCCTTTGCAAATCCAGCCCAGCCCAGCCCTGAATTTTCCAGGTGAAGAAACTCAAGTCCAGGGGAGAAATGACTTGGTCCAAGTCGGGGTAGAGTGGGACTTGAACCTAGAGCCATTAGTCTGCACCCCAGAAAGTGTGGGGGCTGCCCGCTCCTCACACCGGGTGTTTCCCTTGCACCTGGGGAGCTGGAAGATTCAAGGCAGAGGACACCATGGACTTCATCCCTGGAGTCTGGTCCCTGCACCCCTGTCTCTGCCGCTGGCCCCTCCTCCTGCACCCCGGGAGCCCTTCCAAAAGGGTGGCTTTTCCTTGTGCCTCAAAGTAAATCCTCCACTGCCGTGGCCTGGGGGAGGGACAGGTGGCCTGCCAGGTTGGGGTGCCTGGGCAGAACACCCAGAGCCGATCCCTGCCTCCAGCTGTTCTTTTATTGTCGTGCACAGGCGGTGAAGGGAGCCAAGGCAGGAGGGCCGCCCAGCACGCCCCCTGGGGGGGTGCCCGCAGCAGCGGCTGAGGGCTGACCCGTGGAGGCCTCAGCTCTGCTGATCCTGTCGCTCATGCCAGGTGGGAATCTCTGAGAACGCCCCTGAAGGCGGCAATGTGGACAAGGCGGCTCCAGGCCAGGGGCGCTTGGAGGGGCACCTGCCCTCAGGGCTCTGGAATGCCACGCACGTGTTTATCTGCTGAGCCGGGCCCGCCCACTCGGTCTACCTCGGCGTTCTCCACGGGTTCACATGCCATTGGTCTCTGATAAACGTGAAAAAATAGCAACATCTGAGCCACCGACCTTCACATGGAGGCCTTGGAGACCACAGCCAGGGAGGTTGCTCCTTTGTGGGGACAGACAGCCAAGGCCTGGAGAGGGGGAGAGAGAAGCAGACCCTCAGGTCTGGGGCGGGGACACGGGGGTCCAGGGCGCTGCAGAGTCTGCCTTGGACACAGCCGGGCTTGGAGGTCACGACAGCGGGAAGGGGCCGGATGCTGTCCTGGAGATGCCGGGAGGTGTGCCCTCTGCGTGCTGAGGGCGAGGCCTGGCCCGCCCGCCCCAGCCCCACCGACACTGCTGGGCACCGCGCGTGTCAGATGCCATGCTGAGGCCAGGGCCCCTCCCGGCACCCCTCTCCTTTGCCTGCCCCTCCCTCACAAAGCCCCTGCCCCACTGTTCAGCCGAGACTTCCTGGTCTGCGGTGAAGGATGGGAGCACCTGGGGTTTTCCAGACAGTCTGAGTTGTGGGTTCTGATCTCTTCCTTAAAAAAAAAAAAAAAAGCCAGCGTCGCAGCCTTGCCTGCAAGGTCCGGTTGGCGCAGGGCGAGCAAAGTCTCCTCTGGGAGCCAACTCTCTCCTTTCTCTTTCCTTTTCCCTAAGACTTCCCAGGTGGCGCTAGTGATAAAGAACCCACCTGCCAACGCAGGAGACTCAAGAGATGCGGGTTTGATCCCTGAGTCAGGGAAGATCCCCTGGAAGAGGGCATGGCAGCCCACTCCAGTATCCTTGCCTGGAGAATCCCATGGACAGAGGAACCTGGCGGGCTACAGTCCGTGGGGTCGCAAAGAGTCGGACACGACTGAACTGACTCAGCACGCAAACACACGCAAGATGGGGCAGGTGAAAGTGGGGGAGGGGAGGGGACCTGTGTCTCCTGAGGGCTTGGTCTTGAAAGGCAAGGTTAGGCCACTTATTTATCTCCCTTCCCATCCAACTTGATGGGTGAGGCAGCTGGGGTTGGCGGGGTCAGAGTGGCCAGGATGAGCCGCCGGCAGAGGATGGGGCCACATCCCCGGCCGGCAAGCAGAGCCCAGAGCGTCGCTGGGGCTTGGCTTGCTGTAGACACACCAACGTCCGCCCACAACGGTCTTGTGAGGTCTTTCCCCATTTTGCAGATGAGGAAACCAAGGTTCAGAAGAGTTAAGTTTCTTCCCCAAATTGTGACTTCACAGCTGTGGAGCCACTGTTAGAGCAGCACCAGGGGTCTTCTTGGTCACTGGACCGTTGGAGTGACCAGCCAGTCCCCTTTGCCAGGGATTCTCCCAGACTTAGCCACTCAAGTGTCCTGGGAAAGCCCTTAATCTTGGGCAAATCCAGGGATGTTGGTCACCCCATTAAATGCTCATCTGTCTCTCCTTTTCTTATTGCTTTTGATTTTCACAGCAACACACTGTTAACTTTAGCTGTTTTGGGGGCAGGGGGCAAAGACAGAGAACAGCCCTGGGAATGGAGAGCAGGTCCTGGTTCTGGGGGCTATTTGAGGATGATGGGGAGGAGCGTGCTTGGCACAGAGCTGGGAAGGCAATGAGTGCCCACTCAGTGCTCACTCAGCAATGCTTGCTGTCCCCTTAACCCAATGTGGGGGGCAGGAGAAGCAGAGGGGACACGGGAGTGAGAGCAAAACAGGGGACCCCGGTGGAAGGGAGGGAGCACTGAGTGGCAAATTCCTGCCAGGTGGCCTGGCCACCCCCACCCACGTCCCGGAGGCTGGACAGCCCTGTGGGGCAAGCCTGGGGCGCAGGGCAGGAAGTCAGGTGAGGAAGCTCTGGCCAAGCAAGGGTGTTGGGCGGGGAGTTTAGCCCAGCCCCACCGCGAGGCGGGGTCCCCTTAGGGGATGTGAGAATGCTGTCACAGTGCAAGGGGGTGGGAGTAGGGAGAAGCAGAGGGTCTCTGGGGGCAGGCGGGGAGGTGGAAGAGGTTTCTGGCCAGTCTGTAAACTGTAAACCGAGTGCCAAGTACTGGGTCTTCCAGGCGCCAGGCGTCTCTGTGTGCTTTCCCACATTCAGCCCCTTCAAACCTCCGAATCCCAGGAGGTTGGTGCCCTCAGGATCTCCATCTTACAAATGAGAGTAAAGGCACTGTGGGGTAAAGAAACCTGTCTCAGGTCACACAGGGGAGAAGTGATGGAGCTGGGGTTCAAATGTGCCTGATGGTTAAGGAGGAGAGGCGTTTTCCCTTCCTTCCCTCCCACCTTCCTTCTTGCCTTCCTTTCTTTTTCTCCCTCCTCTCCCCATCTCCTTTCTCCTCCTCCTTTCAAAATGATGCAGCCTTTTCTTGACCCACCAGGCTAGGTGGGTTGAGTTTAGGCAGTCTTCTTTTCCAGCCAGCCCCTCCTGCTTCCTTTTTCACTTTCTTCCCCAGAGCCTCAGCAGTCTGGCTGAGACGGTGAAGAGAGACGTGGCAACTGGTGTCCTGAGCGAGTGTGAGTGTGAAATAAGTGAGCGATGATGAAAGTCACTCAGGAGAACATCTGGATCCTGCTGCCTGCTGGCCACCTGTCCGGCCTCTCGAGCCCACGTCTAAAGCCCAGATCCCGTCTCCACGGCTGGTCTCCATCAGGAGCCCGGGGAGGGCGCAAACCCTGAGGTCAGCTGCTGGCTCCGTCCCCACCCGCTGCCCGGGAGGCAGCCTCCGGGCATCCTCTGCACCTGTGTCTGGTGGGAAATCGGGGGTGGCAGTCAGGAGGGAACCTGCGCTGGGCGTGGGTTCCCTGCCCTGGGCAAGCTCCGCCTCCGCCCGGCCCTCTTGACAAAGAGGGGCCCAGTGAGTCAGCGCTCAGGCACTGCCCCACCCACTGGGCGCTCTGCCCAGCGCCACCCAGGCCACCACCTCCTCACCCCCATCCATGACTCACCTGTCTCCCGCTGGTCCCCATCGCCGGGTCTCCACGGGGCTCTTCCGGGAACCGGCCCTGCTGGGAGCCGCAAAACCGCACCATGTGGCTGACTGGACTGCGCATCCATGCACCGAAATGAATGAACAGTATACAAGCCCAGGACCAGCCTCGGCAGAGAGTCCGGCTTGTCAAGAAACACAGCATCCGCTTCTAAGTGGCGAGGACTCTTGGTTCACGTGGCTTTCTCACTGGAAGTTCTCTTTCTGCCAACACATTAGGGAATTAGGCACAACGGTTACAGAGAAGCCGTTTCTAGGTAGAAAGCACTTTGCCCAGCAACCAGAAGAGAAGCAGGGAGCGTCTGAAACTGCACCGCTGCGCGGGTATCTGTGTGAATTGCAGCCCACCACAGCAGGAGTGACTGTGAGACTGAAATCAGTCTTTCTGAGTGAGTGAGTGAAAGTAGTTCAGTCGTGTCTGACTCTTTGCAACCACATGGATTATACAGTCAATGGAATTCTCCAGGGCAGAATATTGGAGTGGGTAGCCTTTCCCTTCTCCAGGGGGTCTTCCCAACCCAAGGATCAAACCCAGGTCTCCCTCACTACAGGTGGATTCTTTACCAGCTGAGCCGCAAGGGAAGCCCAGTCTTTCTAGCTCAGTAGAAAATTTATGGAATAAATGAATACAAAATCTATTTTCGGGTCTAATGTTTGAGCAAGTGTAGACTGAGGATTCTCTGTAATCTGAACATCACTACTGATGCAAAAATGTGATTATTCCAGTCTACTCTGGCTTGAAAGGTGGAGCTGTTTGAGATCAGGAATAGATCATTAGCCCAAGATGAAAGAAAAGAGTCTGTGACCACAGTACAACTCTTCGCAACACTTGGCTAGAGGCAGGTTGCACAGGTTGCATACTGTGCAACTCCAGAAGGCACTCTTCCTAGCAACCACAACACGCAGAGTGTTTTGCAAAGCAATGGCCCTGGGTAACACTTTCCCAATCCTTTAGTGAGGGGCAAATGGGGAAGTCCCTGGTGGCCCAGCAGTTAAGGCTCACTGCTCCCGATGGAAGCGATGCAGACTTGATCCCTGGGTGGGGAACAAAGATCCCCCAGGCAGTGCCATGTAGCCAAGAAAATAAATTTAAAAAAGTAAATAGCTACTTCCAGAACAAAACAGTGCATATTATTTGAAGTTTATCTTTGTGTCTATTTAGGCTTTCCTTAACTGTTTAGCAAATTCAATATAGGATTCATTCATATGGATTCAGTCAATTGAGACATTTTCATTATGAAATAATTACAGATTTATAGCAAGTTGAAAAACAGTATACAAGAAGGTCCCAGTGTACACTTTATACATTTTATCGAGTTTTGCTCAGTGATAAAACTAGACATAACATCTAATATGAAAACCAGGAAATTGCCATTATTACAATCCACTGAGCTTATTCAGATTTCAACAGCTTTACACGCAGTTGTGTGTGTGTGTGTGTGTGTGTGTGTGTGCACTTCAGTACAGTTTCATCATAACAAACTGGTGGTACGTTCTGGTGAACATCTCCACAATGAACATACAGGAAACTATTCCGCATCCAAGGACACCTTCCACCTATTACAACCGCCTCCATCCCTAACCTCTGGTGACCACCAAGTGGTCCTCTGGCTCTCTCCTTTCATTTCAAGATGATGGGGATTATATAAATGGGGATTTAATCTTTTTAAAAAATTGCCAATTTTTTTTTTTTTGGCCAATCATTTTTTAACTAATTCTTTTGCTACAAAGTTCTAACTGAAAGATTTCTATACAAGTATTCCTCGGGAGAAGTGTTTGAACTAGGGAGACCCAGCTATTAGGGATCAGGAATACGGTGCCTGGAGGGACAGAAGAAACCAGAAGAGCACTCACTAAGCACCTGGTGTGTGCCAGGCCGCGTGCTCAGGCTTCGTGTGGGCTGCCAAGAGATGGGGCCTCCAGAGGTGGGCTCCTCCTTGGGGTCGTCCCCAGTCTCAGCCAACACAACACGAGCTTCTTACCGGGTCGCTGTCACTCCAACAGCAGAGGTGTCTCTTGCTGCTCAGGGAGCAGGCTCTCGGGCCTGCTTGCAGCTCTGGCATTGCTCGAGACCGAACGCCACCTGGGAGCTGTCGCAGGTGGCCTTCATCGTTGGCATTGCTTCCTGAAGCCATTTGCCTGCGTCAGGTTCTCCCCTCTGAAGATCTGGAGAGAAACACTTGCGGCCACTATTGGCACCCAGGAATTAAAGGTTAACGGAGAGGAACTCGTTTTCCTAAACCCCCTGTTATGTATGAGTTTAGGAAATGCCCTTCTTAAGGTTATTAAGGCTCAGTGGCCTGGGGAGCCCAGGTCTCCTGGGACGTAATGTAATTGGCCCAGTATGTGGGAGCTTTGGGCTGAATTGGCACAAACTGGTGAACAGGACGTTAAACCAGGGAAGAATTATAGGCACCTTGGAGTACTCAGGTCTGGAGGGCTCTGAAAGCAGGAGTGAACACAACGGGTCTGACCAATTAGGCGCCGTGTTACCTGAAGTAAAGGCGTCTGCTGAATATCACTTTGGAGCCCGTGTCGCACTGGGGTTCTGTGAAATCTCTGCCCGTTTGTCAGTGGAGCCATGCCTGATGTAGAGCAGGTACAGTCTCGGTGTGTCAACCTTGTCTGAATATACTCCGAACAGTCTACAGGCAGAGTCTTCTGGTGGGACATTCCAATGCTATAGAGGCCGAATATTTACAACCATTTTGAAGTTGGGACACCTGCTGTTGTTTGCTTAGCATGGTGGCCAAGGAGGTCATGTCGCCTAACATTTATGCTTTATTTATTTAGGTGAATAATAATTGATGGTGTTGGTGGAATTCTGCTGGACTGAAAAAACTGGAGGCCCTTGAACATTGCCACCAGAGATAGCTTGCATTTAACCATGGTTTCTAAGCTAGAATCTGAGGCCATAGAGCCAGAAGAACTGATGTTTTGTTCTCACCTAAGGAGAGAAGCAGTCACTGTCTCACTGTCACTGGGCACGTTGACAACTATGCAATTGCATTCACCTCAAGTAGTAGACAGCAGATAGTGACTGCCGCTGTGACATTAAAAGAAACTTGCTCCTTGAAAGGAAAACTATGACCAGCCTAGACAGCATATTAAAAAGCAGAGACAGCACTTTGCTGACAAAGGTCCTCATAGTCAAAGCTATGGTTTTTCCGGTAGTCATGTATGGATGTGAGAGTTAGACCCTAAAGAAGGCTGATGCTTTTAAACTGTGGCGTTGGAGAAGACTCTCGGGAGTCCCTTGGACTGAAAGGAGATCAAACCTGTCAATCCTAATGGAAATCAGTTCTGAATATTCATTGGAAGGACTGATACTGAAGCTAAAGAGCCAGTACTTTGGCCACCTGATGTGAAGAGCTGACTCATTGGAAAAGACCCTGGTGCAGGGAAAGACTGAGGGCAGGAGGAGAAGGGGAAGACAGAGGATGAGATGGTTAAATAGCACCCCTGACTCAATG
This sequence comes from Antilocapra americana, assembly GCA_007570785.1. NCBI lineage: Eukaryota > Metazoa > Chordata > Mammalia > Artiodactyla > Antilocapridae > Antilocapra > Antilocapra americana. Next base: position 17,781,005 of record ML664180.1, read on the forward strand.
GACATGAATTTGAGCAAAATCCAGGAGATCGTGGAGAACAGAGGAGCCTGGCGTGCTGTAGTCCGTGGAGTTAGAAAGAGCTGGACCTGACTTAGTGACACAACAGCAGCAACACTAAACTCGTTCTTCAACCCTTTGCCTTGGAAAGCCTCTCATTCTCAGTCCCCTTCTCATTATGGTTAAAATAGTGTAGTAGAGACTTGTGAGTTCTTCAAGGACAAAAACAATCAGATTCCCTTTTAGCAGATTACAAGTCAAAACAAACAACATTAAAGCAAAGTCCAAAGTAAGTTGATCCTAAAAGAAACAACAAAAAATTTTTGTTTACAGGTAAGAGCACCATGACGCACTGTAGATAGAATTTCTCCATAAAGAGAAGTCCTTAGATTTATCACATGGACTCACCATCCACCCTTTTCCCTTTGTAGGGAGCATCCTTCTGTGAGAAGCACATTAAAGCCCCCCTTTCTGTCATCTACAATCCTAACATCCAGAAAGTGGTCACAACCAACAGAGTCTTGTATATCTGAGGCCGTTGGCAGCAATATCTGAGCTGAACTGACTTAAAACTACTTACAGGATTTTTTTATCTCATTTACTGTGAACTTTCACATTTCATCACAAAAATATTGACGTTTGAGCACGGACATGAACTTGGGCAAACTCTGGGAGGTGGTGAGGGACAGGAAAGCCTGGCATGCTGCAGTTCGTGGGGTCACAAAGAGTCACGCGACTTGGCTCCTGGACAACGACCACGGGGCAGTACCCAGGTTTCCTGCAAGTGGTGTCACCTAAGTTATGGTGGATGTGCTGCCTTGTCTTTTTAAAAATCTGAAAACCTCTGAATTCTTAGCACAGCTGCTCCCAGGGTTCTGGATAAGAGACTGTGGACCTAAAACACAGCTTTGTTATTTTTGATAGACGAGGGGACCCAACCAGATGGCTCAGCTCGTCAAGCCTTTAGTCCCGTCCCTGACAAAGTCTAAGGCGACATAATCCCACATTAAACCCTGGACTCCAACGCTTCCTCTGTCCCGCCCTGTGTCCAAGCAGCAAGGCCTTCAGGCCGGCTGGGCACAGAGTTGACCACAGCGCTGACCCTCCTGCGGCTTCTCCATGTGGATGGGGCAAGGAGGATGTAAGTGCTGGATCCATCACTGCCCAGGCATCCATCGGGTGTGTGAGACCTTACGGTAAATCCTGAGTCACCCCCTCATTAATTTGTCAACCTTTCATTCACTCAGTTACCACTTACCACATACCTTTTGTGACCTCATGATATCTCACGGGGCTTCACACACAAAATGAGAAAGCAAGGGTGGAGATTGGACTCCATCAGGATTTCCCAGACAATGTTCTATAGAATCCAAGAGATGTTAATGGATTTAAGAGGAAAAGATCTCCATGATTAAGTCTTGAGATGATGCATGAAACAGGGTTAAAGCAGATTTCTTTACTGCCACTCTTTTCTGGATCTTTAATACTGTAATATGCGTGGCCGACATCCAAAAGGAGGCATTAGTGTTGCCCAAGGAAGGCTTGCCCAAGGCCTCTGGGTCTCTCCCAGCTCGGAGTGGTTTCGTATTCTATGGAGGCTGTAGGAATGAATTACACAGAAGTTGGCAGACTGGGATGACTCTATAAGGCAATGGGAGACATTGTCCCTGTGTTGTCAAGGGCTGGAGGCAGTTGTTGCCTCTTCCAGCTACTCTGAAACGGTGTGCCAGAGCAGGTGGCCACCGAGCTGTGGGAGTCAAGAAGATGCTTTTCTGAGCTCATCTAACCTGGAAAGGTAACAGCCCCTTGTGAGCAGTTTCCAACCGCATCTCTGAATCGCTTCTCTTCCCTAGACACCTTGCTGTTCAGGGCTTTGTGCCATGCCCACAGAGGACACTTCTGTCCTCTGACCTCTTACCGCATTTTGAGAACTAAGATTTCTCCTGAGCCAAGAATATGTGGAGTAGAAGAGGAGCCCTGTTTTCATGACTAGCCTTTCATTGTTTTCCTGGGTCCCTTAGGGTAACTTCATTACACTGACCTTGGGATCAACCAAGGTAGTGAAAGAGAAAGTCGCTCAGTCGTGGCCGACCCTTCGCGACCCCGTGGACTCTACAGTCCACGGAATTCTCTGAGCCAGAATACTGCAGTGGGTAGCCTTTCTCTTCTCCAGGGGAGCTTTCCAACCCAGGGAGCAAACCCAGGGCTCCTGCATTGTTGGTGGATTCTTTACCAGCTGAGCCACAAGGGAGACCCAGGAATCCTGGAGTGGGTAGGCTTAACCTTCTCCAGGGGATCTTCCTGACCCAGGAATCAAACCGGGGTCTCCTGCATCACAGGCGGACTCTTTACCAATGGCTCTCTCAGGGAAGCCCCAACCAAAGTATGCCTGTCTATTTATCTAGCGTCTGCCTGTCATCTATGTACCTAAGCTGTGTGGAAGGAGAGCAGTAGATCCCTTCCCTGCAGCTGTGAGCTCACCTGGCAGTGAGAACAGAGGTGAGAGGGGTCAGAGGAGAGGGCGTGGGGTGAGGACACCCCCGAGCCGGGCAGTGGGTGTGGGCGGCCTGACCCCAGGTCCTCCGCTTCCAGAAATCCCGCCACAGCCTTAACTGGGGAGAAGGCGCCTCGTGGCTCATCTGCCGGCTGAGGGCCTGGACCCACCGATAGAGCCTGAAATGCCAGGCGGGTGGGCGCCCCCTCGGCTCCTCCCACCTCTGGCTCCTGCGTGGCTTGTCCTCCACCTGCGGGCTCGCCCTGCTCTCAGCATCTCCCCCACCTCACCTGACCTCACTGGGGCACGTGGGAGGATGCCTGTCTCTTCCACCATCACAGAGAGACTTGGACTTCTCAGAGCTGCTTCCTTGTCTGTGTGTGTGTGTGTGTGTGTGTGTGTGTGTGTGTGTGTGTGTGTGAAATAGCTTTATTGAGGTAATTTACACATCACACTATTCACCCATTTTCAGCTTACAGATCAGTGGTTTCTAGTATATTTGCGAGCTATGCAATCACTATAATCACTTTTAGGACGTTTTTATTACTTCAAAGAGAACCTCTTTAACTCCTTTTTCGCTCCCACCTCCCGTCCTGACGTCCAGCTCCCCACCAGCCATAAGCAGCCGCTACTCTACTTTCTGTTTTTATTTACCAAGCGTGCATGTGTGCTAAGTCGCTTTGCTCCAGTGTCCGACCCTGTGCAACCCCATGGACTGTAGCCCACCAGGCTCCTCCGACCATGGGGTTCCCCAGGCAAGAATGCTGGAGAGGTTGCCATTCCCTCCTCCAGAGGCTCTTCCTGATCCAGGGATCGAACCCACCTCTCTTACATCTCCTGCTCTGGCAGGTAGGTTCTTTACCACTAGTGCCTGGACTCCATTCTCTCGGCAGAACAAAAAGCATTTTGTCTAAGTGTACAGCGAGTCAGATCCGGCTAGGAGATTTGAAAAGGAAATCTGTGGAAGACACCGCTTAAGCAAGGAGAAAAGGCATGGCTGTCTCATGATTAGAAAACAAAGCATCTTCTGGGAGCCTCTCCCCTCGAGCTATGTTAGCAATGGAGGGCGTTGTGGGCAGCGTCGGGAGGCTTTCAAGAGGGATCGTGTTCAACTGTGGCTCAGGTGGTCTGTCTGCTGATGTAGGAGATGTGGGTTCAATCCTTGGGTCAGGAAGATCCGCTGGAGGAGGAAACCGCAGCCCACTCCAGGGTTCTTGTCTGGGAAATCCCATGGACAGAGGAACCTGGAGGGCTAGTCCACGGGGTCACAAAGAGTCGGCCACGATTTAGCAACAGAGGAGCAGCAGCAGCAGGTTCAGCTAGGTGTGCATTTTAGAGAGGAGACGTCAGGGCGATCAGCTGTCCCGTGTCGGGGAGGTACCAGCGGGGCAGGGGGGATCCACTTGGGATGACCGATGATGGTGGCCTGGGACAGAGGCTGTGGAATTTGTGTGCAGGAATTTCAGAGTTTTTCTAAATTTAGTTCGGATGCTTTTAGTCATGGAAAGATCTTTTAGTTTTCCTTGGACTCTCAGATGAGCATACAAAACCACATTTTCAGTGTAGAAGTATCAGACACATGTGGGTCACTTCACTTCCCCGCTAGCCCCACTCCAAAGAAGTGGGTTTGCCACTTTTAGAAGACTGGGGCTTTGCAGCCATACACAGATCAAGTATTCGTGAGGAGTCATTCGTTGATGCTTTGACTTTCAAAATCTGATCTAAAAAAATTAAGATTAGGAAATGGCCTTGGGCTCAACTTTACTGTGAAATGAGGCGGAGTGTGTGTTGAGTGACTCTCTTGCCCCCAGAAAAAATCCTTGTGGGGAGGACAGGATGAAAATAAAAGTCAATGAGGCCTAATTCCTACCCTATGCAGCTTATAATGAACTTGGATAATGAAATGACACACATGGGACTATTAATTATGCAATTAAGTGTTAGGGATACTGTTACTGGCTTGGAATAAAGTGATATTTTATGGCCAGCAGGAAGCTGAGTAGCTTGGAGTTGCCTGGAGGAGGTAGGCTTGGAGTCGCTCAGAATGACTGTGCGTGAGTGTGTACTAAGTTGCTTCAGTCATGTCTGACTCTTTGTGACCCCAAGGACTGTAGCCCGCCAGGCTCCTCTGTCCCTGGGATTCTCCAGACAAAAATACTGGAGTGGGTTGCTATGCTCTCCTCCAGGGAATCTTCCTGTCCCAGGGATTGAACCCGTGTTTCTTATATCTCCAGAGAAGCCTGGGCAGGCAAGCCCTGTGGGTGGGGAGCACACAGGGCTGGACGTGAGGGGGTCGTCCTGAGTGCTCTGGACCAGGTCCGTGTTCGCTCCAGACAGAGCCTCAGGGCGCAGAGATGGAGAAGGGGCGATTGCAGGCTTGAAGGAGCCCAGGAGCTTTTCTTAAGCGAAGAGTTTACTGTTTTGAGTGATGATTCCATGTCCTTTGGAAGTGTTTAGTGTTTAACACTCCTGGGCTGAGAGTTTGGACAGGAAATGCAGCCCTGGTCTTGGCACAGTTTCACAGGCACCGGGAGGCTTGTGGGGGGCTCCCTGTCCCCCAGGAGGAAGAGGCCCTCTGCCCATCCTGACACGTGTCTAGAGCCACTGAAAAGAGACCCGTCCTTCCCCAGGAGCTCTGCTGAGTCCAGACAGGCTGAGGGAGTTGAAGGAGGAAGGGATTCAGCCACCTTTGCCAACCCTCTCCACTCCAGGGCTTCCTTGATGGACGGCGTGAGGTGTAGTTACTGCCTCTATTGGGTCACCTGTCTCTTCCTACATATATGAATTCTTGGAAGGTTCAATATCATCTTTTTAACCCATTCTGATCAGCCGTCATATCTCCCAGGTGTTATCTGGGGCCCTGGGAAGAGCCGTGTGGTGGCAGAAACCTGGAGCATCTACCTGGTGCCTGTGAGCCCAGAAGTGAAGGGTGTCCTTGGCTTTCATCTTGAAGCCTTTTCAGAGCCCTCACAGTGAAGGCTGCATCCAAGGAGACATGCCCTTCTCAGGGTCTCAAAGTTGTCCGAATCTGAGAACATCTTTGATATGTGATGAAACTGCCTTCCACATGTCTCCTTTGAAATAAATCAAAATAAGCCCAAATCTGTGGATTGGACTTGCCCATTGAATGCGTGTTTCTTAGTCAGGAGGCACTGGGTTATCCTGCAGTAAACACACACTCCGAGCCCCAATGGCTTAAAGCCCGAAAGGTTTACTTCTCTTTCTCACTACATATCCACTGCGAGTGGGTGCCAGGGCTCTTCTCCCTGCCAGCCCCACCCCAGGACCCGAGCAGCCAGACCAGCACCAAGCCCAGCTCTGCTGGTCCCAGGCCAGTTGTAAACAGAGTGGTAGTGAGTCGCCACGCCTCTAGGGCTCCTGTCTGGACCCAGGTCATCTCTGTGTGCGTCGCTTTGATCTCAGCCAGACCCCAGGCCACTTCTAACTTTAAAGGGGCAGGAGTGGTGGACTGTGGTGTAAGGAGAGCTGGGAATTCGGTGACCTCCCCCCAAACCGTATGATCTCTGAAAGGTGGGGATGCAGTGATGATATGGCTTGGCTTCTTGGCCTGGAAACCAGAAGGCCGTTGATTTTGTGTCATTAACTCTTGCCTGTAGGCAAATAGTATAACTTCCAAGAGATCTTGTTCCTTTTCCTTAAAGCAGGGAACTGGGTAAGAAGGGATGGAGAAGGGAACGGAAGACCCACTTGTGTGTGACCTGCCTCATGGTAATGCTGTGTGCTTGAAAATAAGACAAGGCCAGGAAAGTGAAACAGGAGGGAAAGGTAGCAGAAGCTTTTTAATGATGGGCCAGAGAAGGCCCCAGGGAACTGCAGCCTGGAGATTGTCCTTCTGTGCAGCTTCATGTCTTAGGATAAGGCTGTGTGTGCGCTCAGTCATGTCTTACTCTGCAACTTGGTGGACTGCAGCCTGCCAGTCTCCTCTGTCCACAGAACTTTCCAGGCAAGAATACTGGAGTGGATTGCCATGCCCTTCTCCAGGGGATCTTCCTGACCAAGGGATTGAACCTGTGTCTCTTACATCTCCTGCCTTGGCAGGTGGGCTCTTTACTAGTACGCCACCTGGGAAGCCCAGGATAAGGCTGCAGGTAACAAGAAAGCCAGCATAGCTGTGGCTTCAATAGGCTGGACGTTGGTCTCTCAGAGCTGAGGGGCACGCGGTCCAGGGTGTACAGGACAGCTCCAGATTCTGGGGTCTCTGGCTCCCCTTACCTTGCTTCATTGCCATCTCGAGTGTCTCCTCTTTCAGACCAGATTCCCTGGGAACCAGAGCTTGAGGCCGAGGCAAATGCATCCGTGCTCAGGGGTGAGTGTGACCCCAGGAAGGGAAGGGGGTCGGTGAGGCCGAGGAGGGAGGGAGACGCGCAGGGCCGGAGGCTATGCCATTCAGCTTACAGTGGACACAGACAGCGGTGTTGTCTCATGGGGGGCGGTTTCCAGAAAGGCCCCTGGAGGAGAGAAGAATCTGTGGGCAAGGGCCTCCCTCCCTTGGTCCACACGCGCTCCACGGGGTGTCGGGACCCCACCTTCCTCAAAGCAGCTGTCTGCGTCTCCTGCTCGGGAAAGCCCGAGGCCATCTGTGGAAGCGTCCTCAGTGTGAAGGAGAGCATGCGGGGCTGGGCAGAGAGCGAGCGGCCGGCCGAGGGGCTCCCGACCTGAGTGTGTCCATCTGTACCTCGGCAGACCTGGCCAGGTACCCCTCCTGGAGAGCAGGCCTCCTAGTCTCCTGAGCAGCAATGGGAAAGCTGTGGGCAGGAGGGGAGGGGCCTGGGGCAGTGGGGCCTCTGCTTCGATGGGCGATGGGCCCGGCCCGGCCCGCAGGAAAGGGAGAGTTATGCACTGTGGCCTTGGCTGCCACGAGGCGGGTGGAACTCAACCAGCCTCTCTTTAAAAAATTGATACACTCTGTGGCCCACAGGAGTGTGGCAGGTATCAGGTGACCCTCTCAAAGGATCAGTAGTGGCAAAGAGCAGAGTAAACATGGCTGAGCAAATTCTGAGAGGTGTACACACTGATGTATTTCATAGATCAGAATGGCTGCATGGGCTCCAGCCATCACATCCACATACCTCCTACCAAGCAAGATGGACAGGACAGTTTGTACACGACTTCCTCACTGGCTTTGGCCGGAACTTAGTCTTTTTTTTTTTTTTTTTAATGTATTTAAATTGAAAGATAATTACTTTTCAATATTGTGATGGCTTTTGCCATACATCAACATGAATCAGCCATAGGTATAGATGTGGCCCCTCTCAGAACATGGTCTTAAGTACCACATTTAGATAAAAAGCATCGTTGCTATCCTGGGTGGTTTTCTGTCAGTTAAACGTTGGCAGATGGGTAGAGCAGAAGACTGGGGCTGCCTGGCAATTGTGTCACAGCAGACAAGGTCGAGGGGCCCTGAGCTGGCATGGCAGGGTCCTCACTGTGCGTCCTTATTGCAAACCAGCACGAGGATGGATATGGGGGGAGGGGGAGGGGAGGAGACTGGGGTGCATGAATGCGGGTCACCCCAGGGAAGGCAGATGTGCAGGAGGGACTAGGGGAGAGCAGGAAAGTGAGAAAAGGGTGTGAATGAAGAGAGAGGAAGAGGGGCAAGAGGCTCTCCCAACCCGTAGGCTGGGCTCTTGGTTTCCATGGAAACCACAGACTTTGGCAAGAGGTGAAGATCCTCATGAGGGTGGGTTCTTTCCCTCCAGGACTGCATAGACCTCAAGCTGGCTTGACCTCATCATCCCCTGACTCCTGCCCAGAGAGCCTGCTAGGCAGATCCACATCTACCACACCTGCCTCCTCCCAGCCCTCCTCCAGACTTGGGCTAAGAACTCAAGCAAATTCTTGACTTCGCATGGTGGGAATTCATTCCATCAGCCTAGCATCAATTCAGGAGACTCTGGGGTTCCCTGCACCCCAGTATGGGCCTTCCCATGTCTAAGAAGCTCTTGGGGAAATCAAAGAAGTCTGTTCTGCTGGAAATTAAGGCCAAACCAAGAATCCAAAGCTCCTTGGGCCATTAGGTCTCCTAGGGAGCAGGCCTGTTGGAGACACAGCTCCCTTGGGGTGGGCTGGCTTTGTACCCCCTCCCCTCCATGCATCAGGACCAAGTGAAGAGAAGCCCCTGGCCTGCCAGGCAGCTCCTGGCCTGAAACTCCCCCGGGCTGCCTGAATCCAACCCGCCCAGCATCCCAGCCAGTCCAGCCTCTGCTGGTGAGCTGTATCCTCCTTCTGCCCCAAGAGGAGTGGGGCTCCCCCGCCGACCTCAGCCCGGCAGGATGTCCTGCTGCTGTCACAGCGGAAGCACCCACTCAGCCCCGGGCAGCATCTTGGGGTGTGTCTGGTACCAGGAAGGGACTCTGCTCTCGATGGGTCCCCTGCCTGAGGCTGTGGGAATCAGGGAGGGGCCTGCGGGCCGGTGAGCAGGAAGTGATGGGAGACCCTGAATCATCAACTCCCAGAGGGCAGTGCCACAGCCTGCTGAGAAGGGGCTCAGATCCCCAGTCCCCATCACTGAGCCGCTTCTGCCCTTGACAGCCTTTTTGAGCCCTGGTTTCCATGTCTGTAGGAGGAAGGTGATGTAGACCACACAGGGTCCGAGCAGAGGCCCCGGCTCGTCCTGAGTGAAGGCTCATTCTTCTTGTCCCTTGGCCTGATCCCTTGTGGGCAGGTTGCTTGCTGGCCCCATCAGGTACAGATGGACCTTGCAGCACCCCAGGCCCCCCGGATGTGCTGTGGCCCCCGGGCACAGCCAGCGTGCAGGACCACGGACCTCCCAGGTGCTCAGCGGGGCCAGCAGCTGGCAGTGTCTTTCTGTCTGTCCACATGATTACAGACCCCGGCAGCTGGGTGGCTGGGTGTGCTGGGCATGAAAAAGGGGCTTGGGGCAGCTGTCCCCTCCGTTGGCCACCCCCTCACCTCCAGGAGCCTCTGCTTCCCCTCAGGGGGTTGGGGGGACCCCAGGATGGTACCTGGAGGCAGACTATAGCCCCAGGACAGCCTGGGCCCACCGGAGCATCTGGTCTCAGATGCTCTGAGTGCCTCCCCCCGGATCTCAGCAGAGAGTCTTGGTCAGAACACCCCCCTGACCTGTGCCCTGACCCCTCTTACTGCCTTCCACGGCATTCCCTCAAATCTTTTCCCTTAAAACTTTTTTTTTTTTTTAATGTGGACCATTTTAAAAATCGTGATTGAATTTGTTACAATACTGCTTCCGTTTTGTTTTGCTTTTTTGGCCCTGAGGCACACGGGACCCTAGCTCCTCCACCAGGGCGCTAACCTGCACCCGCTCCACGGAAGGTGAACTCCTGACCCTTGAACCGGCAGGAAGTCCCTTAACTTTTTAATTAAAGAATGTCCCTCATCTGCTTCCCTGCAGCAAAGAAACAAGTTCCTGGCCCGCGTAGAGGCCATCCTGAGCCTGCAGGGAGTGATGATGGCCCTGCTCTCCACCCACTGGTGACCTGAGGACCTCTCTTGCTTTCCTGTGGTGGCTGCCTTATTTCTTCCTGAAGGGGACAGGGTGGCTGTTCCAAGGAGTGGGGTGTGGTGGAGGGAGCCCAGAGCATGGATGGGGCAGTGGCACTGGGTGCGGAGGGCAGGGGTGGGGCTGGGCAGCGTGATGCCCGCCTGGGCTGAGCGGAGCAGGGTTTTTAGAGGGAGGAAAGAGTGGGGGTGAGGCGAGCCGCTGAGGTCGCCCCATGCCAGGGGTGCTGGGAGAAGCGTGTGGCCGGTGACAAGGCCGCGGCCGAGTCAGTCTCCCGGGAGCTCGAGGGGACGGGCTGGGAGGTGCGGGACAGAGGGGCTGTGAGACACAGGCAGGGCTTCGGGGCCGGATCTGGCCACCCGGACCTGGCCCATCACGTCTGTGCGATGCGTGCCTGGCCTGGCTCTTCTCCAGTTCCCGCCAGCCTGTGCGACTTGCCTTGTTCTGTGGCTTTCAGGTGGATAAGCTGAGTGGGGAGCCACCCCAGGCCCAGGGAGGTGGGAGTGGGGGGCGTCTATCACTCTTCTCAGGGTTCCTTCACGCTCACGTCTGCCCTGGGCCTGGCTGGTTCCTGGTGGCAGCGTGTGCTGTGGCCTCTCCTGTCAGCCCCGGACCCTTCCTGTCTCCCTGTGGTGCTGTGGCCCCTCCTGCTCCCACCGCCTCCTTCCCGCTCTGTACGGGCTCTGGTGCCTTCAGGTGGTTTTTCTTCTTTCCTTCACTGCTCCAGGCCAGGGAAGAGGCAGCATCCCTGGCCTGCCGAGTGGAGACCAGAGGCATCATCCAGCCTCTCTCCCCTTCTGCCCCGGAGAGCAGGAGTCTCCCCTGTGACATCTCCCACATGTCCTGTAAGCACAGCACAGTTGTTTAAACCCCGGACGTGATTGAAGGCAACAGGCCTGGGGTGGGGACAGGCCAAAACGGGCCCCTCATTCCCGCCAACGCCCGGGGCCTCGATGCTCTCAGGCCTGGGAAGGGGAGGCAAGTGATGTTCCTGGCTCCAGTCTCTTCTTCCTGTTTTACTAGTTGAACCCTGAGGCTGGACAGGACCAGGAAACTTGAAATACTCACTTCTGCTTTTAAAATGGAAAACCCAGCAGAAATCACTGTCCATCGATCTTGCAGCCAATCAGAGAGCAGAGTCAGGGGCCAGGGCCCAAGCCTGGCCACCACCAGGCTGAGTGACCATGGTCAGACCCCGAGTCTTTCACGGCCTTGGTTTCCACCCTTGTAAGTTGGCCGGAGTGGATGGCCTTTCTCCAAGGCATCTCTGGTCTTCAGTATCATGATGCCCAGTCCCAGGAACATTAATGTGGTCAAACATTACCAAAAAAAAAGGTGCAACTCCTCTGATTTTTTTTTTTTTAATGCAAGTGTTTTATTTTCAAAGGTGACTTGGAAAATGCAGTTGTCCCAAAGAGATGAATAGTTTCTTGTGCCATAAAAGGGGCCAGGATTGATGTGACTCGTTCAGTCGCTAAGTCATATCCGACTCTTGGCAACCCCATGGACTGCAGCATGCTAGGCTCCTCTGTCCTTCACCATCTCCTGGAATTTGCTCAGATTCACGTCCATTGAGTTGGTGATGATATCTAGCCATCTCATCCTCTGCCGCTTCCTTCTTCTTTTGTCTTCAATCTTTCCCAGCATCGAGGTCTTTTCCAATGAGTTGGCTCTTTCCATCAGGGTGCCAAAGTACTGGAGCTTCAGCCTCAGGCTCAGTCCTTCCAATGAATATTCAGGACTGATTTCTTTTAGGATTGACTGGTTTGGACTCCTTGCAGTCCAAGGGACTCTAAAGAGTCTTCTCCAGCACCACAATTTGAAAGCATCACTTCTTTGGCACTCAGCCTTCTTTATGGCCCAACTCTCACCATATATAACTACTGGAAAAACTAGAGCTTTAACTATACAGACCTTTGTCAGCAAAGTGACGTCTCTGTTTTTTAATCTGCCTCTACCTCTTCCCCATTTAAGAGATCCGCTCCCCTTAGGGAACAAGCAAGGGAACCTGTTACTTGTTTTCATTCTCTTTCTGCAGCATGAGTTCCAGTACAGCCTTGCTTGAATTTCTCCTCTGGCCTCATGTTAATTCCACTGATCAAAGAGTCCAAGAACCAGGATGGTAACACGATGAATCACATACAAATATTAAATGTATAGTGAGATCCCATATGGGGCCTCAAAAGTCTTGCCTTTTGACTCCGTCATTCACAAGGTTCTCCATTGGATGGATGTTTTGTGCGTGTCCACACTTGTTAATCAATGACCACAGCCCAAGGACTTCGCACAGCTGACCTTGCTCACCTCACCACTGCCCCGAGCAGCTGGCACCACGCTGTCCAGTTTAGAGAGGAAGCAGTGAAGTTTCCCTCGAATCACGTGAAGCAGAGCCAGGCTTGAGTCCTGAGTCATCGTGTGCTCCATCTTGTGCTCCACGGGCAAGGTGGTTACCTCGAGGCTTTGTAATTAGTGGGGTCCACAGGAAATGCACAAAATATCACAGGATGCTACGAATGTAACCGGTATCCTAAGCAGGGATACACGGTTAAATAAAGAAATTCAGACTTAGGAGAGAATTTTAGCTGAGAGCCTCGGAGGACCTCACCAAGGTAAGCTGGACGCGAGGGCTCCTCGTGGGAAGGGGCGGAGCTAAGAAGGCAGCGGGTCCTGTGTGGGATGCATGGCTGCAGGGGCAGTGGAGGGAGAGTTCCCTGGTGGTCTATTGGTTAGAACTCCATGCTTCCTCTGCAGGGGCCATGGGTTCGATCCCTGGTACAAGATTGAAGATCCTGCAAGCTGTGAGGACTAGCCAAAAAAAAAAGGTCAGTGGTGCTATTTCTGGATGTGTTAATTTTAGACACTGTTTATTGTCTTCAGTCCTGACCTTCTAGCTCTCTCTGCTGGGCACCGTCCGTCTGTCTGCTGCAGAAGTCTTCTTCTTAACCCTGGGTGTTCCTCGGGAGGCTGAGCTTTGTGGACGAGGTGGACAGGCTCCCTCGTCCTCCGGTTTTGTGCTGGTTAATGGAGGCCTTCCAATGGACTGGAAGGGAATGGTGGGCAGGGGTGGGGTATTTCTTTCCCTGGTTAAGACTCCCCCCACCACCCGCCCGCTGGCTGCCCTAACAGCTGCTCTGATCAGCGCCCCACCCCTTGCCCTTGGACTCTCAGGTCTGAGGGTGCCAGGGACTGCCTGCTATTGTTAGCTCTGATGCTTCACTACCTGTTCGCCTAACCACTGCTCACACCTTGGTAAATAGGTCCTGTGCTGTATTGTAGTACGTTTACCCCTACCCCACCCGCAGGCGCTATACTGCCTATGTCGCCGTTACTGCGACACTTACATTTTGAAACTATTTAAATAGTGCTGACTGCACAGCCCAGTGGTGAGTTATGAATTACATTTCCTTACTGAACAACTTTTTGTTTGGGGGGCATTTAACTGTGTCCTTTAAAAAACGCTTTTGTTTTCTATCCATCCATCTCGGTGACTATGCCCTTGGTCTGCCTTCAGCAAGAATCTTGTTAGGTTGGATTATCAAACACTCCCCCACCTCCACCCCGCCACCCTGAGGCTTCTGAGTGATTTTCCATCCACTGACCCCTCACTCTGCTCCCAGGTTATACATCCCCACTCCTTACTGTATTTGGAGCTGGGCCCCATTATCCTCCTCAATTGTATTACTTTACCATTTTAACAAGTGCCAGAATAATTTTTTCTTTAACACTGGCCTTCAGGAAACCATTCAGTTAGTGGCTGAACCGGGCATGAGAAAGCCAGCTTTGCCTTGAGAATGCTTTCAGTGAGCCACAAACGTAGCATGGGGGTGGCTCAGTGGTAAAGAATCCACCTGCCCACACAGGAGATGCAAGCAATATCAGTTCGATCCCTGGGTTGGGAAGATCCCCTGGAGGAGGGCATGGCAACCCTCTCCAGTATTTTTACCTGGGAAATTCCACCGACAGAGGCGCCTCGAGGGCTACAGTCCATGGAGGTGGAGGGTCGGACACGACTAAACTTGCATGCACAGAGCACAGAAGGTGGTTTTCCAGGGCACGGTTCTTCCAGACTGTGAGCTGCAACCTGTTTGCTTAGTCACAACCAACATTCAAAACAAGAATTCGGGTAGGTTAGAAAACACGACTGTGCACTGCCTGCAGCTGAGGCAAGTGTTGGCTCAGGAAACCGGGCTTCAGGTTCTGTGTCTGGAGACAAGGTCACAGTGGAAACTGGGAAGGTCTGAAAACCACTGGTCTAGGAAGCAGACTTTTTAAAAAAAATTTTATTACAGTAGAGTTGATTTACAATATTATGTTAGTTTCTGCTGTAATGCAAAGTGAGTCAGTTATACATGTACCTACATCCACTCTTTTTGGATTATTTTCCTATATGGGTCATTACAGAGTGTGGAGTAGAGTTCCCTGTGCTCTACAGGAGGTCCTCACTGGTTATCTCTTTCATATAGAGTGGTGTGTATATGTCTAGTCCAATCTTGGGGACCTAAGGAAAGAGAACCTGATTTAACTTTTTATTGCCTCTTGGTGAGAGAGGGGAATTGCGCAGTAAAGGATAACTGGCAAGATTTGACTTCAGGAATCACAATATATGTAAAACTAACCTAGACAGCATGTTAAAAAGCAGAGACGTTACTTTGCCAACAAAGGTCCATCTAGTCAAGGCTATGGTTTATTCCAGTAGCCATGCATGGATGTGAGAGTTGGACTATAAAGAAAGCTGAGTGCAAAAGAATTGATGCTTTTAACTGTAGTGTTGGAGAAGACTCTTGAGAGTCATTTGGACTGCAAGGAGATCCAACCAGTCCATCCTGAAGGAAATCAGTCCTGAATATTCATTAGAAGGATTGATGTTGAAGCTGAAACTCCAATACTTTGGCCACCTAATGTGAAAAGCTGACTCATTGGAAAAGACCCTGATGCTGGGAAAGATTGAGGGCAGGAGGAGAAGGGAACAACAGAGGATGAGATGATTGGATGGTATCACCAACTCAATGGGCATGGATTTGGGAGGACTCTGGGAGTTGGTGATGGACAGGGAGGTCTGGCATGCTGCGGTTCATGGGGTCACAAAGAATCAGACACGACTGAGTGACTGAACTGAACTGAACTGAATCCCATAGGTGATTCTGTGAAAGAAGGATAAGGATTTAAAAGGCCATTGGCAGCTCTGTGGCCAGAATGTCTGCAGGAATTCTGGTGGCCGAGATTTAGAGGGATCCACACACCAGAGCCCTCACAGTTCTATTTTCTGCAGGAGGAGAACTCGGGCTCTGATGGCTCTAGAGCCCTGGGAGGATGCAGACCTGAGAGACAGGTCAGGGGAAGCTCAGGTGAACTCTCTGGGATCCCTGAGACAGGGCTCTGTGATGGGTGAGGACATGAAGGGCCTCAGTGAGCTTGGTTCTCTACCAACGATGGAAAGTGGTTGATCTTGCTAAGAAATAGGAGAGTTTATTTTTCTCGGCATTTATTTTAACTTTGTCCTTTTGTCTGAGCCAGTGACTCATTTGGTGAATCTATGTAGATAAAGAATCAGAGGAAAAATTTCCTTGGTGGTCCAGTGGCTAAGACTTGGTGCTCCTGAAGCAGGGGGCCCAGGTTTGACCCCTGGCCAAGGCACTAGATCCCACATGCTGCAACAAAGGTCCAGTACAGCCAGAAAAACAAATAAATCACACACACAAAAGAGTCAGAGGAAGCCCCATTGCTTCTTCTGTGGCAAAAAGCATAGAAAGCCTGCAACTAACCTAAAATACTTAGCTATTGAAAAAAACAACCCAAACAAGGAAACAAACAAATTCTAACGCCCAGACCAGGTAAACTGAAGGCTTGGGTCAGCAGACCCATCTTTAATCTAAGAATGTTCGCTGCTTGGTAACTGGCCGTCAAGTGCCTCAAGACTTCCCTCCTTTCCTTTCCTTCAACAGAATTAAATCTGATTCTAGGGGGACGATGGAATAGCACTATTTTCGGATTCTGTGTGGTTAATATGGTTGGAAAGTGACTCTAGACAGCTAAGTGCTAGGGGAATCTTTGATCCATGAGAAGAAAGCAGTTTTGCACTTGGTTACCCATGGTGTGAATGTCTGCATTCTATTTAAATCGTTGTTTAATTATTGATTGTTCAGCACTTGTTTTGCAGCCAGACTTCCTAGAGGAGGGGTTTCCTTTCCTACAGAGCTTTCCCTGAGAAGCAAGGAAGATCTGACTGCTCAGGAGTTAGCGGGCATCTCTTTGGTGCATGGTGGTGGCCGCATAGCAATAGTGATAATAAACAGCTGTATATAACAAGAGATAATGCAGGTTGGTTGTTTTTTTTTTCATGATGAAAGGGAAGAGCAAAGGAGAAAGTGGTTGAAGGGACAGGACGAGAACCTTGCAACAGAATTTTTCATCCCTCACAGAAGTGCAGTTTTTCCAGACCGAAACTGTTTTTTAAAGAGAGAGAGAAAGTGCAAGTGTGCTCAGTTACTCAGCTGGGCCCCCATGGTCTTTGCAGCTTTCTAACTCGCCTGGCTCCTCTGTCCGTGGGATTTCCCAGGCAGGAATACCGCAGTGAGTTGCCCTTCCCCCCACCAGAGGACCTTCTGGACCCAGCATCTGGGTTCTGGACCCAGAACCCCCATCTCCTATATCTCCTGCTTTGGCAGGCAGAATTCTTTACCACTAGTGCCACCTGGGAAGCCCAAACAAATATTAGCTTCGAAGCCTTCTTTGATCCATCTGCATTTCCCCACAAAGAATGTGTAGCTTTGTTCTCTTTGTCCACAACATTTTATTTATGTGTGTGTGCTCAGTCACTTAGTCGTGTCTGACTCTTTGTGACCGCATAGACTGTAGTCCTCCAGGCTCCTCTGTCCCTGGGATTTCCCAGGCAGGAATACTGCAGTGGGTTGTGAGTCTCTGGGAAATGGGCTATCACTTCTGAAGGAGGAAAATGGAACGCATGTGTGAACTTAGTTTGTTGGTAATGGGGAGCATACAAGACGCAGCCCAAGAGGTGATCTACCCAGGAGCCTAGCTGGCCAGGTAGGGCGAAATACTGACAAGGGACACTATATTCCTTCTTGAAAAAAATCACCTGGAGAATTTGTCTATTCATCATTTATCTAGCATCTGCTCTTGGGAATAAGGTTTCCAAATTCCTGACTCGTTAGGAGAAGGAGCACCCTGTCACTGTTTGCTTGATAATATAATTCCTTTCTCTCAACTTGTCTTAAAAATCATGCGTATGTTACAGTGCAGCTAAAGTGAATTAGATTTGCATAAGTTTAAAAACATTTTCCCCTTGAAATAATTACAGTCTTCTCTAGGGAGCTGTGGAACCATACCTTGTCTGGAGCAGTGCACGTTTAGGCTTTAATAATTACTGGACGAGTCAGCACTGGCTGACTTCCCAGGAGGTGGTTCCCACCGCGGGGAATCATTTTCCATTCCTGAGGGGGAGTCCCCTGGGAGACACCTTCTCTGAGCTTTCAAGTCAGAGGCATGCTCCGTACCGCCTCCCTGGCGGCCCTTTGTCATTTCCAGTCCCGTTCTGTTGTCCGTGGACGACAGAACGTCGCTATGACTCACCTCTCCTATTAGATGTCAAACTCTTTGCTGAAGGGTCTGTGCTTGCCCCTGGAGTTTACTGAAGTAAACCTCAACCCCTGTTTTGAGGGGTTAGGGTTCTTGCTTGTCATAACCAGAGACAGAATGCCCTAGCATCAGAACAAAGTTTTCCGTATTGGTTGTCTCAGAAGAGACTTATGTTGGGAGAGAACCTGATGTGATTTGAATTTCTGAATAGATGCAGAATATTCTTTGACGCAAGTGTTCACCGAAACGCTTCCTAGAGAAGAACTTGCATTCAGAAAGTTTAAAAGAGAGTGATTTACCTAAGACAAGGCATTTATTCAACAGATTGCTAAAGAGACTACTTGTTTCCTTCTAAGAAACCTGTTTTTGGATGCTGCAGCAGGTACTGTTTGGAAAGAAGTAAAGATTTGGAACTGAGAATTCTGGATAAATGTCTATTGTTGGAAGCATCCTGTAAACCAGCCCCAGACGAAGAGGTACAGGGTGCCCTGAGCAGGTACTGCCTCTTCTCCATCATATGGAAATCCGTGATCTGATCTGGGACACGGCTGCATGCTTCCTCTTCATTGACTAGCTCTTTCTTGGCTAAGGTTGGGGAGGAAGGGCAAATAAAATGTAGATTCCCAGACACACTGAAATGCGTTTGACTTCTTACCAGGTGACAGCATCTTGCTCAGGCCTCTCTTTGCCAGCATTTTCTTAAAGGGTTTATGACCCTGGAAACAGTTGAATGTAAATTGGGAAGGGTTTTGGCAAAGCTCTTGGCATTAATTGCTGTGTTTCCAGCTTTCTATCCCCTATTTACCTTGCTGTCTGTTTCTCCCCAGACCTTCCTTTCTATTCTTCCCAGTCACCCTTTAGGCATTTCATAATTGATGAGCTGTTTGTGCAATAATTGTTATCAGCAAGGGTCATCAATAGATGTCAAACCATTGGATGGAAGGTTACTGGGGACAGGGCATGTGCTAAAATATGCTCCAGAGGTACCTCCTGAACGGAGGAGAGGAAGCTTGCCAGTGGAAAGAGCTGATGGTCACCATTTTATTCTTTGGGATCAGAGGTGACAGAGCACTTGTAGAAAGCAGCCTCCCCACAGGATGAACCACGAACTCCACAACATCACTTGAATCTAACCAAGTCTCTGGACTTAGCTTTCAGCTGACAGAAAATACAGGGCAGAGGCTAGGGACAAGGTAGACAGCAGCATGATGAAAACATCAGCCAAGCTGGACTGCGGGAAATTTTACAAAACTGTCCTGGACTCTTGAAAAACACCAATACTAATCCCCTGAAGATGGGAAAGGCTACCCACTCCAGTATTCTGGCCTGGAGAATTCTATGGGCTGTATAGTCCATGGGGTTGCAATGAGCTGGACACGACTGAGCGACTTTCATTTCACTTCATGAATAAAAAGTGAGGAGGGACTGTTCTAGACGGAAGGATTTAAAAGAATGTAAAGAGACATAAGATAGTCCCTTGGACAGCAAGGAGATCAAACTGATCAATCCTAAAGGAAGTCAATCCTGAATTTTCTTTGGAAGGACTGATGTTGAAGCTGAAGCTCCGATACTTTGGCCACCTGATGTGAAAAGCTGACTCATGGAAAAGACCCTCATGCTGAGAAAGATTGAAGGCAAAGGAGAAGGGGCTGACAGAGGATGAGATAGTTGAATGGCATCACTGACTCAATGGATATGAGTTTGAGAAAACTCCAGGAGATGATGAAAGACCGGGTAGCCTGGCATGCTGCAGTCCATGGGGTCGCAAACAGTTGGACACAACTTAGTGACTGAGCAACAGAGACAAAAATGGGGCTTCCCAGGTGGTGCTAGTGGTAAAAAAAAATCTGCCTGCCAATGCAGGAGATGCAAGATAAACAGGTTCTATCCTTGGGTCAGGATGATCCCCTTGAGTAGGAAGTGGCACTCACTCCAGTATCCTTGCCTGGAGAATCTCGTGGACCGAGGAGGCTGGCGGGCTGCAGTCCATGGGGTTGTGGAGTCAGACACGACTGAGGCGACTTGGCATGGTTATTAGATGATAGTAGGCAATTATTGTTAATTTTGTGAGATGTGATTCTTAGATGAGGCTTTTCAGAAGAACATCTGTGTTCCTGGGTGGTGCACGTTAAAGCAGTTAGGACCAGCAGTCATGACGCCTGGGCTCTCCACCCATACGGTGTGAGAAGGCCCGTGAGAGGGCTGAGTGCTGACAGTCCTTGAGTCCAGGTGGCTCGTATGCGTGTTCACGGAAACACCTTTCTAACTTTTAGGCTTGTTTACATTTTTTTTTAAAGTTGAGAGAAGAAAAATAAATGATGGACTGCTTGGTGAGGCTGGAGGAGAATTTTTATTTTTTAACCCTTGTAAATGAAATCCAGTGCTGAAAAAAAAAAAAACAAAAAACTAGACTAGTTACTTCTAGAACCTGGAATCAGGGGCAGGGAGGAGGGATTTCCCTTATCTTGGCTACTTTCTGCTTCCTGAGTTAATGGTCCTGTTTTTCTGTCTGGTGTTCTGGGCAGTTTTCATTCCCCTCTTCTCCCTCATGAATTAACGATAGGGCATTTGACCAACCTAATGTCCTCCTTGCTTCTCTTCTCTTCCCACCTGGGTGGGCGTGGCACCTCTTAGCTTTTACCTCCATAGGCTCCTAGGATCATTTTTGTTTTGGGCTCAGTCCAGACCGTTTTCTTCCCTGGACTTATGGGAGCCACATTCCTTCACCCATCACTCTTTTTCCCCCTTCATCTCTTCTTCCTTGTTTTGGAAGTGCTTTCAAAGGCATTTGAGCTTTTTTTTTTTTTGTAATTTTCACTGGAGTCTATTTGCTTCCCGTGTTGTGGTAGTTTCTGCTGTAGAGCAAAGTGGATCAGTTACACGTACACACATATCCCCTCTTTTTTAGATTTCCTTTCCCTTTAGGTCGCCACAGAGCGTCAAGCAGAGCTCCTTGTGCAGTGTAGTTGGTTCTCCTTAGTTATCTATTTTATACTTGAAAAGAAAGTGGAAGTGTTCGTTGCTCAGTCATGTCCGACTCTTTGTGACCCCATGGACTGTACCTGCCAGGATCCTCAGTCCATGGAATTCTCCAGGCAAGAATACTGGAGTGGGTTGCCATTCCCTTCTCCAGAGGATCTTCCCAACCCAGGGACTGAATCCGTATCTCCTGCATTGCAGGCAGATTCTTCACCATTTAAGTTACCAAGGAAGATGTATATATGTTGGGAGTGGGGTGAATCGGGTGACAGAGGCATTTGGGTTTTTATTGTTTTAATCTTTATTGATTTATTTGGATGCATCAGGTCTTAGTTGCAGTATGTGAGATCCGGTTCCTGGACCGGGGATTGAATCTGGGTCCCCTGCAGTCTTAGTCCCTGAACCACCAGGGAAGTCTCTCACTAGAGTTTTGATGAACCCACCTAAAGGGGTTGTCTGTCAATAGAATGAGAGGCAGCGAGACATTCGTCGGCAACCATGGGTGTGCATGTTTGGTGGTGATGATGACCGTGGTAGAGGACGTCCACTTACTTCTTGGTGCACCTCTTTACATTAAAGGGTCTTTGTACTCAAAGTCAAAGCTTGTTGGGAGAAGGAGTCTGGTTTCAGTGTCAATGCTGACTGCCACATTCTGTAAGTCAGGGTCTGTGAACCATCCTGCCCTGGTCCATGGACCCGGATGCCCAAGATTCTTCTAGCAGGATTGTGATTTGAGCTCAAGTCCATGTGGATCCCGGGTTGGAGGTAACCTAGTCAGCCCAGGAGACTGCTGTCGGTCTTACAGGATTGCAGAAGTACCACCCTGTTCCAAGAATGAAGGAACAAACACAGAGCTGGCAGCTCTAGAGGATCAGAGACAGAACCTGCCAACCGAATTGCCACCCACGCCAGGGAGGCTGGCCTTCAGGCAATTGGGCAAAGCCTGAAGCATCTTGTGAAATAGGCCAGGGGACCAGTCTGCTGTTCAGAGGGAACACTCGGATCGAGGGGAAAGCCAGCCAGTCCAGTGCGTTACGTTGTGGGAGTTTAACGTCTGGCTCTTTGTTTCCGTTCTTTGTTGTGAGAGTGTGTGGTCACCTTGAGAGAGAGTGACTCAGCACTGCCCTGTCTTCGTAACACCTTCTCACTGGCTCCGTTTCCGGGATTTGGAAATACATGACTGGAAATTCAGGGTTAAGATGGCAGAGCGAACCCACACATTTATAATACTTGCCCCACCTTTACTAAATGAAAATAAACTACTGGCCCATCAGAAAGAAATGAAAGCCCTTCATTAATAAAAGTTCTTGTGTGCCTAAGTCGGATTTTTCTCTATAACCTCAAACAAAACTCCTTTCATGATACCTGCCCGCTGGGCTGTGTCCTCCACAGGGCAAAGGACGCTCCCTCCTGAGTCCTGCCGAAGACCTCAGTCCCGGCCTGGGTGGAGATCTGATCACAGTGCAGACCCGGAAACCAAGAGGAGTTTGAGGAAGAGGAACATGGAGTTTAAGGAAGAAAATCAACTGATCTTGTTTGGCTTCTAACTGGCCGTGGCTTTACTTGGCTGGTGTTCTATGTCCGGGGATTGGAGTGGGGGTGCAAAACAGAGGGCCTGGGCCCGCCCCAAGGGGTCTCTTCTTGTCTGAGTCCATTTGTTAAAAGTAAACTTAAAAAAAAAAAATTGCTTTCATCAAGACACATATGACACAGTGAGTAGAGAGTAAGGATCTGAAAGGCTCACTCCAGCTGTGCGGTCCCAGCCTGCGGCAGCCTCATCATCTCTGGGTTCTCGTTGTGAACAGGGCTTAGCAACACCACCGACCTGGACTTCCCAGCGGTGCTGACGGCCATCAGCCGGAGGGCCCATCCGCATCTGGCGGCTGTGTCTGCATCTCTCAGCTTGCAGTGTCGAGCGAGGCTCCTGCTCGCGAGCCTGTGGACTAGCTGTCCAGCACAAGTCACCTAGTACTCTGGGTGCCAGTGGGCGCGGGGGTGGGGGAAGGGGGAAAGATAGGGAAGTGGGAGGCTGGTGGTGGGTGGGAATCCCAGGGTTTGTGGGTCTGTCCTTTTAAGAGACTGCAGTGGGCGGCCAATGAAACAAGTCGAGAGTGCAGGTTGAAAGCAAGTTGGGTAAAGACCACACTGGTCTCAGGGAAGAGAGAAACATCTCTTCCCAGAACTCCTCACCCCCGGGCCTGTTTAGCCTCCATCCTTCCTTGCACAATACAAGGTCTTCTAGATGTGATTCATTCGTGGGAGAGGCTGTAAAACCTCTGCAGAAATGAAATGCTGTGACTTTGCTGTTCTTTTATGGATAGTCTTGTTTGTATTGATTAATTAGTTAATTAACTCATCAGCGTCCAGATGCTTATCGAGTGCTGTCTACCTGCCAAGCCCTCTGCTCTCCTCCTCAGTGGACAGAGGATGTCAGAGCCTGGACCACGTGAGGCTGAGGGGTAAGGCAAGGGTCCCAACACCTGGTGAGACTTTTCTAATCTCCCCGCACTGTCTAGGGGCTTTTCACATACTCTCTCATTTAATCCCTGAAGTGTTAGGTGTTATAATTGCCCTGTTGTAGGGATTAAACCAAGGCTCAGAAAGGTAAGTAGGTTTTCCAAGTCACATAGCTAGTAAGCCATGTTACATAGTGTAACCAGGATTACACCCAAGAGCGTCTTTTACAATGTTTGTGCTTTTAACACTACTTTTAAAAGATGAAGTATGCTTGACTTCCAAAGTTATGTTAGATTCAAGTGTCCAGCAAAATGATTCAGTTATCCATATATACATTTTTTTGGATTCTTTTCCTTTATAGGTTATTACTAGATACTGAATATGGTTTTCTGTACTATATAGGGGGTCCTTTAGAGCTTCCCTCATAGCTCAGTTGGCAAGGAATCTGCCTGCAGTGCAGGAGACCCTGGTTCAATTCCTGGGTCGAGAAGATCCACTGGAGAAGGGATAGACTACCCACTCCAGTATTCTGGCCTGGAGTATTTCATGGACAGTATAGTTCATGGGGTTGCAAAGAGTTGGACATGACTGATTTTCAGTTTCACTTTTAAAAAAAATCTATTTTATATAAAGTAGCATGTATCTGTTCATCTCAAACTCCTCATTTGGAATAAATTAGGAGCTTAGCACTGTTTCTAATGGCCTCATTCAAAAGGATAAACTCTTCCTACTCTTAATTCCTATCCTAGTAAGGATTCTTTGGCCCTTGGCAAAGCCACAAATACAGGCCGGCAGGCAGGCAGGGGATACTTAACTGAAATACATAGTCTGTAGGCAGACGCCTAACTTCCTGCCAGAAATATTATGCAGATGCATCGGCTTTAAAATAAATTAAAAAAAAAATACTGTGCCATTCTGATGATTAAGGCATCCTTGAAATAACTAATTTTATAAACCACGAGTGGCTAGAAAGAAACTAAAACATGAAAATATGTTTGAAAACGAGTTCTAGCTTTAAAAAAGTAGAGTTTACCGTGGTCAAAAAAAGCAGATCACTATTTTAAGCATTCTTTTAAGATCCTTCCAATGGCTTGTAGATGGACATTATGTCAAATTCATTTTGGTCCTATAATTAAATATATTGTCATTATCATCTCCTTTATTCCTGAAGGAAATTATATTCTCCACAGTTTTCTCTTGGAGAAATCTCTACTTCTAGAAATCTCTAGCATAAGTCTCTAGTTCTAGGTTCCATCTATTTATTTAAATTTGTTTTCATATTTTTTCTCTCATACGAAGAGACACAGAACTTAAAAAGTAATTTAAGTAGCTTTTGAAAATCAAACGGCAAATTAAAATATTCAAAAGAATTTTATCATGTCAGGCTTTTGAATTCGATTAATGAAATCTCCTCTTGACTTTGCTTCATCCCAAATGGCTGTAAAATAACCCTTTTGGAATCTCAACATGGTGACAGGAATGGTTTCAGAACCAGGAGAACTCTAAGGTCACAGAGCAGGTGCTCGAAGGCTCTGTGGACTTCAGGTTTATGGCTCACTTGAGTCATCAGGAAGCTGAGAAGTGTCCACAGTAGAGCAAAGGGAGGAGGTGTTTCTTACCCTTCGAGTCCTTTCCTCAGCTTGACCTGGCTCCTGCCCACTTCCCAAACCCCTCCTCCACCGCTGTCTCCCTTGCTCTGATCCGCTGCCCTTTCCACGCCCGTGACCCTGCCAAGCTGGCCCTTCTGCTGGGGCTTCCCTGGGGGTCCTCGTTGTCTAGGTTTCCTCTGAGGTCTCCTCCTTGACAGCCCACAGCAGGCCGGCCCTCTGGTCCCTCTCCCCCACAGCTCTGTACGCGGTCTTAGGACATCACTCTACAAACACTTGGTCCCTCAGTCGTCTCTGACTCTATAACTGAAGCCCGCCAGACTCCTCTGTCCATGGGAGTTTTCAGGCAAGAATACTGGAGTGGGTTGCCTTTCCTTCCTCCAGGGGATCTTCTCAACCCAGGGATCGAACTTGCATCTCCTGTGTCTCCTGCATTGCAGGCAGATTCTTTACTTGCTGAGCCATCAGGGAAGCTCTGAATGTATCTTGTTTATTGGTTTCCTTACCTGGATTTTGTCTGTTTTTCTTCTCTGAAATGTAAGCTCCGTGAAAACAGGATCTCATGTTTTCTCAGCCCCTAGAGTTGCCCTTGCTCCTAGTTATTCGGATCATTCAGAGTGTTCCAAGAGTGTCATACATTCTTCACCTTTTTCTGTGCGAATTTTCTTCTTATATTGGTTTTCATACAATAGTTTTGTATACTGCTCTTTTCACTCAGCCTTGATAAGCAGATATTTTTCCATTATTTCCCTGTATCATGAGCACCTCTTTAACGATTGTATACGACTATATTCCGTGGTTGTTTACTTTGGCTTGTTTTGCTGTCAGTTGGCACTTATGCGATTCCTGATCTTTTGACGTTATCAACAACACGTTCATTTGTGTGCATGTTGCCCTGTTTGCTCTTTGCCTCCACGGGTGAATAGATGGGGATCATGATACTATAGCATCTCTCAGAGGCCTCACACCTGGTCTGGCTCCATGCAGAGAATAAGCCAGTGTCTAGAGTGCAATTAGCATCTGAATTAGTGACATGAGGATAAACAGGTGATTATCCCGTTTAACAGCTGTTGAGCAGTGTTAAAGGGACACTGTCTGACGGCTTCAGCTTCAAATGTAGGGTTTATCAACAAATGATTAAGAAAAAGAAAAGTAAAGGACTATTGGGTCTTTAAATATATAAATGAAACTAGGCTTTCAAAACTGAAGTCATTTCAATGTGCTTTAAACAAAACTAAGCAATCAATAAACTCTTAAATCAAGTTACTTATCTAAAAAGTGACTAGCACAAAAAAATAAGAGTGCAATTTTAGCTTATATTTCTATTGCCAACATTAATCATACCCAATATATACCATTTATATTGTAATTCTAAGATTTTAAATACAAAATGAGAAATGAATTGAGGTAATTTTCTGGAATATATATTTATTTCACTTTTCCAGATATTTCAATGTGAGAAATATATATTTAAAATTATTAAAATATTTGCAGCCTGCATGCTCAGTCATGTCTGACTTTGTGACCACATGGACTGTAGTCCGATAGGCTTCTCTGTTGTGGAATTCTCCAGGCGAGAACATTGGAGTGGGTTGCCATTCCCTTCTCCGGGGCATCTTCCTGACCCAGGGATCGAACCCATGTCTCCTGTATCTCCTACACTGGCAGGCAGATTCTTTACGATTAAGCCACCTGGCAAGCCCAAAATATTTACTAAATTTTTTTAAGGAAATAGAACAAATAATCGCATATCATGCTTCCTGCCTTTTGTCTGAAGAACTCAGAGTGATTTATAGACATTCTCACAATATCCTTTCAGTGAGACAGAGAGCATTAGCACTATCCCAGGGCCTGCATTTTGCCCGTGGGAAGCTCATTGCAGACTGTCCACAGATGTTCCCGGAGCCACATTCAGAAGAAGAGACAGAATTAGAACTCAGCTTTTTTAGTCTGGGCAAAACCCATATTGAGATTTTTTTAGCGTTAGTAACAGGTGAGAATGTTTTTATTGTCTGTGATGTTTATCTTGACAGATTTCCTGTAATTACTTGTCTTGGGTTTGAACTGAGGCAGCCTTGCCGTCTGACTTGGCAGTGCCTCCCAGAAAGAATCATTGCTGCTATTTGCTTTGTTTTCGTGTCTGTTTATGTTCCTTGACTTATTTGCCTTAGGTTTTAGGTTTGTCAGATTTAGGGTCAAAACAGATGCAAAACTCCCACAGGTACAGCGTTGCACGATTGGTCCGGTTCTTTAGAAGTTCTACAGAAGTTGGTACAACTTTCATCGAGCCAGGCTTTGCTTGGTGACTAAGCAGCAGAACCTTAGCCAAAGGCATGCTGGGCAGAGGGTGACGCTGATAAAGCCAATGGCATGTCCTCCCCGTGGACACAGGGGCCCAGGCATGAAAACCACAGAGGACCACAGGGACCGAGATGACACCCCCACGCCCCGAGCACCTTCTGCACTCAGACTTTCCCAGTGGAATATTTGGAAACCAATATCATTTATTCCTGAAAAAAAAAAGGGCACTGAAAAAAATGTTTTTCCTGGGGCTTCCCCGGCTGTCCAGTGGGTAAGACTCCATGCTGCCACTGCAGGGATCGATCCCTGGTTGGGGAACTAAGATCCTGCAGGCTGCATAGCATAGCCAAGAAAAGTCTTTCCTGTCCTGGAAACAGGAATCAGCGCTGTTTAGAAAGCTCACTCTCACTGCTCGTGAGAAAGTTGAAGTGATGCCTCAGGAAGATCAGCCCCGAGTCTCTTCTCTTTAGCCATCTGGACCCTGAGCTGGTTTGGATCTGAGGGACCGTTCAGGAGCCTCTCCTGCCAGGGGGTGAGCTGACTGGCCCCTGATTTACTATTCGCACATGGGCAAATCACTCCTTTTCATTTTTTCACGATCGGCAAGCTAGTCCAAGGGTCAGATCATCCTAAACTTTGATCTGGCACGTGATTTGCCATAGTGAGAGAAGTCCTCTGTTGTGCTTTTATTTGGAGACGGCAGTGATGAGGAGGAGGGTTTGAATAGGGTTGGGTTAAGTTTGGGGCTTCCCAGGTGGCTCAGTGGCAAAGAACCCACCTGCCAATGCAGGGGGACACAGCTGAGCATGCACACATTCGCAGGTTAAGTTTGACTTACTCTATGGATGCCCCAAAGGTTGCGTGGGATAGGCTTATAAAAACCCATTTCATTGTTTATCTGAAAATCAAATTTAATCGGGCATCCTCTACTTAGTTTGCTAAATCAGATTGGCCAGTTGGATTAGAGCTTTAAAGTTTTCACGGCTGGGCGTCATGGGAGATTCCCTGCATGCTCCCTGTGGGTGGAGGGCTCTGCTCTGTGCGGCTTGGACCTCAGATGGGCGCCCTGTTCCAGCGGCTGCTGCCTCCCTCGCCCTGAGAAAGACGGAATAATAACAGCCTGTAAAGATCTTCCTGATGCTTGGTGAATACATTATATTAATGAAGTTATCACTTTAAACGAACCCTGGCAGCTGTCCTTGTTCTCTTACCTCCTAACGACTGCCTCCAGGGCGAGGCAGGGGGTGCACAGAGCGGGGAGAGGAAGATCTGGGGGATGCAGGGATAAGACCTCCACGCTCCTATCCGCGGTTCTAGAACAGCTTTCACAGCAAAGAAGAAAGACTCCTGAGTGAAGCGTGAGGCTCTGAAGGATGCTTCTGCTCTTAGGAGACTTTTCCATGTGTTTCCTCCCCGGGTGTCTGGATCTTTGTTTTCAGCTGTGCTCTGCACAGGAGCTGGAAAGCTAACTCCCCAAAAGTGAACTTCCTCTTCTTCTATAAACTGACCCCTGGTGGTTGCTATAGCAACTGCAAAGCGAGCATAATGAGCCATGTAAACAAGGCTGATTCCCAGCGCTAGGGCAGGGCAGCCTGGGAGGGACAGGAGGAATTTGATGTGCCTGGAAAGTGGCTCTGGGGAAGACAGGGAAAGGCTGCAAAACATACCCCCTCCTCCCCTCCTCCCCAACCCTCCTCCCCTTCCTTCCTCACTCCTCCCCTCTCCTCTCACCTCCAGCCTCCCCAGAGAGCCGAGAGAGAAGACAAAGGCTGTAGGCGGACAGCATGCAGGGGCCTGCCTTGGTTGCTGAGGAGCTGAACACCATATGACCGAAAAATGAAATCTACACATTTACCCAGCACCCTAGGCTAGAATGCACCAATCTGACCCCTTTATTTTTGAGGGGGCTCCAACGTCACTGTGGATGGTGACTACAGCCATGAAATTAAAAGACGCTTGCTCCTTGGAAGAAAAGCTTTGACCAACCTAGACAGCATATTAAAAAGCAGAGACATTGCTTGGCTGACAAAGATTTGTTTAGTCAAAGCTATGGTTTTTCCAGTAGTCATGTATGGATGCAAGAGTTGGACCCTAAAGAAAACGGAGGACCAAAGAATTGATGCTTTTGAACTGTGGTGTTGGAGAAGACTCTTGAGAATCCCTTGGACTGCAAAGAGATCCAACCAGTCCATCTTAAAGGAAATCAGTCCAGAAGATTCATTGGAAGGACTGATGTTGAAGCTGAAACTCCAATACTTTGGCCACCTGATGCAAAGAGTTGACTCATTTGAAAAGACCCTGATGCTGGGAAAGATTGAAGGCTAAGGCGGGAGGAGAATCAGATGGCTGGATGGCATCACCAACTCGATGGACATGAGTTTGAGTAAACTCCAGGAGTTGGTGATGAACAGGGAGGCCTGGCGTGCTGCAGTCCATGGGGTCGCAAAGAGTCAGACACGACTGAGCGACTGAACTGAACTGACCCCGAAAAACAACCCCCCTATGTCGCTGCCACACCTGCTTCAGGCCTGGGCTGCGACAGGTGCTGGGGGATGGGGTTCTAGGGCCTCAGCGAGCTTGGTGCCGTGACTTAGGGGGAACCGAGACAGAGGCCTGAAGGTTCCCCAGACCGTGCTGCTAGTGTTCATGCTTTTCCTTTTCTGGAAGGAAGGATGGAGAAGGCACATGGCACCTAAGAGGGCCACAATTATGAAGTTGAACCCACACGCACGATACATAGACGCATGCATACACGCAGACACACACCTCGCCACTGCTACCCAGATAGCAGTTCTCCCTGTATTTATCTGACTCTAGGTAGTAAAGAAAATTCATATAAACTATAATGCCTTATAATTATGCAGCATTTTCCTCCCATATGTTCAAAAATTATCTTCTGTTTAGTACTGCTGCTGCTGCTGCTAAGTCGCCTCAGTCGTGTCTGACTCTGTGAGATCCCATAGACGGCAGCCCCACCAAGCTCTTCCACCCCAGGGATTCTCCAGGCAAGAACCCTGGAGTGGGTTGCCGTTTCCTTCTCCAATGCATGCAAGCGTGCTAAGTTGCTTCAGTCATGTTCGACTCTGTGCACTGTTTAGTGGTATTCTTTACATTATCTTTTCAGGGTAGGGGGCCAGGTTCTACTGTATTAATATGATTCTTAATTCTTGCCAATAAGCTCCAATACTTTAGCCACCTGATGTGAAGTGCTGACTCATGGAAAAGGCCCTGATGCTGGGAAAGACTGAGGGAAAGAAGAGAAGGGAGCAGTAGAGGGTGAGACGGCTAGATGGCATCACTGACTCAATGGACATAATTTTAGCAAACTCAGGAGATGGTGGAGGACAGAAGAGCCTGGCACACCACAGTCCATGGGGTCCCAAAGAGTTGGGCATGATTTAGTGACTGAACCACAATGACAGTTCTTGCCTGTCCTCTGTTTTGCTCTCTGGCATCAAAATGCTGCTCTCGTTTTCTTTTAAAGCAGTATTATCAACTAAAGTCCTAGGCATAAATGCTTGAAGCTTATTTCCCTTAGAAAGAGCAAAGAAGAGGCCTCAGCACAGTTTTTGCTTTTTCCACAGAATTTCTTCTTCCTTTTTCTCCCTTTTAAATGAAGTCAGAGGGCCACAGTATTTGTGGGCTCAACCACTTCCTGATGGGTGGGACATGGCTCTGTAAGACTTTAAGTAAGATAAAGGGAAGGAAGTCTGGAGTAGCAATGCTATTTCCTCAGGGAAAATAGGGAAATTTATGAAGAATAGCAGCATTCTGGAGCCTGTGCTTGTCTTATTACTGTTCAAAGGCGGGGAGAGATGGGTGTCTTCTTCTAGATACAATTTATGATGCCCAGGGATGGGTTGATAGCAGCCTCTGTGGGTGGGGGTGGCTTGTCTCAATACAATCAAGCAATGCATTCCTTCCAGTGCTACAAACTTGCAGTCTCCACCCCTAGGAACAAGAGACTGGATCCGGATGGCATCTGATCCTCTCAGAAAAGGATTAGTCTCTGTCACTGGAAGGTACCGGAAGTGTTGCGGTTCCCACGGAGACCACCTTTTCTATCCCCAGCCCTAGTCATCCTTCCCTCAGAAGATGCAGGGTTTTACCGACCGAATTTTCAGACACAGATGCTTTCTCCTCTCAGTTCAGGACATCAGCAAGCTCTGGAAACCAGGACTCCCCATTCCAGAGCCCATCTACTCTACAGAGGCAAGCGGGCCCCTGGATCTTGGATGTCCCATGTTGCATGCAGGAGCCTCCTCCTTGTAGGTGAGTAACTCTTGGCATGTTTTAAGTGACAGCCCCAGGGTAAGTTCCTTGAGCAGAGAGAGAAAGAGAGCATAAAACGCCATCGCTGGAAAGAAACAAAGATTCTTTAACTCACTGAAACTAGGTTCCCTACATTTTAAATATCAGGGTTCCTTCCATTGCCAAAAATTTCATGTGCGGTAGTAGACGTGTCCTTTATTCCTTCTAGACAAGTGCTGTCCAATAGAAATAACATGTGAGCCCCACACGTAACTTTGTACAGTGACCACATTAAAAAAATGAAAGCAGATGACTCTCCATAGAAGATATGTGTTAGCCGCTCAGTTACGTCCGTCTCTTTGTGACCCCACGGACTGCAGCCTTCCAGGTTCCTCGTCCATGGAAGTCTCCAGGCAAGAATACTGGAGTGGGTTGCCATTTTCCTTCTCCACAATAGAAGACATAGAAATGGCCAAAAAGCACATGGAACAATGCTCAACATCACTAATCACTAAGGAGATGCAAATCAAACCCCAGATGAGCGACTATCTCACCATCATTAGGGTGACAACTGTTAAAAAAAAGAATATAACCTAGCAGTGGTGAGGATGTGGAGAAAGCGAAACCCCGATGCGTTGCTGGTGGGAATGTAAAATGGTGCAGCTGCTGTGGAAAACAGTATGGTGGTTTTTTGAAAAATTAGAAGTAGTTGCCATGTGACCCAGCAATTTAACTTCTGGCAATTGAAAGCAGAGTATTGAAGAATATTTTAGGGATGGCTCGGTGGTAAAGACGGCAAGAGACGCAGGACACTCAGGTTCAATCCCTGGGTTGGGAAGATCCCTTGGAGAAGGAAATAGCAAGCTACTCCAGTATTCTTGCCTGGGAAATCCCATGACAGAGGAGCCTGGTGGGCTACAGTCCATGGGGTCACAAAGAGTCCGAGAAGACTGAGCACACACACACTCATTGAGGAATATTTGCACACGCATGGTCATAGGAGCTTTCTTCGTTAAGTGGCTGCTGCTGCTGCTAAGTTGCTTCAGTCATGTCCGACTCTGTGCGACCCCATAGACGGCAGGCAGAGGCAACCCAAATGTCCAGCAACAGATGAATGGACAAGCAAAATGTGAGTGTAGTATGATGGAATATGATTCAGCCTTAAAAAGGAAGAAAAGTCTGACAGCTGGTACGATGTGCATGGACCTTACAAACATGATGCTGCGTGAACAAGCCCGACACAGAGGACGCATTACCAGTGGTCCCGCTAGTCTGAAGCCCCTGGAACTGTCAGCTTCACAGAGACAGAAAGTGGGGTGAAGGTTGCCAGGGGCCAGAGGGTGGGAGGATGCTGTTTAGTGGGTACAGAGCTTCTGTTTGGAATGACACAGAGAGTTCCCAGACGAATGTTGGTGAAAGTACTGAGCACCACTGAAAGCAACGTGGCATCCTCGTCACTCCTGGAAAGCAGAAGTCCCCGTGCAGTGCTTATGGGGTAGCTTAGTTATCAATGGATCAGCTTCTGGCCCCCCTCCCTCCCTCCCTCCATCCCTTTTTCTCCTCTTCTAAAAATTTGTTTAAATTATGAAAATATGATAACATTTACAAGGGACTTGGAGAATACAGAACAAGTTACATATAGTTCCACTATATATTACAATTATTTTCTTCAGTGGATAAATCTTTCGTTGGAGTTTCAATATC
Organism: Antilocapra americana; assembly: GCA_007570785.1. Taxonomy (NCBI): domain Eukaryota; kingdom Metazoa; phylum Chordata; class Mammalia; order Artiodactyla; family Antilocapridae; genus Antilocapra; species Antilocapra americana. The sequence goes on from ML664180.1 coordinate 17,813,892, forward strand.
AAACTCTCAAACATTAATAAAATGAATACACAGAAGGACTGAGTAGAAGGATTGAGTAGAAGGATTGAGTTGCTGCTGGAGGCTGGCAGGTGGCTGGGAATGCCAGGCCTCCTCCCGCACCTTCTGGCTCTCTTCCGCAGGTGTACAGGGTTCATACCACGGCTGAATCCACTGTGCGAGTTCCTGGGCTTCCAGAAACGGCTCTCACCTCCAGGGGCTCCATCTTGCCAGCCGCCCAGAAGAGACAAAAATGGAGTAGGGGTTAGGGATGATGGACTTGAAAAGTCAGTGTTTCCTCAAACACAGCCCTGCCCACCGGCTAGCCAAATCATGGATGAGCAACAGGGAGGCCCCGCAAATGTCCTTAGCAGGGGATGCGCGGGCCTGTCCAGCCCTGAGCCTGTATGTGCCTGCGCTCGTGAATAACAGGGGGTGAACCAGAGGGAGAGACGGCCTGATTCAGTTCCTGACACTGTTTTACGACCTCAGAGTCCACTTCCTCCTCCGGAAAGTGGCGAGAACAGCTGTCACCAGCAGGCACAGCCGGGTGGCCTCCGAGTGGTGTGGGTAAGGCCACTGGGTGAGCCCAGAAGTGAGGCTGTTACTTCTCAGGCCGAGCAGGCGGTTGCTAGGAGGGAAGGGGCGCAGCCGCCTGCCCTCCCTACCAGCAGCCTCTCCGACCCCCTGGAGCTGCAGGCAGCATCCTGCCCCTCAGGACTCCCCCCGTGCTCTCAGCCCTGCAGAAGGGGTGCTGACTGCTCTTCCTTTTATTTTCAGAATGCTACAGTTGCAAGGGCTCCACAGACAGCCTTGGGGTGTTTCCGCACCAGAGCTGGGAAAAATCAGTGACCTGGTGCATCAGGAAAGTGGCTGGGAGGCCCCAGCCTCTGCTCTGTGCAGGGCAAGGCCCTGGCTCCGGGACCTGGCTGTGGGCCGCATCCAGACCTCCCCTTCCTCCGACCCCCATGGGTCCCCGGGGTCTGCCCACCGCTCCCGGTTCTCAACAGCCAGGCTGCAGGGAGACTTTGAGGGAGACCACCCAAGGCAAACAAGGACAACGACCAGGATGCTTGCTCTGATTCCCCGTGGGATTCATGTCACATGAATAAGCAGCTCACAAAGCCTGTATTCATAGAAACGCTTAGGGTGTGGAATTGGAGCCAGAGGGTGCCCGTGGACACTCAGGGAGAGGGGGCGTGGAGGGGTGGGCGGTACTCAGGGGGCGTTGGGGGAGGTGGGGGGAACTGGGGTGGTGTGGGGGCTGCCGGCTCCAGGACTCAGGGGCTGAATCTGCAGAGCAGTCAGCCGTCAGCCGCGAGGGGTCATCAAGGAGATCCTGAGTACAGCAGGAAAGCCCCAGCGTGACCGAGGAAAGGGAAGGGGCCGCCCGCCTGGTGCTGAGGCTGGGTTAATCCTTCCAGCCCTTGCGGCTCCCAAGTCCCTCCAGGGAGCGGCCCTGTCGTCAGTTGAGAGATAACCTTTTTTTCCCCCTGTAAGGAAAGATCTGAAGCAAATATGGCAAACTGTGAAAGAAATTGGTGGGTTCCTTGTTTCTGTGTTTTTTCTACATCTTTTAATTATTTCATAATTCAGAAAAATGCGTTTAAACAGAAGGCACTGGATACTCTATGTCATCCAGTAGCACATCTTCTAATTATTTCATAATTAAGAAAAAGGTATTTAAGCAGAAGGCATACTCTATGTCATCCGGCAGCAGCTGTTTGGAGATGTCTCAGACCCCCCCACTCTGCACCTCCTAGAGCAGATTCCAGGCAGGGCCAGGATGCGGGGGTTGCTGACACTGCGCTGGGGCGGGGCCGGGGGAGGCCCCCCACCTCGGCCGGGCCGCGGGAACTCCCTGTCCTGGTCCCCCATCCTCGGCTCCCTGGTCCCGCGGCGTGAGGCGGAGAGAGGCCCCACGCGGCCTCGGTGTCCTTCTGCCGTCCCTGGGCTGGAAACACCCAGGATGAGTCATCCTCGGGAAGTCCGTAGTAATAGCCAGGTTTCACAGAGGAGAGAGCCACAGCACGCAGGGGATGAGAACCAGGGGGGAAACCAGAGCCGGAAAGCTCCCGCTGAGACGTGAGGCCTTCGGCTCCTGGTGGCTGCGAGCTGTTCTGGGCCAGGCTGGGGGCTCCCCGACTCAGCCGGTGTGCCCGCGGGGGCCTCGGTGCCTCCAGGGGCGGCCGGTGGCCCACCTCTGACCACGGTACACACCCCGGCTGGCTCCCCTCGGGTCGGCTGGGGCCAAGCGGCCGCAGCTCAGACCTTCAGGGGTGAGGGAGGCTCGGGAACTGGCAGGACCGGTTTCCAAGGCCGGAGCCCCGAGCAGAGGCCCGGAGGACGGTTGGGTAGGTGAGGAGACGCCTTCATCTTCCAAGTGGGCGGAGGGCAGAGATGCGGCCACCAATCTCCAAGAGGCTAGACAGGCTTCTGGAATCTTCCACTCATTTCTGGCCCTCTGTCTCCCCCTGGACATTTTACATCCTGGTTGTGAATCCTGTCATACAGTGACCTTTTCGCTGACCTGTCTGGGAAATCAGCTGTGTTGGAAATAAAATCCAAGTGTCCAGGACCCCTTCTGAAAACTCCCATGGATCTGGTTTTGCTTTAAACTGCTTGCTATAATCCTGGAAGAAGTTAAGACTCGCCCCAAAATATTTTTCTAGCTAGTTAGTGTGGCTTGGATTTTTTTTTTAAGGTCTTCCTTTTACAAAGTAATTTTATTTTCGTGGTTATTTATTTTTTAAGTTAAGACGAACTATGATTACTACCAAGTCGTAGACAAAGTGTTTCCTTTGCATCTCAGATCCTGAGAGACCTTTGTCATCATTTAGGTGTAAAAACCTTGAACAGCTGAGTCCTCTGTTCCCTCGGGGCACTTGAGGAGCTGATTCTATTTGCTGCTGAAGAATAACAGTCCTCCCGTATTTTTTGAGGAGAGGCAAGGATTCATTTGCCTGAACTATTTATCAGTGGTTTTTAAAGACAGGGAGATGTTTATTTTATGAGAACATTTGTCCCACCTGAATTTGCAAGGGAAAAAAATCATAGCTGCCAGGAAACACGATAGAAAAGTATTTGGTTCTTATGAAACACACAAATGTTTGTGATAGAATCTCTCCTACATAAAAATGCCTCAGAAATAGCTCTCAGATCACCCCATCTCTCCTGTTGTCTCCGCATCATGTCTTGTCACTTGGAGAGACCCATACCCCGCGTCCCCGTTGTCTGTCTCAGCGGGATGTCACTGCCCGGTGATTCTCTCCTTCCTTACCCGGAGGAAAGTCCCCGTGGCCCATTTTCTGGGCAGTGCTTTTCCACTCTTTCATAACCTATCATTGTGACCTTGAAATGAGAAAGGAGGCTTGGCAGGGCTCGCCCCACGTGGAGGCAGGACTGGCATCCGTGGCTGGTGCCACGTGGGTGTCTGTAGCTCTGACTGCCCCCTGTCCCAGCCATCCTGCACCCTGACCCCCAAGTCAGGGGCTGTGGGACCCTGGGGGCCAAAAGGACTCTCTTGTCAGGCTCCACAAGGAGTGAGGTGTTCCTGGGGGCTGAGTCAGCAAAGAATGTCCTTGTGGGAGAAGGGGTGTGTGTGTGTGTGTGTGTGTGTGTGTGTGTGTGTGTGTGTGTGTGTGTGTTTTACAGACAGAGAGAGTTAACATAGAGATAAAAGAGGTTCTGCTTTAAAACTAGATTTCAACTATTTTTCTAGGACTGTGCCTGATAGTTTTGATCCTTTTAAAGGTCAGTTATAAAAGCCACACACTCTACACAAGACAGTTGATTCTTAAATGAAGACGCTGATGCTGTGAGAGGAACCCTGGACAACTGCAGAGGCTAAGGGGATGGGGAGGGGGCAGGCGGTGGGGGAGGTGCAGGTCTCCGGGTCCCCGCTTTGGTCAGGCCCCCACTCCCGACCTGCACTCCAGGGCTCTCCCCTTCCCTCTTGGCCAGCTCCCGTTGGCAGAGTGGCTCCCTCCATCAGATGCGGCGAAGGGAAATCTGAAGGCAATGAGGGTTAAGCTGACTTGAGGGCCCATCAGACACTGGCGGTTTCAGTGCTTTCCATCATATTCCTGGGAAGTTCTGTCAGAATCCAAGTGCTTATGTCAGGATACTGATGTGCAGAATTCGGAGTCACTTTAAACCAGTGTCTTGTTTTATGGAAGTAGTCGGGGCATGCACTGCCGTTATATAGACTACCGTGTAAACGTTTGCAGTTTGCATACAGTACATCATTGGAGAGCGAAATGGCAACCCACTCCAGTATTCTTGCCTGGAGAATCCCATGGACAGAGGAGCCTGGCGGGCTACAGTCCACGGGGTCGCAAAGAGTCAGACACGACTGAAGCAACTGAGCACATAGTACGTAATATACATGTGTGCTGTGCTTGGTCACTCAGTCGTGTCTGACTCTTTGTGACCCCGTGGACTGTAGCCCACCAGGCTTCTCTGTCCATGGGATTCTCCAGGGAAGTATATTGGAGTGGGTTGCCATGCCCTCCTCCAGGGGATCCTCCCAACCCAGGAATCGACCAAGTCTCCCACATTGCAGGCAGATTGTTTACCATTTGCGCCATCAGGGTATATGGTATTCATACAGTATGTGGTACATATAGAGTACATAGTGTGTGTGTGTGTATATATATATATATATATATATATATAGTATACGTATATAGTACATGGTATCCAGCTGACTCTTGAACAACATGAATTTGAACTGTGTGAGTCAACTTATATGTAGATTATTTTCAACTGTAAATATTACAGTATTACATGCTCTGAATTAGATGAATCTTTGGATGTTGACCCATGGAATGGGAGGGATTACATATATAAAGGGCTGAGTGTAAGTTATATAAGAATATTTTTCTGCATGGGGGGTGGGTGTCCCTAGACCCAACAATGTTCAAGGGTCAACTGTGTGTACCTATGTTATAATATATGATTTATATATAGTACATGGTGTATAAATAGTACAGGATATATAGTGTATGATATCTATTATATGGTATATGATATACTGTACGCATGCATATGGAGAAGGCAGTGGCAACCCACTCCAGTACTCTCGCCTGGAAAATCCCATGGACGGGGGAGCCTGGTGGGCTGCTGTCTATGGGGTCGCACAGAGTCGGACACGACTGAAGCGACTTAGCAGCAGCATGCATGCATATACAGTATATTATATATACATATAGTACATGATATATTTTATACAGTATAAATATGTATGTAGTATATGGTGTATGTGAGTGTGTTCAGTTTCTCTGTCGTGTCTGACTCTTTACGACCCATGGACTGTAGCCTGTATATCTATATATCTTCAGGTGATGCAAGAGATGTGGGTTCAACCTGTGGGTCAGGAAGTAGAAAATGGAAACCCACTCTAGTATCCTTGCCTGGAAAATTCCATGGACAGAAAGAAGAGCCTGGTGAGCTACAGTCCATGGGGTCACAAAGAGTTGAAATGACTAAGCATGCACACACACACTCACACATACCCATGTATAAATATGGTGTGTGTGTGTGTATATATCCTATATGTTTTCATATCTTAGCTAAAAAGGATATATAATGAAAACTCACAGAGTGTTTTCCTTTTTGTTTCCTAAACGTCCCAACCTTTCGTTCCCGTCTGCACTCAGTCATTGCCACTGAAGAGGGCTGGCACACTGCTCCTGAGCACTCTGCTGCCTTCCTTGGAAGGAGCTTCCCACCTGCATCCCAAGGAGATCACGCCCTTAAACGCGTGCAGCGAAGCTTGCGCGGCAGCACTTCTCAGATCTCAGACCCTGTGCTCAAAGGCAGATGCGTCTTTTTCACCGCCCAATCCATCCAGTTGTTTAATCCCTCATTAAGTGAATCAAATCATTATTTAACAAACTTTTGTTTATTGTCTGCTCGCCAGAAAGCTAATACAGCTAATGCCCTGCTCAGGTTCATTCAGGTGCTCCTCATGAAGTCTCCACTAACCAAAGAGAGGAGTTCTGAGGGAGAACTCAGACTCTGCCCTTAACTTCTGTAATTCTCTGCACTTTGCACAAGTCAATGGCACATAATAAGGGCTCACAAAGTGCTTGTGTGATAAATTTATGAATCAACAGGTTCATTATTTTCCTCTATATAGCATATAGGTGCAGAACATCACCTTTTTGCCTTTTTTTTTCGCCCAAATGACAAGGAGGAGTCGGTGCACAGAGCCATCCCCTCGCAGGGCTGGGGCATCTGGTCTTGAGCCCTTTGCTGACCTTTCCTTCGAGATGAGGTGGTTTTGTCTTTTCTACCCCACTGGCTGGGATGGGAGGTGATGAGCTTTGCTGGGGTAGGGCGAGATGGGGCATCCATGTCTGACCGCGCTTTCTGCACAGCTTTGTACCTGGCTTCGCCTTGAGATTTCCAGTTTCCCTGGGGCAGGTCCAAGTTTGCGGCTGAGACTCTGAGCAGTGGCCAGTTAAGTCTCTACAGGGTTTTGCCTCCCAGTTCAGACTAGATGAGACTATTTACATCTGCCAAATGCATGGGTTTCAGTCCTGGTGGTTTATCTGGGTCAGGTTGGCCTCTGGCTTTGATCTCTCTTCTATGAAAGCGTGGCTCAGCCTGGTTAATTCCCTTGCTAAGGCCTGCTGTCCATCTGTTAACATAATGGAGCTTCCCTGTGAATTGAGCACTTTCTTACTAGGCTGGAGGGCAAAGAACATTAGAGAACAAGGTCTTGGTCCTCCAGAAGGTCTCTCCCACTCAGCACCCTGCTAGAAGCAAGACTAGCCGTGCAAAAAGCTTTTCATATCATGGACTGGTTTGCTCACAGTGCCCATGGTTGACTTTTCATGACTATTCACTCCAATCCAGGCTGTGATGTACTATTTCAGATTTCTTCTAGAAAACAGTCCTGGTCTTTATTTTCTTAGGGGCTGTGGGGGGAGCCCATCCCTAAGATGGGCACACAGGGAGGCGTTTGGCAGTGGTGTGGTGTGTGAATTCTCTGGAGCTCGTTTTTAAATGTTCAGACATTTTGCTAGCCTCTTGGCCATGGAGGGTGTGTTTTCAGCAGAGGAATTGCAAACGCGACTTCACTCCCTGGCCTGGTAGCCCGTCACCCAGCACACCACTGATGCCACCCCTGGATGGGGCAGCCTGGGAGGTGTCATGGCTGATGATCGCACTTCCTTATCTGGCTGTGAACTGCATCTAGAAGAGGCATTCATAATGGGGCAGGCAGAGAGGGCACAATTAGAGTACGAAGCAGTCTGTAGTAAGGTGGAGGCTCCAGCGGTGAGAACCGCCCTGGCCTTGGCGATGGGAGATCCAGGTCCCATTGCTGTAGCAGCGGACCCTGGGTGTGCCTGACTGCAGTCTGCTTCCATAAAGGGTGTCCTCAAAGAGTCTGCTTCTGTGAGTGAGCAGCTAAGCACTCCCTCCACGACCTTCCCCAGAGGTTTGCCCTTGACAGAAGGAGGCCCACCCGGCCACCCGCCTCCCTTTCCCACCAGGGCACAAAGCCACCCCCCAGCCTCAAGGTGAGACAGCTGTGGACCAGCAGAGATATTAATAGCTGCTAATGCTTAAGCCAGTAACATCTTCCAGGTTTTTCTTAATGAAAGGCAACCAGGCAAATATTTGAGGATAAAATAAACCGTTAACATAATAGTGAAACCAGATATTTTGGATTTTTTTCCTAACAGTTTCCTTGGTGGAGCAAACCCTGAAGACACTCATTTCAGACAAAGAGCTGAAAGCAAAACAAGAGGGCTCCTCACACCTCCCACCTCCACTGCCACTGCTCAGTAGACACGAGTTCTGGTCTGGTATGAAGAAACCGGGAGCTCTGTGTGCTCTGTTAGCTGTTGTTATCAGCATTCATTTACCCAATTCAAATTCCTGGTTCCAGCCTGACTTACTCAGAGGGAGGGGCTCCCTGGGAAAAAGGGTTCCCCAGGGAAAATGTCCCAGGAGGTGATCCCAACGCAGGACTGAGCAGCTGGGAGGAGCCAGCCTGTTCAGTGGAGGAGACCCAAGGTTGCCCAGCTCCTTGGGGAAACGGAAGGAAGGCCCAGGGAACACACACAGGTTGAGGGGGGTGGCGCTGGGGGCTGATCAGAGAAGGCCCAGAGTGGTTGGTCTGGGCCACCGGGCAGCTCTGTGGACCCTCATCAGCCAGGGAGAGGAATTCAGATCTTCTTCTGAGTATAAAATCCTAGGGCCCTTCACCTCAGTGAAGCAGCCACTGATCTTAATGACCTCCTGAAAGACCTCCAGGCATGCTGACTCACAAGTGTTTTTTTCCATAAGGGTGACTAAGACTGATATTTCCTAACATATATGAAAAATGGATCACTCAGACAAACAGTCCAAAATGCCACTCACTTTTCCTCCCCCACAACTTGCTTTTGCATCTAAATGATCTCCAGGTCCATGTCCATCATAACATCCCAGCCAACCACTGTGGTTCCAGCAAATGCTTCCTTCAGACCTACCCATCCTCACCTCTCACAGGCACAGCCCCAAACACACACTCGACCTGAAATCTCATGTTCCAGGTTCACGAACAGTTTCAAATGGCAATCAGCTGTCAGGTCCACCTGAGGGAGACCTTGGGTATCAGGAGCCATGACTGGGGTAGGGCAGGGGAGCAAGGAGCATACGACGGGCTCTTCCACCTGCTGGCCAAAGGGAAATGCAAACGCTGTCCAAGTTTGTTTCAGAAGCTTTCAGCCTCCAGAAATCGGCTTGGAGACTCCAGAAAAGATTGGGTTATCTAGATGACTCATAGAGAAGGTCTAATGGAATCGTGCTCTTTAATTCAGTTGGTGGTTGCTCTTCAGTTTTAGATTCATTTATTGGCGGTGCTGGTTCTTCATGGCTGTGTGCAGGTTTTTTCCAGTTGCAGACAAGCCGAGGCTGCCCCTCATTGCGGTGCGCAGGCTTCTCACTGCGGCGGCATCTCTTGTGGCAGAGCATCGGCTCTGTGCACACAGGCTTCAGTAGCTGTGGGGCATGGGCTTAGTTGCTCTGTGGCACATGGATCTTCTCGGACCAGGGATTGAACCCGTGCCCTCCACACTGACAGGTGGACTCCTATCCACTGTACCACCAGGGAAGTCCTAGTGGCTGCTCTGGAAGTCAGAGAGTTCAAGATAATTTTTGTTTTGTAGTCATCTTACTCTCTTTCACATCAAAATTACTTATTGAATGTACCCAGGGGCTGAGTACTACTCTTGTGCTGGGGTGACAGATGAAAGACCATCCTCCCTAGGCCAGAGCGGGTGATGGGCAGGCAAATGTTGATGTGTGTTGATAAAGGCACATACAAACCTCAGGAGTGTTATCTACCACTTCAAGGAGGGGTTTTGGTGAAGGGACATCAGATACGAAATCGCTCTGGCCTGTAGGAGCCCTTGAATGATGAGGCTGGGTTCTGAAGAAGCTTGAATGCCGTTATCATCCGTTTCACTGTTCTCTGGGAGGTTCTGAAAACCATAAAAAATGCTAAGTAAGGGAATGACATAACATACTTACATTTTGAAAACAGGGCTTTAGCTGTTATCAGGGGATAGGGATGAAGGGCTTATTTATCTTTGCTGAAACATAAATCACTTCAAAACACAGCAGCTTAGAATACAAGGGTATTTTACTTTGGGTCAGGATTTCTGGAGCTGCTCAGCTGAGAGGTTCTGGCTTGGGGTCTCCCATGAGGTTGCCCTGAAGATGCTGGCTGAGGCTGTAGTATTGGAAGGCCAAGGTGGCTGACTCTCACGGCTGCCGAGTTGGTGCTTGTCACTGGTGACAAACTTGCCACAGGCTGTGTGAGTGTCCTGCCTGCAGGGTCACTCCAGAATGGGTGACCTGGGAGAGTGAGGCCAGTGTCTGTTATGAACTGCATACTTTTGTCCCCTCTCCCCAACTTCATACATTGAAACCCTAACTCTCCATGTATTTGGAGATGGAGACCATGGAAGATAATCAGGGTTAAATGAGGTCATGAGGGTAGGGCCCCAATCTGATGGAGTTGGTGCCTTTCTGAGATGAGGAAGTAACCAGAGCCCTTGCTATTTCTGCCACATGAGGACACCAGGAGGAAACAGCTTCTACAAGCCAGGAAGCAGGCTCTCATTAAACACCAAATCTGCAGACACCTTGATCTTGGACTTGCCAGCTTCCAGAACTGTGAGGAATAAATGTTTGTGGTTTGAGCTGCTCATTCTGCAGTATCTGGTTATGGCAACCAGAGCTGATGGGGACGCTGATATGCCTTTTGAGACATGGCCATGTACCATCCCTGCAGTCACATTTCCTTTGCTAGAATGTCAATAAGTCCAGCCCATATTTAAGGGAAAAGGAATTAGGCCCCACCTTGGAGAGGAAGAGAATTCGTGAACATAACTTCAATATCCCTTCGTTACCGAGTCCAAGCTCACTCTGCTCACCACAGGAGGCAAGGAGTGTGCCTTTATTCAGAAAGCTGGTTGACCAAGAAGATGGAAGATTACTGTCTCAAAATAACCATCCTGTCAGTTTCTGGACACCAGGTTCTTTTATAGAACAGAGAAGGGGAGGAATTGAAAAAACAAAGTATAAAGGCCTTTAATCATGCAAAAATCTCCTGGAAGGGCCATCCTGGGGGAAGGTATGTGTTCATTTCTTCTTCTCTGTAGTCATTCACAGGTGAGCAGGGTCAGGTTGTCTTTCAGTGAGCTGGACAAAGGCACTTTAGTTTAACAATTAGGCAGAGGGGCAGGGTTCCCTGAGGCAGGTCATTGTGTATGACTATAATAACAAAAGCAATGAAAAGCAAAGGTTAAAGTCAAAGAAATGTATCCAACATGGAGTAAAAAATGGCTCTTTCCTGTAACACTTTTGTGATGTTCTTCACATGTGAGGAAGGAAAAGGGTCATAATCTGGCCCTAAAGTACGTGGAGTAAGGCACAGATGTGATAGCCATGAAGTCTGCAGAGTCAACGTGACTTGGAAACTGCACTTAGACTGAGCTGGGACTAAAAAAAAAGGTGAGGGCGGGGGATGGGATGTGCAGGACAAATAGGAGAGTCGGGAACATCTCAGACGTGAGACGCCTTTGGGACTGGAACGGATATTTCAAACTGGCAGGGCGCGCCTGGGTCTGGTGTTGATCTGGGGTCGTGAGTATGAGAACTATGGCTGTAGACAAGCTCACCCAGCAGAAGGCATACAGTAAAGGGGGTGAAGGGCCCGGGTAGAGTTTTGAGGTGGCCCTTCATGTGGGGTTTGTGTAGAGGATGATAATCGGGCAAAGCAGACCCAGAAGGGGGACCAGAGAGGGGAAGAAGAGGCAAAAAACTGTCCTGAGGGAGCGAAGGGGAGAGAGTGGGTTCCCGTGTCACACACAGCAGAGGAGATGGAAAGTTGGCTGGACTTGGTGGTGTGGAGGCTGGCTGTGGTCGGCTAAGGAGTATCGGTGGACTGAGTGGAAGTCAGATTGGATTGGGTCAAGGAGTGAATATCTGGAAGGAGAGGAAGTGGATATAAACTGTGCTGACAGCCCTTTCAAGAAGCCTGGCTCTAATGGAAGAGGGAAGTAAATGGAAGTTTAGGAAAACTGTTTTACTGCTTGAGGGAGGGTTGCAGTGGAGACAGAGGGGTGGAGAGAGGGAGAAAGAGAATAAGGTCAGGGACTGAGGTTCTCGAGAAGTCACCTGCCTTTGCTCTTACAGTTTATTTTACACCCAGTAGTCTGTACCCTTTAATCTGCTATCCTTATCTTGCCCCTCCCTCCTCTCTTTCCACTGGTAACCTCTAGACTGTTCTCTGTGTCTGTGAGTCTGCTTCCTTTTTGTTGTGCTAGTTTATTTTTTAGATTCTACGTGTGATATCATACAGTATTTATCTTTCTCTATCTGACTTATCTCACTTAGCAGTAATACCCTCCAAGTCCACCTATATTGCTGCCAATGGCAAAATTTCATTCTTTTTTATGGTTGAGTAGTATTCCATTAGATATCACATCTTCTTCATTCATCTGTTGCTGGACACTTAGGTTGCTTCTGTATCTTGGCAATTGTAAATAATGCTGCTATGAATGTTGGGGAGTGTGTGTCTTTTCAAAGTTTTTCATTTTTTTCTGATATATACCCAGGAGTGGAACTGCTGGGTCATATGGTAGGTCTATTGTTAGTTTCTTGAGAAACTACCATACTGTTTTCCACAGTGGCTGCACCAATTTACATTCCCACCCACAATGTAGGAGTGTTTCCTTTCCTCCATATGAGAGGAGCTTGTTTAATAGCTTGTGAGGACCTTGGTGGGATGTCAGTCTGGACTGTCTGCTTTTGGAATCCTGAAGAAAGTGAATTGGAGATCCAAGGACCGATTTGGCCAGCTGGGGTATCTTCCCAGGGCCCCAAGGCAGTGCTCTGCTTGGACTTTTTTGCTGGAAATCAACCCTGAATATTCACTGGAAGGACTGATGCTGAAGCTGAAGCTCCAACACTCTGGCTACCTGATGCGAACAGCCAACTCTTTGGAAAAGAACCTGATGCTGGGAAAGATTGAGGGCAGGTGGAGAAGAGGGAGACAGAGGATGAGATGGGTGGATGGCATCACCGACGCGTGGACATGAGTTTGAGGAAGCTCCAGGGGATCGCGAAGGACAGGGAAGCCTGGCCTGCTGCAGCGCTGCGGTCCACGGGGGTCGCAAAGAGTCGGGCAGGTCTTGGTGACTGAACAATGACAACAGTCTCCCCCGGCCCATTCTGGCCAGTGCAGAGGAGCAGGTGGTAAAGGATTATGGCTCCTGCACCAGGTCTGCCGCAGCTGTACACGGGAGGCAGCTGCAGGGAGAGCGGATGGCCTGGTTTGTCTACTGCGGGGGCAACCTCCGGGCGTCCGTTCTGATTGTTCTGGCCATCCCTGCAGGCATCCAGTCCAGACTGGTGGCCCTGACTGCAGGACGGAGGGGCACCTTTTTCTAACTAGCTCCAGGGGGCCGTGCCACCAGAAGAGAGGTAAGCCTCCGTCAGGGGACTTCCCTGGGAGCTCGGACGGTAAAGCGTCTGCCTTCCACGCGGGAGATCCGGGTTCAGGGCCTGGGTCGGGAGGATGCCCTGGGGCAGGACATGGCAGCCCACTCCAGCACTCTTGCCTGGGGATCCCACGGACGGAGGAGCCCGGGGGCCGCGGTCCAGGGGGTCGCACGGAGTCGGGCAGGACTGAGCGACTCCACGGTAAGCCTCTGTCATGAGGTGGGGCTCTGAAGGTGAGTCACCAGGGCGGCTTCTTGTCTTCCGCGTGCCCTCCTCCCCGGTGCGGCCCTTGGCCACCGCGGGGCAGCCTCACCTGGGCAAGTGCTGCCCAGAGGACCGGGATGGCGCGCCCCCGCCCGCCGCCATCTTGCGCGCGGAGACTACAAGTCCCAGCGTGCACCGCTCGCGCCCGGCCACGCCCCTGTGGGGGCCGGCCCCGCCCCGCCCGCCGCCCGGACCAGTGCCCCTCGGTGTCTCCGGCCCGCCTGCCCCGCGGCCAGCGTGGCCGCTCCGTCTCCGTGCAGCGGGGGTGATCCCTTCGTGGCTGGCGGTTTCTTGGCCCCAAGATGAGGCAGAAAAGAAAAGAAGCGAACTCGCTGGCAGAGCGCTGCCCCCCTGCCCGCGCCGTCACCCCGCCGGCCACCAGCAGGACCCTGGCCAGAACGGGGGTTTTGACAGCCGGGAGCTGTGCTGGTGAATGCAAAGAGTGAAACCAGATGTTCCTCCTTGCGGTTGCTTCACATCCACGCAGGGGCTTGGAGGAGGAGGCAGTAAAAACGCCAGGGCCCTTGGTGGCCGACGCCCAGGCTTACGCGGCGGCTAACCTCGCACCGTAAATCCGCTGCCCTCGCCCGAGCCTCGGCTTCCGAAGGCGCCGGGCCCAGCTGCGGCGGTGGCCCGAGGCTGCGGACTGGACGGCGAGGGAAGGGACTGGAGGCGGGGAGCCGGACTGGGGACCGACGAGTTGCTTTTCAAGAATTTCCCAGTGGGTGAAAGATGCTACCAGATTGGCCGGGGTGGGGGGGTTGGCCTTCCTGGGAAATAAGCCCAAACTCCATCTTGCGTTTTAGCCTGGAAAGGAATCGGATTTCTCTTTGGAAAGGACTACCAGATGCAAGGGAACTCGGTGGGAATGGACGTCACGGAAGCAGAGTCTTTGCTGCAGGTCCAAGTGCCAGTGAGAAAAAGGAGGAGGTGGGCAGGGACCAGGCGCCAGTGCCCCAGGGGCCGTTCTCCAGAAACTGGGTTTATCCTCTATGCTAAGGGATGCCATCCAACATCGGCTGTAAAACAGCCATTCTGTCAGCACATGGAGGCCACACTGTTGTGGTGGGGCATGAAGGAAGTGAGGCGACAGCTCAGGAGGAGCTTAGAGACAGCCAAGTGATGTCGCGGGCTGGAGCCAGGTGGAAGCCGTGCACTCAGAACTGCAGATGGAGTCAAGGTCTGGTGGCCAGAGGGTGGGAGGAATCCCAGAGGCCTCCCCAGTTTCTGGTTGAGCAGCCGAGTGGACAACGGTGAGGACACTGAAATGGAAGCCTGGACGAGGATCAAGTCTGTTGAGGGGTTTCAGACTTTGGTTTTGGATCTATTAGGTAGTTAGAATAGGAAGCAGGAGTCCAAAATGCAGGTAGAACAGCACTCCTGTCTAAGCCCAGTTTGCATAGGACAGGCCCAGGGGGCAGAAATAAACATAAAATAGGAGCCAAAGCGCTGCTCTCTCTGTCTCTCTCTTCTGCTCCTCAAAGGTGGACTCTCCCTCTCTCTCCCACGCGCTGCAGTGTTCTCTTCACGGCCTTGGATCGACATGCCCTCAAGCTTCGAGGATGGATTCTCTGGCTGTCATCCTCTAAATAATATAGAGCTGTAACACCGAGCTGCGACACTGATTTATCTAAGAGCTATAACGTGATCTGTCCAGACCCGAGAGCCGTGGCCCGCCGAGGGCTTCAGTGTCCGTCACTCCAAATCTTTGTTGTGACGAGACAAGAACCGAGGAACATACCCTCGCGTGACATCTACACTCGCCTGACGGATCCGTTGGGTTAGAAATGCTTATCGACACCTATGTGGCTGTTTTAAAGGGACTGTTGAAGATGAGGGTCTGGGGAAGTGAAGAGAGGTGAGGGCTGGGATCTAAATGTCCTCCTCACGTTGTGGGTGATAATCAGAAAGACAGCCGGACAGCTGCTGGTTGGGCCTCAGTCATCCTGTACTATTGACACTGCGATTGTGGTCACCTTCTTAATTTCTCTTTCTCATCTTTTGTTGTTAGTGTTTAGGAATGCAGGAGATTGCTGGGTGGCCACCTCTGAGCTCTGCGTAGACACTGGCAGTGCCCCGGGGCCCTGGGTCGTGGCTGCAAACATACGGGGCACGTTCCTCCTCCTGCCTGTGGCTGGCATCTCTCCATCTACCTGAACTCCCAAGGGCTAGCTCAGGCTTCCCCTCTGGGCTCCTGGGTGGATGTCTGCCGTTGATGGCACGTCCCACGTGTCGGGAAAACGTCTTGTCATCCTGACCCTAGATCAGCAGCACTCTCCCCAAGTTCTACTTTTCTCTCTTTTTGTATCATCTGGCTCAAATTTTCTGCTCTCTTAACATTTTCCCAGCTTGTTGACATTTTTTACAGTGGGTAAAACTTTATTATTTCATTATTAGTCACTAAATGGGAATGATTTGCTTTTTCATTGGATCCATGTTGCCAAGAGTGTTACATTAATTTCTAGCACATTCTAAGTGACCAAGTCCTGATAAGTGACTTGATACAGTGCTTCTAGGTCTGTATCTAAGCAGCTGATGGTGGGGTTGCTACTCGGACAGAGATGCCACTTACAAGGATGCAGGGGGCAGTCGACCCTGCCGTTCATGCTTGTTTCATCGTGCAGTTTTTATTTTGCTTCGCAATTATGGCTTTTATTTGTTCTAATTAAATAGGAACCTTGTTCAGTTCAAAGGAGTCCTCATATAAAAAGACTGAAAGAACCTCCCCCCTCCCCCTGCCCTCAAGCTGGAGGCTGAAAACAGATGCTGCTTGTACCGGGGAGTTAAAAACCACACTTGTGTGACTGAGGCTGTGACATATGTGCAGGAACAGCTGAGGGGCTTCCTTGTGGGCTCGTGTGGAGCCTGTGGGCCAGGCGAGGAGGGCCCTGGGCCATCTGGTTCCCTGTCCTTGGGAGGCGGGGACTGGCACCACTCTGGTCCCTTTCTCCCTCTCTCTCCTGGAGCCCTTCTTCATTTTTTAAAAAAATTTTTGTAAGAATTTTTTTTTATGTCAGTTCAGGTCAGTTGTTCAGTCCTGTCTGACTCTTTGTGACCCCATGGACTGCAACACGCCAGGCCTCCCTGTCCATCACTAGCTCCCAAAGTTTACTCAAACTCATGTCCACTGAGTTGGTGATGCCATCCAACCATCTCATCCTCTGTCGTCCCCTTCTCCTCTTGCCCTCAATCTTTCCCAGCATCAGGGTCTTTTCAAATGAGTCAGCTCTTCGCATCTGCTGGCCAAAGTACTGGAGTTTCAGCTTCAGCATCTGTCCTTCCAATGAATATTCAGGACTGATTTCCTTTAGGATGGACTGGTTGGATCTCCTTGCAGTCCAAGGGACTCTCAAGAGTCTTCTCCAACACCACACTTCAAAAGCATCAGTTCTTTAGCTCTCAGCTTTCTTTATAGTCCAAATCTGACATCTATACATGACTACTGGAAAAACCATAGCCTTGACTAGACAGACCTTTGTTGGCAAAGTAACGTCTCTGCTTTTTAATGTGCTGTCTAGGTTGGTCATAACTTTCCTTCCAAAGAGTAAGCGAGTAATGTAACTAGTTTTAAAATCTTTATTGAATTTGTTATAATATTGCTTCCATTTTCTGTTTTGTTTGCGATCTTATCTCCCCCACTAGGGACTGAACCTGTACCCCTGCATTGGAAAGTGAAGTCCCAACCACTGGAGCACCTCCTGCAGCCCTTACTCTCCCGCAGTTCTTGGTTCTTGCTGGAACCTGGATTACTCAAGGACTGGATCTGTAGATGTCCTCCCCTTTGGGGAGCCTTGTTGCAGATAACAATAAAATACAAATGGGGGAGGATCATGGAGCATGTAGGGTAGATGAGAGCATGGAGAAGGTCAGGCTGCTCACGGGAGGTGTCTCCGGGGAAGAGCGCAGAGGAGACCAGCGGGAGCTCTGGGAAGGACCAGCCAGGAAGGCAGGGCTGCTGGGGGCATGGGTGTCCGAGCCGTGAGAACGGAGCGGGGACGGGGGTCTTGGAAGCCTGGAAGAAGCAGATTTCGAGAAGGCCCAGTGATTAGTCAGGACACTGTAGACAGTTATTAAGACAAGGAGGAATTTGTCCATTGTGTGTGTGTGTTAGCCGCTCAGTCATGACTGACTCTGCCATCCCATGGCCTATAGCCCCTCAGGCTCCTCTGTCCTTGGGATTTCCCAGGCAAGAATACTGGAGTGGGTTGCCATTCCCTTATCCAGGGGATCTTCCCGACCCAGGGATGGAACCCGGGTCTCCTGCATTGCAGGTGGGTTCTTCACCGTCTGAGCTTCGAGGGAAGCCCCTTAAATTTAAGAATCCAGTGCTGGCTAGTGCCATCATCAGAGCTGATGAGGAGGAAGAGGTGGGGCCAGATGCAGGCCTCTAGGAGCCTGGAAGGCAAGCAGCCAGGCAGCATGTGAAGCCACCTGTGGGGATTTGGGGAAGAGAGACAGTGGGAGCTGGGGAGCACACGGGGTGGAGGGGGGCTCTGTTTGCCCGGCTTTGCTTGGTGTCTGCTGTGAGCATCATTCACCTTCATCTCCTGTTGCAGAAGAGAAAGAGACAAGCACTGCTGGGGGCAGCCCAGCCCGCCTGCGGCCGCCCTGCAGACAGTCCCATGCTCACGATGGCGATGCTCGCGTGTCCTCCCCGGGCCGTCCTGTTGCTCCGAAGGTGTACCTGCAGGAAGGTCACCGAGGCCGCCAGGGAGTGTCCGCTTTCCAAGTCCAGCCCCACCACACCCTGGCGAGCTGGCTCCTGCCCTGCCTGCACCCCTTCGCCCCTTGGACTCACTTCTCCCCTTGCCTGGGGGCCAGCTCCAGGTCCCCGCCCTGCTGGTGAAAGTGTTCTGTGTGATTCCTCCTGTTGCCTGGAGAATGCTGCTCCTCTGTTATTGTTTTGGTTTTAACTGGAGAGAAGAGAGAACATCAGTGATGAGGCCAAGGGGCCGAAGGGTAAGGGAGGGAAGGGGAGTCAGGGAGGCCGAATGGAATCAGCTCACGTCAAAGGTCAGGAGTGGGGAAGGAGGGGGACAGGTGTGAGCCTGGCAGGAAATGCAGGGACCCCACGGTAGACTTCTGCTCAGCAGAAAGGCGGCAGGATCACCGGAGGAGGAGACAAGAATGGACGAAAAGCTCTAGGGCTGAGAGGAGCTGGGCAGGGACCAGGAGGCGGCGAGAGCGACAGGGTAGTCACGGTGACCCTCCCAGCAGCGGTCCGGAGTTCCCGCCATCAGTGCTGTGAGGAGGAGGGCAGGAAGGGTGGGTGTGGGGGCCAGAGGGGGAGCTCAAGGTAGGAAGGCAAGCAGCGAGACAAAGGGCCAGGGGCAGGGGGAGCGAAGGGTCTGGGCCCAAGCCCTGCCCCCACCCCGTGATTCCTTGTCCTCCCCCTTCCCCACCTGCCCCAGCCTCGTCCCTGGAAACCAAAGTCATTTCACTCCCTGTTTTATCCAGAGATTGGCCTTCAGGGTCATCCACATGTGGCGTGGTGGGCTTGGGGTTGGTGACGGGTCAGGGTATGTTCATCAGGGGTACCGAGGGTACCGCCTGGTGCAGGAGGTTGATGGTGGCGAGGCTGTCAGCCTGGGGGCAGGGGCCACGTCCGAACAAGACCTACTGTGAGGCTGAGCCGGGAGGGAAGGTGGGCAGGCTGGTTGGGGGTTGAGAGTGGGCAGAAGGGAGCTTGCTCATAGCCCCGACCACACCAGTGCTGAATCGGCTTTATTTGTAAGAGCAGTTTTAGGTTCATGGCATAACGGAGCAGAAAATACCGAGATTTCCAAGCTCCCAGATGCTTCCACGCCAGCCCTCACTTCCTGCACGGTCAATATCCCCTCCCCTCCCCTCCATATACTCGCCCATTCAGAACATAAAGCCCTATTTTGCTTGCTGCACTTAGTGAACCACTTCTAACAAGTGACAGTGATGGAAGGGAGATGCGTGGCTCCCTAGACCAGATTACCAAGGGCGACACAGCCTCCTCCCTGACTTTGCTCATGGAGATCTTTCTCGGTGGAAAATAGTTGGCGTGTTGTGAGGCCACTTAGTTAGCTCCGTGGCTGGACCCATGGGCAAAAAACCGAGGCCTCTAGCCAAGAGCTCCATGAGTGAGTTGGACCGATGGACCCAGTGGAGCTGGCAGTTGACTGGACCCAGCCAACGTCTTGACTGCAGGCTCGGGAGAGGCTCTGAGCTGGAATCCCCTACCAAGCTGCTCCCAAATTTCTGACCCTCGGACACTGTGAGATAATACATGCTTATTGTTTTAAGTCCCTAAGTCTTGGTTATGCAGCAAGAGATAGTGGATAGAATACCTTTAATTTCACTCTGATTATCGCTTTGTCACTAGACTTGCCGCATGACCTGCTCTGTCAAGGCTGCTTTTTTCCTTGCTCTCTCCACCCGTCTGCTGCCACTGGGCTGGCTGTTCTCAAGAGCTGCAGCTCAGTGGTCGTCTTCCCCACCCTGCTGACTGTGCTTGCTGGTTCCGAGGTCTCTTAGTCTTCCTTAGGCCTCCTTTCCTTTTTGCAAAAGAGTTTATTTAAAAACATATATATTTTAAATTGAAGTGTAGTTAATTTACAGTGCTATATTAGTTTCAAGTGTACAACAAAGTGATTCCGTTATAAATATGTATGCGTTCAGTCACTGAGTAATGTCTGACTTTTCTGACTCCCATGGACTGCTGCATGCCAGGCTTCCCTGTCCTTCACTATCTCCTGGAGTTTGCTCAAATATATATATTTCCTTTCAGATTCATTTCTCTTGTAGATTATAAGGTATAAAGTGGAGTTCCCTGTGCGATACGGTAGATTCTTGTTGTTTATCTATTTTATATGCAGTGGTGCATATATGTTAGCCCCAAGCTCCTAGCTTCTCTCTCTACCACCACTCCCCACTATATTCTTTGAAAGCCATGAGTTTGTTTTCTATGTCTGTGAATCTGTTGGTTTTGCATTATAAATTAATACATTTGTATAATATTTTTTAGATTCCACATATAAATGGTATCATAGGATATTTGTTTTGTCTGATTTATTTCACTTAATTCGATAATCTCTAGGTCCATCCATATTGCTGAAGATGGTATTATTTTGTTCTTTTTTGATGGCTAAGCAATATTCTGTTGTATGCATGTACCATGTCTTCTTTAGCTTATCCATTCATTGTCGATGGACTTATGTTGCTTGCATGTCTTGGTTGTTGTACATAGTGCTGCTATGAACACTGAGATCCACGTATATTCTCATATTAGAGTTTTCTCTGGATATATGCCCAGAAGTGGGTTGCCGAATCATATGATAACTCTATTTTTAGTTTTTTCAGGAAACTTGATACTGTTCTCCATAGTGGATGTAGTAATTTACATTCCCACCAATAGTGTAGAAGGGTTCCTTTTTTCTACACCCTCTCCAGCATGTATTATTTGTAGACTTTTAAATGATGGCCATTCTGTGCTACCAGGGAAGCCCTGGTTATTGAATTCCAGATAGAATGTCATTTTCTCTTAGAATTTTGAAGTCATTGATTGTCCTGACATCCAACGCTGTATTAGTTGTACCATTTTCCTTCCTGTTCCTCTGAGTCTTCCCTTGCTTTTCCCTCCTTGGGAGTTCGAGGGCCCTCAGTTTCCCCTGGTGTGGTGGAGTTTTGTGATGATGTCCCTTATTGTATCAGTTAGGATTCTGGAAGTAAATAAAGCCCAATTAAAATGGCCCCAACAACAAATGGATTTATTTTCTTGAATAATACAAAAGTCCTTGGATAAGGTGGCTCTCAGGTTGTTCACCTCAGTAGCTGAATTACATCAGGAACCCTGGTTTTAAAAAAATCTGTTTGTTCTGCCAGAATGCTTTGGGCAGTTCCTTTTGTGGGCACAATATGGCAGTAGCTTATATCCAGAGGCAGAAATTGGAATTACCTCGTTCTCTGACTCGTTAACACTGTAGAATGTTTCCTAGAATTAATCCCATTGTTGGCAGACTTCTCTCAAGACCCCACATCCAAAATTAGGTGTTATAGCTCCTCTTAAATGAATCACTGGACAAGGGAAATAAAATTAATATGATTGTCTTCAACTAATCAAGGTTTACTCCCTAGATCTGAAGATGAAGTTGGTCTTTGCTGACACCGTGACTTTGCAGTGGAGGCTGAGGACTTAAATACAATCTGAATCTTATTACAAGGAAGAATAAGGCAAGAGTTATTGGTGGGCAACCAAGATTGTCAAGTGACTATGGGTTCTTCCATCATTTACTCTGATGGAAACCCAGTGATCTGTCTTCTAAAAACTTGTCAAAGTCTCCCATCTGTTGATGTCCCCTCCTGTGTCCTTTGTCCTTGTGGGTTTATGACATTTTATTCCTTTATTATCATTTTAACAGAGTCTCTGAAGGGAAAGTAAAACATGTACTCTATTAAATGTACCATTTTAATAGTCTCTGAAGGGAAAAGTAAAACATGTATATTCAGTCTCTCTTCCTGTTTGGAAGCCCCCAGCCGATGTTTCTCAAACTGGGAGCTGGATAGCCTCAGTCTGCATAGCCTATAGTGAGTGAGCTATGTCTAGTATTTTAACAAATGAAAGAGCATAGAAAATGCTCAGATGGTATGTATTGCACAGAGTGAGGTTACATATTGTTTCAGTTGAGTATTTCAGTGTGGCATGTGCTGGGGAGAGATGTGAAGCATTCTCACAAAACTATTTGGAGAGCATTAAAGAAGGGGCTTCCCAGGTGGCTCGGGGTAAAGAGCCTGCCTGCCAATGGCTGGAGATGCAGATTTGATCCCTGCATCAGGAAGATCCCCTGGAGGAGGCAATGGCAGCCCACTGCAATATTCTTGCCTGGAGAATCCCATGGACAGAGGAGGCTGGCGGGCTACAGTCCATGGGGTCATCAAGACCTGGACACGGCTGAAGCGACTAAGCATGCAGAAATCTCTTCTGAGCATTTTGTGCTCTACCATCCTATCTTATTCAGGGTGGTTTTACAGGTAAGTGAGGCTCAGAGAACGTAGCGAGTCCATACGACTCCAATGGGCATGAACTAACGTGTGATTTATGCATAAAGAAATGGTTCATTTCCACAGAGTCACTCAAAACTCCATGGAAGTAAACATGTTACTGTTATCATGTTATTCATTTCTGTTTTCCCAAGAAAGAAACCACGCTCCAGAAGTATCCTTGGCACTGGAGCAAGGCAGCAGGCAGGTGGGTCTGAGTGGCACGGCTCTGGACGCTGAACGTGGGGCCTGGCTAAGATCTGCTCCCCTCCCCCTGCCCCATGGTCAGGGCTGGGTCACAGCCCTCGCTGAGTGTCCAGGGCAACCTCCGCAAACATCTCTCCAAAGGCCACATTCCCCAAATGTTTGGAGAGCCTCCGACCAGAAGAGACGGTAGGCTTCTGCAGAGTTACATAACAAAGTGCTAGGCTCGAGGCTCGGTTTCAAGGCCTGTTCTTCACTCAGCCTTGCCCTTCCCAGCCAGCTGCATTCAGCAAAGACTGATGGGTATATTTCCTCCACCTAAAGATTTTCAAGAAGTGTCAACATCCCTTTGGGCGAGGTCACCATCAACCTGAAAACCTGGTCCCTGGGTCCCATCCCAGGGCTGTGGGCCCCCGTCTGTCGTCCTCACATGGGGTCCACCTCTGCTGCTTCCTTCCTGTGTCCCCTTGTCATTCTAGCCTCACTGTGTTTTCTGTTTTCCAGTTTAAAAATTTTTTTTTTTAAATATCTTTGACATGGAAAAATCATATCTGATTAAGGTGTCCAGCCTGATGTTTTGATATACATAGACACTGTGGGGCTTCCCAAGTGGGGCTAGTGGTAAAGAATTCACCTGCCAATGCAGGAGATGTAAGAGATGGGGGTTCAGAGCCTGGGTCGTGAAGATTCCCTGGAGGAGGGCATGGCACCCCACTCCAGTGTTCTTGCCTGGGTAATCCCATGGACAGAGGAGCCTGGCGGGCTACAATCCTGGGGTCGCAAAGAGTCGGACATTGACTGAGCATTTGAGCAGAAGTAATACACACATAGACACGGAAAAGATCCCAAGCTGATTGACACACCCCTTACCTCTACGCAGCTACCACTGTGTGTGTATGTTTGTGTGTGTGTGTGTGTGTGTGTGGTGAGATGGTTTCCTTTTAGCCCAGTCCTCTTTTGCAGCTCTCAAGCACCCCTTACCTCTACGCAGCTACCACCGTGTGTGAGTGTGTGTGTGTGTGCATGTGTGTGTGCATGTGCGCGCGCATGTGTGTGAGTGGGTGTATGAGTGTGAGTGTGTGTGCATGTGTGTGTGCATGTGTGTGCGCGCGTGAGTGTGTGTGCGTGCATGAGTGTGTGTGTGTGCGCGCGCGTGTGCGTGCGTGTGTGTGTGTGAGTGTGTGCATGTGTGTGCGTGAGTGTGTGTGCGTGCATGAGTGTGTGTGCGTGTGTGTGCGTGTGTGCATGTGTGTGCGTGTGTGTGTGTGCGTGAGTGTGTGTGCACGTGCGCGCGTGCGCGTGTGTGCGTGTGTGTGCGTGAGTGTGTGTGTGCGTGCATGTGTGCATGTGTGTGCACGCGTGTGTGCGTGCATGTGTGCATGTGTGTGTGCGTGTGTGTGTGCGCGCGCGTGTGTGCGTGTGTGCGCGCATGTGTGCGTGCGTGTGCGCGTATGTGTGTGAGTGCGTGTATGAGTGTGAGTGTGTGTGCATGTGTGTGTGCTCGTGAGTGTGCGTGCGTGCATGAGTGTGTGTGCACGCGCGCGTGTGTGCGTGTGTGCGCGCGCGTGTGTGTGTGTGTGCGTATGTGCGTGTGTGTGTGGTGAGATGGTCTCCTCTGGCCCAGTCCCCTTTACAGCTCTCAAGCACTCAGTACAGTGTCGTTAACAACAGTCACCACGCCTGGTGACAAGTCTCTCGCTTTCTCTCTAGAACACACTCATCTTGCATAACCGAAGCCCTGTGACCCACACCACGCCGGTTCTCCACTCCTCGCCAGCAGCCACCGTCTACTTGCCAGTTCTGTGCACTGGGCTGTCACAGATTCCACCTCCAAGCAAAATCATACAGTGCTTCTCTAGGTCCGGCTTATTCCCCGCAGCGCGGGGGGCTCCAGGCCCGCCCATGTTGTCACAGGTGCTGGCGTCTCCTTTTTAAAGGCTGCGTAGTTACTGTCTAACCTCGTTTCTGATGCCGAGGTGATCAGAGAGGAATGCACCCCAGTCCTTCTTCATTTCTTGCATCAAAAGCCAGCATTCTTTACTTCTCAATATTTAAAAATTATAGCAGAAAGACTTGGAGTCCTTTTTTATATTGTCCAGCTTTTAAATTGCTGTCAGTGGGAAACTTAGTCTGAATACCTCGCCTGACACTGTTGGAAGTTGGAAACCCTCCCAACAGCATGAGGTTCCCATTCAGTTCCAAGTGCGTCCTATCTCGACGGTGTCACTTCTATAATTAGCCTGTCCCCAGCTTAGAGGCCTGCAGCCCCTCTCCCTTGGATAATGGGATGGAAGGAGCAGGGGGGACGCGGGCCCAGAAGCCGACCCCGACAGGGTGAACAGAGCTGGGGGTGCTTGGGGTCCTGGTACCCTCAGTCTTGCTGTGCTGCCCGCTCAGGACCTGTGCCTGGTTTTCAGGGCACGTGATTTGGAAAAAGATGTGTGAATGGTGCTCAAAAAACCGTCATCGCTCTGTGAAGAAATGGCAGGCACAGCAGCAAGCTGAGCCACAGTGTGGTGCAGTGCAGGACGGGCTGGATCTCTGGGAGGAGAGGAAATGGGAGAGGCTGAGGGATGGAGGTGGGAGTGAGGCCCTGGGGCCTGTGCAGGGGGCTGAGACCTCGGGGCGGGGGCTTTGGTCCCCTGTCACCTCCCAGCCTGTTAGGGCGGACTCTGTCCTGTCGCCCAGGCCCGCGACCACCTGGATGGGGCTGCACCAGGGGCTTGTGGGAAGAGATGGTCCCTGGGTCGCATAGACGCCGGGACCCCTGCCCCTGGTGACCCGGGTGGAGGGCAGGGCTGAGCTGTGGCTCAGGTTCTGCTTGTCAGCACGCCAGGCTCTCCCCTCGGGCAGGGTGCCCCGGGGACCAGAAGGAGGGGTGCTGGGAGCTCTTTGGGTGCAGAGTTGCTCTTGCAGGGCACCCCTGAGTGTCAGCTCCCGTCCATTTGCGGTCCGTGGAAGGATGCCCCAGCCCTCCCTCTCTGGGTTGAGAGCTGCGAGGCTGACACCCATCAGCTTGGAGCCCGAGGCTGCCCTCGGAACTGGGCCACTTCATAGATCCCACTTGGTGGGGTCGGACTCCCCTTCTCAGATCCGGCTGGGTCCCCAGTGTCTGCCAGCCTCAGGGCGCTCCCCTGCCCTCTCAATCCAGAAGGCTGAAGCACGCTGGGACCCCAAGCCCCCTGATCGCCCTCTCTGCTCGAGGTCCGGGCACTGAACTGGGGCCAGGAGAGGCCGAGGGGCCCATGAGATGTAGGCTCGTAGGGCGAGAGTGTCGCTCTGCCCAGGGGCCTGCGTCTCCCGGGTTTGTACCCCCGCCTCTGCCAGGACACGCCGCCTGGCCCTTCCCTGAGCAGCGTCTCCCGCGCACGGCCTGGCTTGGAGGGACGTTACTCTGTCTGCCAGCCCAGCCCTCCCTCCTGTCTCTCTGACTTGTTTTTCTGCTGACAAGGGAACCCCAGTGCATGCTCTCTGAGACGCCCAGCCCTTGGGAGAGAAGCCGGCCTCGTTATCCGTTAGCACATGCTGCCCTCTATTGGCTCCGGCTTCGAGTTCCCGGGCTCCCTTGGCAACAGCAGTCCCAGGCCTTCGTGGAGGGTCCACGGAGATTCCTTCCAAGTAAGCGGGCTCTTTCCCTTCCCCCAGCGTCAAGGACCAGCCCTTGCTCTTGGGAGGGGCTGGGGGAATGTCAAAAGGCAGGCAGGCCTGGTGGGTCTGGCTGGGAGGGTGGAGGGGGGAAATGGTCCAGTGTTTCACTGCCAGCTGTGAAATAACTGGAATTTTCTAGCTCAGGAGCTTGGAGCAGCCTGTCCTACCGCCATGCCTTCCACCTGCTCGCTCACAGCTCCTTGCTGAGCCTAGAGAGGGGAGGGCAGGCCCGGGCCTCTGTGCACCCAAAGGGGCTTCCTTCGCCTCTGGAGCCCCCAAAACCGGCTCAAACGCTGAAAGACGAGGCAGGGAGGACACACACAGTTCATGAAATAACATCTCTCGAGCTCATGTTTGAAGAACCTGGAGTGATTGGTTGAACATTGTCCATTTCTGTTTCCAGGGGAGTCTGGTACCTAATCAAGGAACAAAGTTCACAAGTGTGGGAGGAGAAACTGGGAAACATTTTGTTTTGGTAGCTGGAAAGCTTGTCTCCAGAGGTGATGGAAAGAAGCTAAAAGAGGAAAGAACTCTGTTTTCCTGCAGTAAGCCCCAAATCTGGCAAAAGCAAAGCATCGTACTTGAGCTCCACTGCTCAGCAGGGAACGATGCGAAAGTGAGTTTTCATGAGTTTCAAGGTTTTATAGAGTGAAGCTCCTTAGGGGTAAAAAGACTCACTTCACTATGAAGCAAAGTTTGGAGCTAGCCACCTTCAGCTTTCCTTAAATTGAGGGTGGTGGCCACAGAGGTTAGTTAATGTGCTAATTCCCAGGGAACTGAAACCACTGTTTGGTGGGAGAAAACCAACTGCTCTCTTCTGCCCTGGGGAGCGGAGATGGAGAGCAGAAAGTGGAGGAGGAGGGGTTGAAATTTGAAATTATAAGCCTTATTTGAAATTATAAGATTTTCATGTAAAGTGAAAGTGAAAGTAGCTCAGTCATGTCTGGCTCTTTGTGATCCCATGGACTGTCGACCACCAGGCTCCTCTGTCCATGGATTCTGCAGGCAAGAATACTGGAGTGGGTTGCCATTTCCTTTTCCAAGAGATCTTCCCAACTCAGGGATCCATATCTTTGCTGTCTGAGCCCTCAAGGAAGTCCAGTTTTCATGTGGGGTTCAAGCACCTCACTTCTTCCGATATGGTCACTCTTGGTAGAAATGGAAAAGAAACATTTTTTAAAATTTATTTTCATTTTGAATTTTTATTTGGATCTCTAGCTGCAGAAACTCATCGTTGGGAGACTTATCTTTTCCCACTCAGCTAAAAAAAAAAATGGACTTGTTCCTCCTTTCTGAAAATCTTGAGCAAATTCTGAAAAAGACTGAAACAAAAAAGGTTCCTTTCTTTTGACAGAACCGACCTGGACTTGGGGTCGTGTTCATCTTTGATGCCTGACGGTGCTGATTCAGCCTCAGAGGAGCCCGGCATCTTTCTAAAGGTACTTAGGTGCATCCCAGGCAGGCCCGACAGTGGGCCCTGCTCTGGCTTCTAAGAGCCTGGCAGGCAGAGGGTCAAGCTCTGAGGGCTCCCTCCTCCCGGAAACGGAGCTGGGTCTGCTTGAACATGTGTATTGTGTACGCCAAGATTTGGTTTGTTTTATAGCCACGCTTCCCCTTCCCCTCCCTTCCCACCCCTCCGCGTAGAGATGGCGTCAGAGACTGAGAGATGATCCGTACAGTTTCTCTTCCTTAACATTTCCTGCAAGGCTGGTTCCACCTCTGAAGAGAGGAGTGTCTTCCCAAAGCCAGGCCCCTGCTGAGCTGCACACACGGCTCCCTGGTTTTATTTGGGTAACATCAAAGGTAAACAGAGGGCCCTGGGCTTATACGTGGTATTTAAAACACAAGCGTGTGACCATTTAAAGAATACCTCTACGAGTTGTTGGGATTCCCGGCATTCCTTGCTTCACTGCGAGTGTTTGCACTTGCTTCACAACGGTTGCCCTGCCAGGTAGAACCACATGTGGTTCTAGAACTGGTCTGTGTGTCTATGAACCTGCCTACTCCAGGGACCCCTTCTAAGAGGAGGGGTCAGTGTCTGTCCTCCATGACCGGCTTATGTCACCGAGTGTGACGGCCTCACGGTCCCTCCGCAGTGTAGCCTGGGTCAGGATCTTCTCTTTTTTGGGCTGATGGGTATTCCACTGTGCTGATACCACTTTTGTTTATCTGGTCATCTATTGATGGACACTCAGGTGGCTTCTGCCTCTTGGCAATTGTGAATAAACTCGTCATGAACATTGATGTGCACATATCTCTTAGAGACCCTACTTTCCATTAGTTTAGATAATTACCCAGGGGTGGAATTGCTAAGTCAAGTGGTAATTCTAGCAATGGCTCAGACAGTAGAGAATCTACCCGCAGTGCAGGAGGCCTGGGTTTGATCCCTCGGTCGGGAAAATCCCCTTCTTGCCTGGAGAATTCCATGGACAGAGGAGCCGGCCAGCTACAGTCCACGGGGTCACAAGGAGTTGGACACGACTGAGTGACTCTACCACATGGTAATTCTAATTGTGAGTTTTTGAGGAGCCTCCATACTGTTTTCCATAACTAGTGTTGCCTGTTCCTATGTCGTTGTTGTTGAGCTGCTAAGTCGTGTCAGACTCTTTATGACTCCGCGGACTGTAGCCCACCAGGCTCCTCTGTCCATTGGATTTCCCAGGCAAGACTCCTGGAGGAGGTTGCCATCTCCTTCTCCAGGGATCTTCTTGACCCAGGGATTAAACCTGCATCTCCTGCATTGCATGTGGATTCTTTATCACTGAACCGCTGGGGAAGCCCCTTTTAAATTTCTTTACATGGAACCTCTCAGTACACACTGTTTGGTCTGGCTTTTTCTTCAACTTTGTGTAGTTCAGTTTCTGTTGCTACATTTTTAACAGGCATCCAAGTTTGTAAGAAGCTATACTGGCTTTTTATTTGTCTGTATTTCATATTTTCTCATATCTTTAAAAAAATATAGTTGATTTACAATGTTGTGCTAATTTCTGCTGTATACACACACATTATTTTTTAAAGGTTTTTTTTTAAATAACACATTTTTTTAAAAAAATTAACATGTATATAGTAAGAAATCAAACGGCATAAGCAGCAAAAAACAAAGTGTTCCTGAATCACAGCAGTTTGCCATTTGATGTGTCATTCTCTTTTAAACTATCTTTTTCCATTATGGCTTAATCACAGATTGTGGAATATAGTTCCCTGTGGTATATCCCATGTCTTATAATGCTGTGTTTTTATGGATAAACCCTTTCAGTTCTACGGTTAACTGCGTAGCATTTTGTAAGGGTTTTCAGCGGGACAGTACATTCCCCCCGTGCTGTCAACAGAAGGCTCTGCTGGACACGGGTGTAGGGGTCATGTCAGGATCTGTGCTCCGGGTCCCGTGTGGGGACGTCAGCTGCAGCTCTCCATTTCCGCTGCTTTCACAGACTTCACAGCCTGAAGAAGCAGACTTCTCAGCAAGGATTCCTACCTGGTCCACGAGCTGGGCCTGCTCCAGTGGCAAATATCCAGTTTGAAGACTGAGTCTACAGTTTTATGATGGAGTACTTTGATCAGTTGCTCAATTACCCTGGAGATAACTGACTACAGGTGATAAAATAGCGCTACGATTCCACACCTCCTCTCAACCGGATTTCTTCATGAACCATTCCGCCTATCACCCCCCCAGCCCCCACCCCCCCAAGAAAACTGCTCTTGGAATCACAGATTGGCAGAACTCCTGTGGCACCTATGGATTTTACCGATTACTTCCCTTTAATAAAAACAGTTTCTGTAGAAAGCTGAGTGAGAAAAGCATTTTGTAGATCAGGTATGTGAACCTCAGCTTCCAACAACTCCTATTTAAATATTCCAGCAGGTTCCAGCAGCGCTAAGTGAACAGGGAAATGAGCCCTCACTGGGTCGGTTGGGACCTGGCAGCCGCATAACAGTAAGAGTTTCCCAAGAGGAAGGCGCTTCCAGGAAGAGAGCCGGGGGCCCGGAGGTCCGGCTGCCCCCTCCCTCGGCCATCGGCTCTCCCTCCAGGCCCTGGATCTGGGGGTCTGGGGCCTGAGTGTAGAGAGGGGGAGCGACAGTGATCTATTTAGGAGGAGCCAGGGGTCCTGGGTTGGGCTCCTCCTCTGACACTTTCCAGAAACGTGACACCGAGCGATTATCTTCACTGCACATCGTCCTGCTTTCTCCGCTTGCGGAAACAGCATAATTTATAGCGATCTTAAGTTGCGTGTTGTCTGTTGTCATTTTTTTGAGTCTTCCTTCCCAGAAGGTCAAGTGTTTGAGCTCCTTATCACTCTGGAGGTTTGTGGTGCTGGATGGAAAGTAGAGTTTGCCTGAAAGGAAACCTGCTGTTCTGAATTTTATTTTGGAGGCTTGAAGTCACTTAGGATAAAAGAGAATGCTCACTGGTCCTCAGAGGAAGGGAGTGTGTGTGTGCAGAGGAGGTCTGGGGGGTGGGATGGCTAAGGATGGTGCTTTTGTTTTGTTTTTTCAGAGAGGGGAAATCTGCAGAGCAGACGGAGAGCTTTACTGTGGCCAGAGCAGAGCTGGGGTCAGGGCTTCCAGAAGGAGTCCCAAGTGTGAGTCCTGTTGCTCTCACACTGCCGGCCCTCAGGGAGGGGCCGCACCTCGGACTGTCAGCTTGATACACAGCACACAGAGCCCTGCAGGGCACCAAGGCAGCGGCCTGTAGGGATAGCCAGGCGGACAGACAATCAGAGGGGCAGCCAGGAGTGCTCTCTGCTTACGACTCTGGGCCTTTACGTTTTGAACAACTGAAGCAATTGGGGTAAGAAGTGAGAGAGGAAAATAAAAGGGCATCTTTTTTTGTTTGAACTGCATCTTTTTTATGTTGCTATGTTTTTAAAATTTTAATTTGAATTTAATTTTTAACTTGATTTATAATATTGTGTTAGTTTTCCACTTACAGAAGAGGGATTCAGTATTTCTGCAGATCCCATCTCATTATAGATTCTTACAAAATATGGGCTATGACTCCCTGTGGTCTGCAGTGATCCTTGCTGTGTCTGTGATTTATGTGCCGTCATTTGTATCTGCTAATCCCATGCTCATGATCTGTCCCTCCCCTTTGGCATCCACAAGTGTGTTAGATATGTCTGTGAGTCCGCTTCTGTTTTGTAGATACATTCATTTGTATTATTGTTTAAGTTCCACATGCAGGTGATGTCACAGTATTTGTCTTTCTCTGACATATCAGTAAGCGTAGTGTTCCCTAGGTACATCCACATTGCTGTAAACGGCAATTGTTAGGGTTGAGAAACATTCCGTTGTGTATCTACACACCATATCTTCTTAATCTAATCATCTGTTGATGGATACTAGGGTTGTTTCCATGTCTTCGCTATTGTGAACAGTGCTACTGTGAACATCAAGATGCATGTTTCTTTTTGAGTTAGTATTTTTGTTTATTTCCAGATATACACCCAGAAGTGGAATTGCTGGATCATATGACAATTCTGTTTTATAATTTTTTTTAAATTGGAGTTTATTAATAGTTTCTTTACAATGTTGTGTTAAGGGCTGCATTATTGATTTAGTAAAAATGACCTGAGTTTCCAGAGCAACATTTCTATTGGCCACATATAAATAAAATGGAGTCCAGCTCACATGACTGTTTCGGGAATGGAGGGAGGTGATGGAGGTGGGGCATGCCTCACAACACGCTCCACCAGCTCCTGTAACCCCAGCTCTCCTGGCTACCGGGAATGGTGTACCTCTAGGCTCTCCTACAGGTCAGTAGGAGTGGAAAGTTTCCTGGGCTCCTGCGTGGGGTGTCCAGGGTCTGTTGCTTCCATCAGACCCGAGTTGGATGTTGACAGCTAGGGCTGCTTCCTTTGTGGAATGTTGCGGGGCGTTGCCTCTAAATGCTGATACTGCAGACTGCTTAGTTTCTCAGCGAGAAGAAACCTGGGCGTGAGCATTGGAGATTTTCTGACGATTCCGTGTCCACTCTGTCATGCCTCAGCTGCCAGATCCATCACAAGGGCAGAGACTCCTGACAAACGCTTGCTGTGCTGGTGTGGCAGCAACTCACTCCCAGGGAATCTGGACCTGCGGCATCTGGACCTGTGCTGAGCAGTGGAAATCTCATGCCCCACCAGCTGAGCCACGTATGTTACTTCCACGTGTTAGCTGGCCACGTTATTCAAAGTGAAAAAAATAGAGAGGTAAAATCAATGTTTACATTTTACTTTATATAACTCAATGGATTAAGAATCCTGTTACTGTAACCAGTAAAAGTGTAACATAATAATGTAAAAAAATTCCTGAGCTGGCTTACAGTTATTTTGTTTTCCATGTGAACACTTGAGATCCAGGATACAGTTCATGCCCACAGCACGTGCTGGTTTGGACAAGCCCCGTTTCACTTGCTCAGGGGCCCTGGATGGTTTCTGGATTAGACGGCGCTGGTTTGGACCGGTGGTTCTCCTGGGGAAATTCCCCTCCTGCCTGGGGGTCGTTTATCAATGTCCATGGATCTTTGGGGTCATCACAACTGGAGGGGATGCTGCTGGCTGCTGCTGGGTGGGGACAGGGATGGTGGTTAACATCGCACAGGCATCCTCCCACGCCCTATCCCCCCAAAGGACCATCTCTCCCAAGACGTCAGGAGCACCGAGGCTGAGAAACCCCACTCTGGACCAATCCCTTCCCCTGGCTTTTCCCCCAGAGCAGTGAGAATGAGGCAGCAGGTAGCCAGACAGGTGATTACTCACAGGCCTCTTGAGCTCAGCAACGAGGCATCTCCCTACATCCCTCCATGGCCTCCTTGCAGGGGCGGGGGTGAGGGCAGGGGGTGGGGATGGTAGCGAGTGCCCTACCCTTTGACCAGCCCAGGAGGTGCGTGTGAGTGGACACAAGCCACGGGCAAGAAACCAAACCCTGCACAAAATTCCATAGCACAAAAGAAGCTTTTGTGGTTCATGAAAATTTAGGGAAAATTTGTACCCTTGTCAGAGCCTGAGGACCAGCCCGAGGGACAAAGGAAATGCTGAGGCCAGCAAAGGGCCTGCCGCTGACACGGGGCCAACCCTGGACACAGGCTGCAGGGCCTGGGCTGTCGGGAGAGCATCTCCCCACTAGAGCGGGCTTCTTACTCAACTCCCAGGACCAGGAGCCTTTCCTGAGCATCCATGTGAATCTTTATTCTCATCAGTCAGTGAAAAGTACTTTTCAGTGCCTGGAAGCCACAGCTTAGAACTCCGAAAACCGGTGTTTGTCCCCTCCCTCCGTCTCTGTAGGGCTCCTCCCTCCCCTCTCTACCCTTCCTGCCTAGGTTTGCAGACAAGGAACATTCAGAAATGTTTGTAGAAGTTGGTGGGAGAAAGAGTGAGTGAAGGAGTGAATGAATTTGCATGGAACCACTTCAGATAGGAAACAGACTCCCTCGCTGTTTGTTTCAATGTTAAGTAAACAGATTCTTTCCTAGTCTCTCTGGACCCTTGGCCTTCTTTTCTGGTGCTAGGGCTCTGGCCTTGCTGCCTTTGGGCAGCTCCATCTGCATTCCCGAGTTTGTCTGGATGGCCTGATCCATGTTGGAAAGTGAAACTGTGAGAGCTCGCTGGATGACCTCCTCCAGCCTGGGGCCAGCGTGCTGTGTGCCCAATCGCGTCTGGCTCTTTGCAACCCCATGGACAGTAGACCACCAGGCTTCTCTGTCTGTGGAATTCTCCAGGCAAGAATACTGGAGTGGGTTGCCATTTCCTCCTTCAGGGGATCTTCCCAACCCAGAGACTGAGCCTGCATCTGCTGTGTCTTCTGCGTTGCAGGCAGAGCCAGGGGCTCCTATAAAAATACCCTTCTCTGGGCCCCACGCTCCTGGAGATGGTCAGACCTCGCTTCTTATATCAGCGACCTCTGGGTGCTTCTCGTACCCATCCAGCCTCCAAGAGAAGGCTTCCCTTCTTTGGGATCCTGCGACCAGCAATCCTGCAGCCCAAGCAAGGCACACATTCCACCTGCCATGAACTTGCTGGCTGCCGGATCCTAGGCAGTCTTCTGTCTACTAGGCTGACGCTTTAAGAACATTGCTTGCTTTTGCCACCTGTGTGCATTTTGCGGTGCATCCATTCAACGGAGGGTGAGAAAGCCGGTCTCAAACTGGCTCCGGCTGTTGTATCATCAGCGTGTGTTAAGGACAGCGTTAGATGCTCAGCGCTGTTTAAAACTGAGTTCAGAGAAGCCGCGCAGACCTCACATGTGGATCCTTCCCCAACCCTGTCTATCTGGTGAGGAGCTGACCGCTGGTGCTCCTGCCCCAAAGATGCAGAGACCTCAAGGCTGAGGGATCCTTGGGGACGCCCAGGTCTCTGACCCTACTGCATCCTGACCTTGCTCCTCCGTGGCGCCTGTTTTTCTCAGGCATCAGCAGGAAATCAAGAGTCTCTAAGTCCACTGGGTGTGCTGGATGCCAGGACAACAGTCCCATCCCGGGACATGGAAAATATGATGCGTTCAGCTGAGAACACTGGGCCTGTCCCGGAAAGGAGGAAGACCACATTACTTGGAGATGGATCAACCTCCTTAGTGACTGCCGGCCTTGGGGACAAACTCCTGGTCACACAGAGTGCTGGCTGAAGGGTTCAGCCAGCGCATCAGTTCCGGTTCCGTGCAGCTGCCCACTCTGCTCACGGGATAGGTGTGTTCGTGGAGACGATGTTGTCCCAACAAGTGGACTGCTCTGTCCACTGAGAAGGTGTAGATGATGTCCTTTCTAGACACCAAGAGCTGCTCTTCTCAGGGAATTCAAGGTGGTCTTTTGAAAATGATTTTCCTTTCTTCTTCTTCATCTCCTCATTGTTTTATTTACTTTAAACAACATTGTCCATCCATCCTAAGTCATTTCAATCATGTCTGACTCTTTGTGATCCCATGGACTGTAGCCCGCCAGGATCCTCTGTCCATGGAATTCTTGGAGTAGGTTGCCGTTTCCTTCTCCAGGGGATCTTCCAGACCCAGGGATCAAACCCACGTCTCGAATGTCTCCTGCATTAGCAGGGTTGGGGTTCTTTACCACAAACGCCACCTGGGAAGCCCTTAAACAACATACACGATGTCTTTCTTAAAGAAGACGAAGCCCAGGATCTAGGGCTCCATTTCCTAGGATCGCTCCCAGGAGCGCTGCTTTACCTCAACAGCCACACGAGCCCTGTGTGTGAGGGGCACCCAGGTAGGGCCGGAAGTGGCCGGCGAGGATGCTTTTGCTCGCAGACCACCTCCTAGGCAGGCGGCTCCTGCTGTGGGACTTGGGCGCGTGCAACTCTGCAGCACTGCTGTGCGCAGGGAGATGCCAGGGCCAGGCAAACTCCCTAATGCAAACCCTGAAACTAACCAGAGAAAGAGTTCCCTCTGCACCCGCGCTGTGGTTGTGCAGTGTTTGCTGACCCAAGCACATCGGCTTAGCTGCATGTTAATGAAAACGTTTTTGGACAGGGGTGAGTGTCACGGGTGTTTTCATTAAACTGATTTCAGCATATCGTTGACCTCTGTTCTCAAGGAGACACAGAGCTTCCTCTGGGGCTGCAGCAGAGTCACTTAATCCTCATAGCGGCCACCACGAGGAAGTTCCCATCCACGAAGGTCCCCTCTCACTCTTCCTGCTCTGCTGGCTCTGCTGGCTTTATTTTAAAGAGACAACACGATGTTTTTGCTGGAGAGTGAGTGCCTGGGAGAGTCATTTTTCAGCGGGAGGATGTGGGGATGTTAGCAGAAGGAAAACCTTCTGTTGGAACCGTGTTTGCTTTTCCGGGCTTTTTTTTTCCTGCCATGGTTCAGATCTCCTTAGGGAGGTTGGCAGTCAGCTTCAACAGTGCAGAAGGGGTTCTGAGACTGTGCCCTGGCTGGTCTGGGTTGGAGCTGCAAAGGCTCTTCTGTAAGGGGGGAAACTCCTCCCGACGCTGGGCCGCGGCCCCCCTGAGAAGGGCGTTGGTCCACTCCTGGCTCCTGACCAGGTCACCGCCAGTCGTGACCGCTCGCTCTGCACACCTCCAGCATTGCCCAGAGAGAAAACACCCCATACCGGGGCTGGCTTTCCTCTCCTCTGAGCCGTTTCCAGGCCTCTGCTTGGCTCCCCGACTTCCACTGCTGAGCAGAGCAGCTGAGATCGCATCCAGACTCACCCTTACAAGTGTGCTCCTCAGGAGGCGGCGGCGGGGAGGGGGCTGCGGGAAGAACTGGCTGGCATTTCCTCTCTGTCAGCCCTGCTGCCCTCAAACCCCAGATCGCTCTTCTTGGCACTTAGCTCATTTCCCAACAGATTCCCAAAATAGAACTAAATTCAGATCATCAAAGCATGCTTCTGGGGGGAGCAGGGCACATGCCTACCAGTCCAGGGCCCCAGACCCAGAGCCTGACCCCGCTGGGCTCTTGGGCGGCCCCTGGCCTGGCTCTGTGCCTCCCCCAACCCCGTGATCTGGGTCCTCTGGGCAAGCAGCGGGCCTGGTCGACTCTCTCTTGCAACACTGACCACATGCTCACAACACAGAAGAGCTCTGACGGTCACGCAGCTCCTGGCTGGTCAGGACACAGGGGGATGGAGGAACTGGGACTTCAGTGCCCCCTAGAGGCGGTGCAAGTTGAAAACACCATTAAGTGCAAAACAAGGTTTAGGTTGATTTGTAAGTGACTGTTTATAGGGTTTTCAAGGGGATCCAGGACACTTGTATGTGAGCCTCTGCTGTCTCGCAGGGGACACACAAAACAGATAGGAGCCTCTCATTCAAAGGGCCTTCAGTCTGGGAGGGAAACGGGATGTGCAGCCAGGTACCTGGCAGGTGAGAAACTGCCCCCATCCCCACCCAAACAAGCCTTCCTGCTCCGCCTGCTTCCTGACCCAGCAGGCCAGGACCACAGATTAGATGCCACTGGTCTTAGACAGTAAGGAATATGTTTGCTGAACAGTTCAGAGGAACTGTGTTGAGGTGGGGGCTTTCCTGGTGGCTCAGATGGTAAAGTATCTGCCTGCAACGCAGGAGACCCCCCTTTGATCCCTGGTCCAGAAAGATCCCCTGGAGAAGAGAATGGCTACCCACTCCAGTATTCCTGCCTGGAAAAATCCCATAGACAGAGGAGCCTGATGGGCTTCAGTCCTTGGGATTGCAAGGAGTGGACACGACTGAGCGACTGACACTTGTGTGTGTGGGCATTACAGGGACCGACACAGTGGAAACTTCCGGACCCACCTTCCTCTGGTTCTGGGCCTTCCGAGATGGATGGAATCTCTCCTCTCTTATGGTCCAGCATCCTGCTGCTTGGCTGGCCCCTTCCTTTCTCCCCTTGGCGACTTCACTGCACCCCTCCCCTCTCCCTCGCCCCCACTCCCCTTCCTCACTTACTTTCTCGGCTTTTCTGTGTGGCTCCTTTCCCTGGGCTCTTTCCCGGGGCTCTGTGGCCCCTCCCCACCTTTTCACAGGTGCTTTCCCACCATAGCCCCCATCAGCCAGGGGAC
Source organism: Antilocapra americana (assembly GCA_007570785.1). Taxonomy (NCBI): domain Eukaryota; kingdom Metazoa; phylum Chordata; class Mammalia; order Artiodactyla; family Antilocapridae; genus Antilocapra; species Antilocapra americana. The sequence continues at coordinate 17,851,489 of ML664180.1, forward strand.
ACTTCAGCGGGGGCGGAGCAAGAAAGGGGACGGGGTCCTGGAGACAGTGCTGAGCTCTGGCTGAACCCCGAGTTCCCCAGGCAGCAGCGAAGCTTAGTCCTCCCAAGCTCTGTGACTGAGCTCTCCCTCGCTGTGTGTTCTGGGGCACGACTTCCCGCAGAAAGCAGCCTCCCCCACGGACTTAGATTAGACCCCCTGCTCTGGGCTGAGTGTGTACCCCACTCCCTCTCCAAATCCACGTGTTCAGCCCCAACCCCAGTGCTTGGCAGGAGACAGAACAACTGTGCACCCATTCATACCCAGCTGGTGAAAGACGAATCGGAACCACCGCCTCTGAAAACAGTTTGGCTTTCTTTTTTAACAAAGATAAACATACACTCACCCTAAGAGCTAGCGTTTGCCCTCTGAGGAATTCATTCTGTTGAAAAGAAATGAGGACATGTCCACACAGAGACCTAACCACTGGTCTTCACACCCATTCTATTCACAGCAGCCTCAGAGTGGACACAGCCGGGTTGTCCACCCACGAGCGCACGCTCAGTCGTGTCCGACTCTCTGTGACCTTGTGGACTGTAGCCCACCAGGCTCCTCTGTCCATGGAATGCTCCAGGCAAGAACACTGGGGATGGAACCTGCATCTCTTATGTCTCCTACATCGGCAGGCGGGTTCTTTACCACTGGCCCCACCTGGGAAGCCCTTGTCCATCCACAGGTGAAGGGGTAAATGAGTTGGGGTATCTGTACCCTGAGTCACTACCTTGCAATAAAAAAACTCCAAACCACTGAGCTGTGTAACCACTGTGGCTGAATTGCAAAGGCACCGAAAGGACAGACAGAATATGACAGGATTTTGTTTATAGCAAACCCTTGAAAAGACAAATCTCATCCACAGTGACAGAAAGCAGGTCAGGGGTTGTCTGGGACTGAGCAAGGAGATGACTGACGAGGAAGGGGCCCCACAGAAGTCTTTTCTGAGGGGTTGAAATGCTTTCACCTTGACTGGGATCGCAGTCACACGCATATACATTTGTCATGCAGGAGTGTCTTACTGCTGCTGCTGTTCAGTCGCTTCAGTCATGTCCGACTCTGTGCCACCCCACAGATGGCAGCCCACCAGGCTCCCCTGTCCCTGGATTCTCCAGGCGAGAACACTGGAGTGGGTGGCTGTTTCCTTCTCCAGTGCATGAAAGTGAAAGTGAAGTTGCTCAGTCGTGTCTGACTCTCAGCGACCCCATGGACTGCAGCTCACCAGGCTCCTCCGTCCATGGGAGCTTCCAGGCGAGAGCACTGGAGTGGGGTGCCATTGCCTTCCCCGCAGGAGTGTCTTACTGCATGCAAATTATACTAAATGAAATTAATATAAATTTAGAATCAAAAAAGAATGTCACGTGTACTGACCTGAAATACTTTAAAAGTAGGTCACAGAAAAATAAGCCTAGAATTACATTAAAAGTAATACAATTTTAATCACCTCCCCATCCCTATAAATGCAGAGGAAGAATTCAGAAAAAAAAATGCAATAAAATGATAACTGGATGTTACTCAAGGGGAAAGGAGTGAGATGGAGGAGGACTTTCCACTTAGAGTGTGTATTCCTTCTGTGTCATTTGGTTTTTATAATCAGTATCTGGGTACTGTTTGTATACTGTTTTGTTGGTGTTGTTGTTGTTGTCAAGGTTAAAACACACACACACACACAGGCACTTGTCCCAAATCATGTGAGTCTGAGCCCCTTCTGACTCCAAAGCCAGAAGCTAAGAGTCTCTAGGCGCTGGGGCTCTGCCATGAAGAACCGCAGTTGCCTTCCCATCAGCTCCAAGAGCAGTGCCGGGCTGAAGGGGCAGGGTACTCGCACGCTCGCGGCTCCCAGGACACGTGGAAACACAAACCAGGGTGCAGGAATGCCTGTGACTCTCCTGGTTTCCTGTATAATTTGACTACGAAGCTGAAATAACCATGAACAACTGTTTTGGTTGTTGTTGACAAGTGTTTCCTAGTGACAACCAAAGACTCTATTTCTCTTTTGATCAGGGTTCCCTGGTAGCTCCCGGGTAAAGAATCCGCCTGCCCATGCAGGAGACGTAGGTTCGATACCTGGGTTGGGAAGATCCCCTGAAGAAGGAAATGGCAACCCACTCCAGTATTTTTGCCTGGGAATTCCCATGGTCTGGGGAGCCTGGTGTGGTCGCAAAGAGTCAGACACGATGGAGTGATTCAGCAACAGGTGACAACGGAATAATCAAGTTTCCTTTTATCAGTGGTTCCTAACTGGGGGCAACCTTGCCCCTGGAGAGACGCCTGGCAGCGTCTGAACACACTTCCGGCTGTCACAGCCTGAGTGTGGAGGGGCCGCCAGAGCCCAGCAGGCTGAGGTCAGGGCTGCCGCCCCCCGCCAGCAAGCCCGGGGCTGCCCCCGACAGGGGCCTGTCCTGCCCCCAGCGTCAGCGCGGCCAGGGCCAGGGGAGCCTGCTGCCCACAGCACCGCTTCTGCCACGCTCTCCAGTCTCATCCAAGAAACAGAAGGAAGGCAGCCCTTCTGCTTTAGAGCAGGAGGTGGCTGCCTACAGAGAAGTTCTGTCTCTGAACTTCACGAGCTGCAGTGTGCAGACAGGGCTGGTTGTCTTCTTGCTTCAGGACAAAAGCTGGTCTTGGGCACGTATGTGAGGGGTGGCTCTGGGGAACTAGATATTGTTGTTGGGACAGAGTTTGGCCTGGAGCACGCGCCCTGGGTCCTGGCTCTGCACTCACCTGCCACGTGTCTTTGGGAGTGCCACTCTTCAGGGTGGAAATAAGCACCCTCAGCTCTTCTCTGGCCTTGACAGTTTTTATTCTCTAACAAGTCTGTGCCCGAGTAGGTGTGGCGCTGCTAAAGCAGCAGGAATAAGGAAGAAGAAACCGCGGTGCTCCGCCCTCCACGCCCAGCCGTGCTCCCCGCTGCGGCCTGGCTTCCAATCCCCCCACGCAATTGAGGAGCAGCTGCTGAGAAGGGCGTGGGGAGACGGGAAGGCTGGCCAGGGCGAGGTCTCCATTTCCCGGCAGCGTACCTTCTGCAGAGCTTGCTTCTGCACTGGGATCGGGGAGTTGTGTTGTTTAGTCGCTCGGTCGTGCCCGACTCTGTGACCCCGGGGACGGCAGCGCATCTCAGTGTCCTTCAGCCTCTCCTGGAGTTTGCTCAAACTCACGTCCGTTGACTCGGTGATGCCACCCAACCTTCTCATCCTTGGTCGTCCCCTCAGGGGAGTTGTGGGTTGCCAGTTATCCTCAAGAAAGAAATGATGGCAACCGTGACGTTTTGGTGCCGCTCTTTGAGAAGATTTTTTTTTTTCTGGGATGGATGATAGCTCCCTTTTTTCCTTTGGTACTCATGAAAGAGATTTGAGTTGTTTTGTTTGTTTCATTTTCCTTTCTGAAGCAACTGAGAATAGGTGATTGTCAAAATATAAATTTCGTTGTCTTTGTTCAGTCGCCAAGTTGTGTCCACCTCTTTGTGACCCTATGGACTGCAGCGAGCCAGGCTTCCCTGTCCTTCAGTCCATGAGGTCACAAAGAGTCAGACAGGGGCTTCCCTGGAGGCTCAGTTGGTTAAGAATCTGCCTGTAATTCAGGAGACCTGGGTTCGATCCCTGGGTTTGGGAAGAACCCCTGGAGGAGGGCATGACTACCTCCCCCAGTATTCTTGCCTAGAGAATCCCATGGACAGAGGAGCCTGGCAGGCTACAGTCCGCGGGGTCACACAGAGTCAGAGCTGACTGAGCGACTAAACATGCACAAAACTATACATAATTGACCCTTTTTCTAGATCCTGCAGACACATGCTGAGACATTAAAGTATGGAAAAGGGTGCACAGTGAAAAATAAGGTCTGGGATAGATGTTCCCTCTTTTCTTCTCAAAATGCTCTTGGAGGAACTGGAGAGGTTGGGGACTTGTTGCTTTAGGGGAGCAAACACCAAACTTTGGGGCTCACGTGACAGCCGAGGAAAGGAGGCCAGAGGGGCCAGCGTCCAGGGAGATGACACAGTTCTGGGCAGACATCCACAGCGAAGAGAGACCACTGCATGCGACTCAGATGGTTGCCTGCTGCTTTGTTGATGGAAGAAGGGAAAAAAAATCAAGGCTCAGGAACAAGGCAAAAAACGGCAGCTTTCGGAGTTCCAGGCTGGAGTCCTACTGATGTCCTTCTGGAATAATCCACACCGGTGTGTTAAGCCAGCCACTCCTGTTTTTCCCTTCATGTCATCATTTTCAGAGTAAGTGCTGGGTGAATACAGGGAAGTAACAAGCGTGAGAGAATAGGGCAGAGTTTCTTGGGCTTCCATGCTTTCTTAGAACTCTGCGGTCTTCTTCCTGTGTTTAAAGCCAGTTCCAGTTTGGATGGAATCATGGCCTCTAGGGGCTGACTGCACCCCCAGCTACTCAGGGCAGATGTATTGTACTTGAGTCCCACGGGACTCCCGGGTAGATGTGTGGGCCCCGGGTTCTGTGCTCGTGACGTCAGGGTAGGGGCCTGTGAATGGGGCAGCAGGACAGGGTGGACCCCACATTGCACAGTCCCCCTCTGCTCACATGCCTGTCTCGTCGTCCCTAGGACTCTACTCATAAAACCCAAATTCAGAGGTAAAAGTACCACAAATTTCACGATGGTGACAGCAAAGCAGAGCCCCATGAAACCGCACAGGCTGATGAGCCAGGAGGTCGCCCTGCTGGTCTGGGTGTGAACCCAGGACCACTAAGGGCCCTGGAAACCGTGAGACAATATGGATGGGGGAGCCCAGAGCTAGAAGGGACTTGGGCTCCTAATGACTTTTTAAAAACAATTTTCAGGCGAAGCAGCATGTGGGAACTTAGTTCCCTGACCAGGGATCAAGCCCACACCCCCTACACTGAAAGTGTGGGGTCTTAAACGTTGGACCACCAGGGAAGTCCCAGTTTGGCAATCTTGTTGTCAACATTCAAGGGCCTGCAATCCTTAGACTCACAGAAGTTTATGGCTGGAAAAATCCCGCAGACGTTTAAGCCTGGCCTAGCCCTACCCTGGAGGTCACTGAAACACAGATATGATCTGCTCAAGGTCAGTACTTAATGCAGACCTGGCCGAGGAGTCTGGGTCTCCTGCCCAGCACTCCCCGCACCCCTCCCCCACTCCCACGCCTCCCTGACGCTCACACTAGCTACTGCACGTCCTGTTTCCACAGCCTCTGCTGACTGGTTTATGTTCACTGGACACTCTTTTCAGGATAAGGGTACATTATTTCCTCGTATTTCTTTTTCCTATTGTCTCCCCTCCCCCAAAGCTGCTGAGTCTCCAACTGAGATCACTTAATTAACAGGAATTCACTTCCTGGCTTCTCCCGGGTGACAGATGCGCAGAGCCGGGTGTGGAAGGGCGTCTGGCCATCTTCTTCCTGATATGTGTTACACATCAGCCTTGAGCTAATTTTGCCGGGCTCAGAAATGTGCCCAAGTGATCCTGAAAACACTTAGAATTGCAGAATGTCAGATTTAGAACATAGCCTTGCAGTTCTCTAAATACACTCCAGGGAACCCCAGGGGGTTCCCCAGGGGCTGCCTACTGCTTGGCTGTTAAGAGCAGGTGGGCTGGGGAACTGAGCAGAACTTTGTCCCCTCCCAGAGTTTGTATTCAGTCGGGCCTCTGGGAAAGACTTCTCATGAGGAAAGGCTTCAATATCACAAAACGGTCTATCATGATGGATGTGGTTCATCTAGAGTATGATGAGATGGCTGGATCTGGACAGCCATCTGGGGCTCTGAGACAGAAGCTATCTGTGACGGGTGCTGAAGCCACAAATTAAAACAAACTCAAGCTCTGTCGATCATGGACCATCCAGGTCCATGGAAAGAAGCTCAAGGCCTAACTAAATATGGGGAAGTGGAGGATCGGCAGGAGAGGAGAAGGACTGAAACCTCTCCATGCCAGGCTGCCCCGACGACTAGAGACGGAGCAGGCCTGGACACCTGGTCTGCAGGTGCCCCCGGGGCCACCTCGTGCAGGGGACCTGGTGTCCCTGAGAAGCCATGTGTGTGGCTCGGCTGAGAGGTGGAGCTGATGGAACCAGTTCTGTGGTGGCTACTCACCTGGGGAAGGAAGGGGACAGGACCAACACATGCCAAGTAATCACGAGTGATAGACACGGAAGACATATCTGTGCCCTGGCCCCAGGCAGGCTCCCCCAGGGCCTCTCCTGGGGCATCCCCCTGGGGCGGGACCACCCAGCCTGCCTCTGCTCTGGGCCTCAGACAGCAGCAGGAGCAGCCACAGCTGCAGCTCGTCTCCGAGGTGAAGGCCTGGAGAGGGTAGGGGCCACGTCCGAACCCACAGCTCCCGAACCCCACACCAGTGCTAAGACACTTTCTATTTTGTTTAAGGCTCAGGAATTCAGCAGCTGCCAGTGGAACAGGAGCCCTCCAAATATTTGAAACCCAGTAAAAACATTAACTTGGAGTTTCCCCTGATCTATTTGGAAGGTGGCAGGCCTCCCCAGGTGACGCTAGTGGTAAAGAACCCTCCTACCAATGTAAGTAGACAGAACAGACTTGGGTTCGATCCCTGGGTCGGGAAGATCCCCTGGAGGAGGAAATGGCAACCCACTCCAGTCTTCTTGCCTGGAGAATCCCCATGGACAGAGGAGCCTGGCGGGCTCAGGAAGATCTCCTGGAGAAGGAAATAGCAACCTGCTCCAGAATTCTTGCCTGGAAAATTCCAAGGACAGAGGCGCCTGGCAGGCTATGGTCCATAGGGTCACAACGAGTCGGACACGACTGAAGCGACTGAGCTCACACGCACGCCTGCACAGCTTCCCCTCCATGCCCGTTCTCACAAGAAGGGGATCTGGGTCCCGTCTCCCCACCCAGAGGCTTCCGTGAGTCACCGCACGCAGCCCAGCCCTTGGGCGGGTCTGGGAGCGGCCGTCCCCCTGTGAACCAGGGAGCGGCAGACAGCAGTTGTGTGCTGTGCCGGGCGAAGCGCGCATGAGGGGCCCGTCTTCTGCTGTCCAACCATCTCTCAGTAGACGGCATGTCTCCATAACGTGCCGGCGACTTCGGGAGCGAGCTCAGGCCAGTTTGTTCTCCATGTTTGAGGCTTCTTCCTGCTGGACCCTGGCCAGCCTCTTGATCCTCTCAACATTCTTCGCAGATGCTGGGAGTCATCTGAATAAAAGGGGCTGGGTGGGTGCTGGGCGGGGCGGGATGATGGGAGGGAGAACGAGTGTGTGCGGACTCTCCTGGGACGTGAGCCGGCTGCCAACCCCTCTGAACACTGGCCTGTTCAGCCCTCAGACCCACCAACTTTATCCCCCACTTTTAGGGGACTTTTTTTTTTCTGGACCACACAGCATGTGGAACCTCAGTTTCCCAACCAGGGATCGAACCTGAGCCCCCTGCCTTGGAAGTGAGGAGCCTTAACCACTCGACCACCGGGAAATCCCTGGATATTGTTAAAAGTTGGTGGTACTGATGGTCTGATGGGAACTTGGTTCTGGCCGTGGGGTCTGAATATTAAGGCTGGAACTTGAGGTTTGCTTCGCTAGTTCTAGAGGTATACACACTGTCCCTCAACCATAAACCTTTGTGAAGACGTTCGAACATTAAAGGATAAGCTGAATGAATTATTCCAAGTGAGCACAAAAATGTACGAAGAAATTAAAACCAGAGCCTCCTTTCTTTATTTTTTATCTAGTTACTAGTTTACGATCATATCTCTCACTGGAAAGAGACTATTTTTTTTGACATTACTTCTAAAGAAGCTGCTTCCCTGAGGCAGCTCAGTTTGAATATTCCTTTTTTTTTTTCAGCTCCTCTTCAGCAAAAGACAGGGTAATTCTCATCAATGTACCTCTGGGCAGATGAACACCAGAACTGAGGACTGGGTAGGGGGTGGGTGGCCCTGGGCCCTGGGTAGCTGGAACGGCTGAGGGCTGGTCAGCAGAACTGGCTGCTGCCCGGCCCGGCCCAGCCCCTTCTTACGGGGGGAACATCTGTGAGTCCATTCCTGCTCTCCCACCCTGGGCCAGGCTCTGGGACAACGGGGCTCATCCCTGGGGCGGGGCGGGTGGGGGGGCTCTTGTCTCCTGGCTTTGTGATCTGAATGGAGGGATGGGATGTCCATTGTGAAAACAGCGTCTCTGATGCTTTCTGACCTGCAGGGCTTCCCGCCTGCCTGTTCCTCGTGGAGGATTCCGGGTAAAGGGCTGACAGGCGAGTGCAGGTGGTCTGCCCCGAGGGACAGGTGTCCCTTGGCAGTGTGGGTGTTCGGGGAGCCCCTGGCTGCTTGGGGTGGCCATGAATGCCAGCACTGGGCCGGCAGGTCACCAGGGCCGGCCCGACTCAGGCCGTGTTACATGCGGGAGGTTTGCCTTCGTTTGCTTGTGAAGAGTGGACACCTCGAGTCCCAGCCGTGTGCTTCTTTACCTCGCCCGCCATTGATTCCTTTGTCTCGGGGCTGATTCCGCTCACAGGACGCTCAGGAGCACCAGGAATGGGCCAGGCCGGACCTCTTGGGGGGACATGCTCTCTCGAGCTTGGAGATTTTCAGGGCTTAGCGACCAGCCAGCGTCCTGAGCTCCGGGAACAGCCTTCTTTAGCTCTGTAGGATTGGGGTTAAAGGTGCCAGGAAGCTGCTGCAGGAGGGAAATGAGCCATCCCCGGTCGGAGACAGCTGCCAAGGGGACACCATTGAAAGACTCCGCCAACAGTCCAGAGGGTCCCCCGGAACGGCCTCAGGACAGCTCTCAGAGCACGGTGTCTTCTCCAACTGCTGGGTGTCTGCCGGCCTGTCAGCCAGAACCCGTGAACGCTGCGGCGCTGGGATGCCCGGGGCAAGGCTGGTGGCCATGGCAACGGGACAGAGAGCTCCCTGGGCCTGAGACCAGTGATGCGCGCCAGGCAGCGGAGGTGAAGGTAGGCTGGCCTGCAGAGCGGAGCCGCCTTCCTGCTGTGGATGAAGCCCCGAAAGTCCATCACAGACGCTGACTGAGGTCAGACTCCAAGCAGCGGGTGCAGCTGAAGCCGGGAGCTGCCAGGCCCCCGCCCGTAACGGACCCAATCGGCAGCCGCAGGGCTGGTCACGCGCTGCCTGCCTGCAGACGGCGGACCCTCGCTGAGATATTTACGTGGTGGATGCTCTCCAGAGACTCTGATGAGAGTGAGTGTTATCTCGCCCCACCTCAGGACTCAGCCTCACACATTCACAGCCTCAGCCTGTGGGAGGGGTGGCCTGGGCGAGGGAAGCCTGCCCCCTGGAGCCCTGGGCTCAGTGCAGAGCTGCAGGTTCCAGTCCCAGCGACGCCGTGACCCCTCACGTGACCTCCCTGTGCCAGGTTTCTTCACCCATAAAATGCGAGCAGTGAGGTGGTCAAGGGCTCTCCGGCTCTGACTCTCCGTGTGACTGTGGACGGTGGAGAGAGACTGTGTGGCACTTGTATTGGTTCTGTCTTCATCTTCTCTTTCTGTCTCCTGAAGCCATCGGCTTTACAAGTTGACGGCTTTCATTTTCTGCTCTCTCTCCCCCCGCCCCACCCCATCCCTCTCTCTCTTCTTCTTTGCCTTTCTCCCTTTTTTGAAATTTAATTGTTTTATATTAGGGGTTTCCCTGGTGGCTCAGATGGTAAGGCGTCTGCCTGCAATGCAGGAGACCTGGGTTCGATCCCTGGGTCAGGAAGATCCCCTGGAGAAGGTAATGGCCACCCACTCCAGTACTCTTGCCTGGAGAATCCCATGGACAGACGAGCCTGGTGGATGGGGCAACTTCACTTTCAATTTTATATTAAATAAAATACAAATATTTATATTTTCAATTTCATATTAGAGCATTTGTGTTGCTGTTCAGTCACTCAGTCGTGTCCAGCTCTTTATGACCCCATGGATTCCAGGCTTCCCTGTCCTTCACTATTACAGCAGAGCATAGTGATTGAGTGGTGAGTTAGTTTCAGGTGTACTGCAAAGGAATTCAGCTATACATATGCATGTACCCATTCCTTCCTGACTTTCTTCCTAACTCTTGCAAGTGTCATCAGCTGCAGAACTTGATGGGCGTTTCGCTAAGGTAGACAGTTGTAAGAAGTTGCCCTATCTCCTCACCTGCTGAGTGACCCCAACCCTCCTTCAGGCTAAGCTCCCCCGGCCCGCTTCCCCATCCACTCTCCCAGCGCAGGCACTCATCCGAATTCCAAGCTGCTGGTCCTATGCCTTCTTTTGTCCCAACTCTGACACCGAAGCATCTGAAATTGTGTATCTGAGGCACTGATTCTCAACCCAAGGAAATTAAAAAAAAAAAAAAAAATCAGTGCCTGGAGATTCAGATGCAGTCGACCTTCACTGGCGTTTTTAATGTTCCCCAAATGATGAGGAAAGTAGAATTGCTATGAAATGAAAGCCACAGTGTCAGCCCCTCACTTTGAAACCCCATGGACTTGAGTCCTCCAGGCTCCTCATTTCGTGAATTCTCCAGGCAAGAACACTAGAGAAATGAGAGAATACTAGAAGAAATGAGTTGGCATTTCTTCTCAAGGGGGTCGTCCCAATCCAGGGATTAGACCTGCGCCCCTTCTCAGAGACCCAGACTCCAAACATCAGCCGTACTTGTAGAGCTTCCTCCGTAGAGCGTCCCTACTCTTCCTCCCACACCAAACCACAGAGGGATGTGAATCTGGGGTGGAGCCCGAGGCAGCCAGGAGAAAGGCATCTGAAGTCTTTCTTAAATTAAAAAATTTACTATTTCACGTGAATCAATGGAATAAGTTTATTATGATATAAAAATAATCTCCTCCCCAAGTATCTGTGTACAGCTGCAGCCTCAGGAAGGTGTCCTGGGACTGCTGGGGACCTGGGAACACACCCCACCCCGCCCAGGGGCTCTGTCCCCGCTGCAACTCCCACTGTACCCGACCCTGAAACCCTACCTCGTACTCTGACCCTCCTGCTTCCCTCACGCTCAGTGACTTCGGATATGGACCTGTTCGTGCCACTGTTTTTGTCTCACCATCTCTCAGCCGTCTCCTGCCTTCACTCTGGTCTCTGGTTACGACCAACCTAGACAGCACATTGAAAAGCAGAGACATTACTTTGCCAACAAAGGTCTGTCTAGTCAAGCTATGGTTTTTCCAGTAGTCATGTATAGATGTGAGAGTTGGATGGTGAAGAAAGCTGAGCATTGAAGAACTGATGCTTTCGAACTGTGGTGTTGGAGAAGACTCTTGAGAGTCCCTTGGACTGCAAAGAGATCCAACCAGTCCACCCTAAGGCAGATCAGTCCTGAGTGTTCATTGGAAGGACTGATGTTGAAGCTGAAACTCCAATACTTTTGGCCACCTCATGTGAAGAGTTGACTCATTGGAAAAGACCCTAATGCTGGGAAGGACTGAGGGCAGGAGGAGAAAGGGAAGACAGAGGATGAGATGGCTGAATGGCATCACCGACTCGATGGACATGAGTTTAGGTAAACTCTGGGAGTTGGTGATGGACAGGGAGGCCTGGCATGCTGCGATTCATGGGCTTGCAAAGAGTCAGTCACTACTGAGCAACTGAACTGAACTGGCAAGTGTGGGTCCAAGGTCAAGGGCTGCAACTGCTCACAGTCACCCCCATACCCAGGACCTCCCACCACACCCTCCTCCGTAGACCCCACCCTCCAGGATGGACCCCACCCTCTGGAAAGACACCACTCTCCTGGGTAGACTCAACCGTCCTGGGTAGCTGCCACCCATAATGGCATCAGCTTTCTCCCTGCAGGCTTTTGAGCAGTGATTTTTTGGAGTGAAAAGGATGCCAGATGGCGCCCTCCATCTCATGCCATCTGGCCTCTCCCGGGCTCTCCAGAGCCAGCACTTGACTAACCCCTCTTCCTGTGGACTTGCCTGGTGCCCCACTGACCCAGGAGCCCTTGCTGCCCACCTGCTGTAGCACAGGGCCCCTCATCACCCCTTTCCTGCACATTCGGTGTTTCCCTCACCAAGGGATTGTTTTGTGTTGTTCTTAGAACTGGGCTTATGGTCTTCTGCTCCCTACACCCTTCAGAACTTTGGCTTCTTCCTCCAGCTCCCAGAGCTGAGCCACCCTCTCTTTCCGAGGAAAGTTCCGTCTTCCCGACCCGACCCCCTCCCCTCTCCCTGTCTGTTCGCGCACGGGGCACCTGCACAGCACTTTGGCAAGGTCTTTGCAAGCTCCTGGTGGCTCAGATGGTAAAGAGTCCGCCTGCAGTGCAGGAGACCCGGGTTCCATCCCCGGGTGGGGAAGATCCCCTGGAGAAGGAAATGGCAACCCACTCCAGGACTCTTGCTTGAAGAATCCTGTGGACAGAGGCACCTAGCAGGCTACAGTCCATGGGGTCGCCAGATTTGGACATGACTGAGAAACTTCGCTTTCTTTCTTTCCTGCAAGCCCCTGGTTGAGCCGGACAGGGGAGATCATGATCAGAGAGCAGAGGCCATACGCTTCCCCAGGACCCAGCAGGGCCTGGGATTTTTCTTTCCCTGCCCAGCTGCTCTTTATCCGAGCCTCTGCCCCTGGGGACCGCCTGCAGGCACAGGGCCTATCTCATATGGATAACCACAGAGAACCCACGGAAACGGGGACCAGTCACTGCCTTGTGGCTCTGAGGATGGGAAGCTGCAGAGCCTTGCAGGGGGCTGCTGTGCACAGACTGTGGTGGAGGTCCCCGGAGAAGACCCCCGGGAGCCGGGGAGCATCTGGGCCAAACACCTCCTCCGAACTCAGAACCCAGCCCTGCTGTCACTCCCACCCTCACCCACCGGCTTGCTCAGCAATTTTTGTTGGACTTAAAAAATAATTTATGGAGGTGAAACGCACATAACATCAACTTCACCAAAGTAGCAGTTTAGTGGCATTTAGCGCATTCACAATGGCGTGCAAACACTACCACTGGCGAGGTCCAGAATGTTTTCATCACCCTAGAAGTTTCCCCCGTCTCCCTCCCAGCCCCCGCAACCACTGAGCTGATTTCTGCCCCTGCGGATTCATCTACTCCGGAGGTTTCCTATAAATAGAATCAGACCGTATATGACCTTTGTGACTGTTTTTTTTTCCCCCCTTTAGCATCATGTTTTCAAGGGTTATCCACGGCGTAGTGTGTATCGGTACATGCTTCATCCCTTTGTTCTCTTTAAAATTTTTCAACCATGGTCAAATACACATACATAAAATTTGCCATCGGATTTATTTTCAGCATACAGTTCAGTGGTAAATATTAAATACACGCGCTTTGTGCAAGCATCACCTCTGTCGTCTCCAGAACGCTTCATCTTTCTCAGCTGAATCTCTGTCTGCATCAAACACTATTTCCCACATCCTCCCTCCACCCCGGCTCCTGGCAACCCCTGCCGTGTGTGTCTCTATGATTTCTACTCTAAGTGTCTCATGTGAATGGAATGAGAGGCAATTTCTTTTTTTTTTTAATTTAAACAATTTTTTGGCCACCCTGGGTCCTTGTTCCTGCAGGCAGGTTTTCTCCGTTGTGGCAAGCAGGGGCGCTCTCTGGGTGCGGAGCTGGGGCTTCTCACCGAGGTGGCTTCTCTTGTCCTGCAGCTCGGGCTCTGGAGCCCATGGGCTTTGTTTGCTGCGGCTTGCGGGCCGCAGAGCGCAGGCTCCGTGGTCGCAGCGTGTGGGCTTAGCTCCCCGACCTGGGGTTGAACCTGTGTCCCATGCAGTGGCAGGTGGATTCTTTCCCACTGGACCACCAGGGAAGTCCCGGGAGACTCTTCTTAGAGTAAAAACAGGCTTTCATCAGTCCTCTGTCTCCTCACACAGCCCTGCAGCTCAGGACTCCCTGCATTTTGCCTGCTGGTGAGGATCCTACGGGGCTCGTACAGCAAAGGAGAACACGCAGACTGGAAACTCTACATCACTGGAGACTCACAGCCGATGCTTCTCGGGATCCAAAGAAAGACCGCGGAGGAAGCAGTGCCTTCCTGTCTCCTCCTGGAAAACCTTCGTTTCTGGGCAGCACTTTCACTGTGACTGTTTCCGAGTCCAAGCCTGTGCTGGTCACTGAACAACAGGTCAAAACACCAAGAGCCGAGTTGTGCGGTAAGGAAGAGTGACTTTGTTTAAGGCAGTAGAGAGAGACAGTAGTGGACTCATGTCCCAAAGAACCATCTGTCTGAGTTAGCATTCAAGCTTTTTGATACTCAAAGGGGAGGGAATAAAGTCAAACATTTCCTGGTTCTGTTCAGCTTCCAGAGGGAACGTGCTAATGTCTTCCTGCAGTGGTTCACAAGCAGGCCTGGTCAGGATGTTTCCTGTGAGCTAAACAAAGGTAGTTTAGCCTAATGCTCATTGCCTGGCAGGCAGGGTCCCCAGAGATGAGCCATTATGCATAATTTAAGCTTAAAGGCAACGTCCCTTTAGTGATTAACTTGCAGTTGTATCCCACCACTGACGTCTCCAACCTCATGGGTCCACCAGATTGTATGGTTCCAGGAGTGGGGTGTGTGTAAACTGAAGTTTGGACCTCCTGCTGAGGTCCAAAGAGTTAATATCCTCTGTACCACCCAGGGTATGGGCTGGAGCAGTATTTCTAGGTGTAGAATGTTTTGCCTTCAGGATCAAACGAGGCGCAGCAAGCACAGTATCGCCTTCCTTGTGGTAAGGGACATCAGATGCAGAGGTCTGTGTTTTACCTTGCAGGGCACGTTCAGGCATCCTCTGGCAGCTGGACTCCTGAAGACATCAGTGACGTGTAAGCCCCGAACCTTCGTGGGGTCTATCTGCCATCCTCTCTAACGCGTGTATTTTACCAAGGTGAACTTGTTATGTCTTCTGTGCAATCTCCATGACGTCATTGTGTTCTGTAGGATGATCAGGTGGTCTACACATCTTCAGGCCATTTTACGAAAAAGCTAGGAGAGTTCCTATAGCCATGGGCCAAGTGCTAACTGAATACGGTTTTCCATCCCACATAAACGCAAACTGTTTCTAATCCTCTTTCTTGACTGGAATTGCAAAGAACGCATCTGCTAGGTCAATGACTGTTTGTCATGGACTGAATCCAACACAGTCCCTGAGAACAGGGCAGCTCTTTGTTTTGTTTGTTGTAGATTATAGTCATTCCCTCAGATCTATTCAGCTTCTGTAGAGACCAGACCGGTACATGAAATGGAGGTAGAATTGGTACAGTGACTTTGCACCTCCGAGGTCTTTAATGGTGATACAAATTCCTGCCACCCACCTCAGAATGCAATATTGTATTTGATTTACTGCCTTAATGGACCAGGATATTTTCAGAGGTTTCTGTTTGGTGGCCTCTACTACGACAGGACTTATCCCAAGGACGAGGGTCCCAGTGTTGAAGATAACCCAGCCACTAAGTATAGCCATTATGATTGTAAGGAAGTGGCCACAGACGTGTCAGTGGAAAGAGCAGGACCATCGAGAGCTGGGCATCGAGCAGGCCTCTATTTATTGCCAGGCCTCAGAGGCCCGCACTCTAGAAACAGGGTCATGACGACACTCTGGATCTCCAAGGGCCAATGTCAATTTGGACCCAACAGTTCTTACGTTATCTGGGTCTTCCCCTTTCCCCAGTGATCACTTACCTAGGAAACGACCTTCTCTGGGGTGCTACTGATGAGTTGAGTTGTGTTCCCCTCAAAGAAGACAAATTGAAGTCCCACCCCCCATACCTGTGGATGTGACCTTGTTTGGAAATAAGACGTTTTGCAGGTTTAACCACAGTGGGATGAGTTCAGTTCATGAAGGTGGACCCCAGTCCAACGTAACTGGAGCCATTATAAAAAGGGATGGGCTGAACACAGAAGAGCTGCACAGAGGAAAGACGGGGTGAAGACACACGGAGAGGTCCACGTGAGGCTGGGGGCTGGGTGGGTGGTGTCTGCCAGAGCTTCCTGGAGAGCCGCTGGAAGCCAGCAGCTCTGAGGAGGAGCCTGGCTCTGCCCACACCCGCCCTCAGACTTCTGGCTTCCAGAACTGTAAGAGAAGAAACTTCTCTTGTCGTCAGTTACCTCCTCGGGGTGCTTTAGGAGACAGATGCCACTTTGATCACAGTAGAGCTGGCGCTGGTCGCAGAGCTCCACTCCTTTAGTCAGTGGGTTCCACGTCTAAGGGCTTCCCAGGTGGCACTGGTGGTAAGGAATCCGCTGCCAGTGCAGGAGGTGCGAGAGATGCAGGTTCAATCCCTGGTCCAGGAAGATCCCCTGGAGAAGAAATGGCAGCCTACCTCCGTAGTCTTGCCTGGAAAATCCCATGGACAGAGGAGCCTGGTGGGCTACAGTCCACGGGGTCAAAGAAGAGTCGGACACGACTTAGCAACTAAAGGGCAATGAAAGCATCTAGGAGCTGAGAGACGAGGTGGGGAGCTCCTGAGGGGCCCGAGAAAGGCTGGAGAACCCCGGATTGAGAGGCAGTGGTGGCCTCAGGGGAGGGAGGAAGGCACGGACAGGCCGAAGGGGAGTCCTCATGCCGAAGACTTTCTCTCCCTCTGTCTCCCTTATGTTTTGGCTATAGCTTGCAGCTTGTGGAATCTGCATTCCCTGACCAGGGATTGAATCTGGGCCACGTCAGTGAAAGCCTGGAATCCTAACCACTAGGCCACCAGGAAACTCCTACCAAAGCCGTTCTTTAGAGGAATCCACACATCCCAGACAGAAGGATCTCCCCTCTTTGAATACAAGACCCTCCATTGCTTTGTTTGCGAACAGAGGCTGATGGTGGTGTTAGTGGTAAAGAACCCGCCTGCCAGTACAGGAGACCTAAGAGACGCAGGTTCTCTCCCTGGGTCGGGAAGATCCCCTGGAGAAGGGTATGGCAACTCACTCCAGTATTCTTGCCTGGAGAACCCCATGGACAGAGGAGCCTGGCGGGCCTCAGTCCACGGGGTCGCACAGAGTCGGACACAACTGAAGCGTCTTAGCACGCAGCACTCAAGGATCAGAGGAGACAATGCTTGTAGCCTGCTGAAGGTGGCAAGCCATGCCACCCCTCCCTCTGCCCAATGCAAATGGCACAGAGTCACCAAAACTTTTTTTTTTTTTTCCAGGAGGGGCTGATTCAGACACTGAAACTTGCTCTACTGTCTCAGTACAGCACAGCACGTGGTCTCTGAAACAAACTCTAATCCCTAAGCAGGACCTAGGCACTGCCCGGCTCTCTGTCCCCAGAAGAGTCTTTGCTGAGACTCTTAAGATGTTCCAAGGGCTTATGAATGGGTAGCTGTGTCTAACGAGTGTGTTCTGTAACTTCCAGGCATTCTGTTAGGATGGTATTATCCAAACAGTGCAGAACACAGCTTCAGTTCACTGGGAGGACACCGCGTGCACTTCCTTGGGTTCTTTGCCAATTCTTGATTTAGGGAAGTTGAGGGCGGAGGCTCCGGTAACCATGGAGAGGAGAGGAGGTCGGATGGGTGTGTGTGCAGGCAGGGGAGTGGGTGGAGCTGGGACGGATCTGCTTCTCCCCTGGGGGAGGGGAAGGGGAAGGGTCCCACAGGGTCACTGGGCTGTGTCCCCTGAATGCTGGTTAGGAAACACTGGCTTGCGGTCTTCGACCCCAGAGGCTCCTGCCTTTAGGGGCAGAGTGAAGATGAAGGGAGAAGAACAAGTTTTCTTCCGTCTACGCTTGTCTCTGCCGCTCTCCCACCCGATCAGACTGGACTTGTGCAGCTCTGGGTGGCATGGAGTGGGTGTGCCTCAAAGCAGCCTGTGCTGGCTTCACGCTTGTGTGCACACATGCACACACAATCACACATGCACACATGTGCAAAATTGTGCACACAACTCACATGCACAGGTGCAAAACCACACACATGTACACCCAAGCACTCACACACATACACTCAAACACAAACATGCACACACACGTGCAAACACACACAGATGCACACTAAACACACTCATACATAAACATGCACACACACAATCACACATGCACACGTGTGCAAAAACGTGCACACAACTTATATGCACACACAATTACACGTGTGTGCATGAAAAACTACACACATGCACACTCAAGCACTCACATGCACACTCACCCATAAACACACACGCAATGTTTTCAGCAGTTGCCTACAGGAGTGGCTGCGAGGAGGCAGGCGGGCAGTCAAGCTCCAGGCGGGGCCCTGCGAGACTCGCTTGCCAGCTGACACGCTGCACAGTGTCTCCTCGTGATACCATCTTCTCATTGTTTTATGCAGATACTTTTTTCTCTTTGCCCAGAGGGAGGAAGCAGGCCTCACTCTCTTGCCCTCCTCCTTTTCCCTCATAGCTTCCACGTGTACATTTTCCTGTTTAACTCCTTGGTGTCAAGGAGAAAGGACTCTCGTAAGTTCCAGGCATACAGACGTCTGTCGGCAGGCCCTGAGAGAGGCTCGTCCTTGCCTTTGGACAGCCTCTGGGAACTCTCTGGTTCCAGCCTGGATTCCTCCTTCTGGAAGGATTTGTGTCCCAAAGGCCTCTCTCCTTGTAGGCTGTAAGAGGTCATGATGGCTATCGCTTCAAGTTAGGGATTTCTGAATTTTCCTGATGCATCTCCCCCCTTGCTCTCTGTGCGACATCTGCACATCCTTGACTTTTGCTGATCATTTCAGAGAAGTGTCCTTTTGTGTTTAAAGGGGTAATTGTTTCCCGAGTGTGTTGGGAGGGAAGAGGAAGGCAGGCTAGGCTGGGACAGCAAACACTGGGGAAGAATAGAGCCTTGTCCCTGCTGGGTGAGGCACTTCTCCCCAGCTGCCAATGAAGCAGCCAGGGAGGGGTTTTCGTCTTTCTACGATTTTATTTTTTCTTGGAGTGTAGTTGATTTGCAGCATGGGGCCCACCTCTGCT
The DNA here is from genome assembly GCA_007570785.1 of Antilocapra americana. Taxonomy (NCBI): domain Eukaryota; kingdom Metazoa; phylum Chordata; class Mammalia; order Artiodactyla; family Antilocapridae; genus Antilocapra; species Antilocapra americana. The sequence continues at coordinate 17,870,300 of ML664180.1, forward strand.
GTACAGCAGAGTGACGCAGGTGTGCATGCAGACACTCTTCTCTGATCATCTTGTCCATGAGTTGCTCCCCGTGCTGATAGCAGGCCTTTACTCTTGATCTGTTCTGAAGGTAACCGTTTGCATTTGCAATATCCGCTTCCCAGCCCATCCCTTCCCCCTCCCCTCCCCCTTGGCAAGCGTAAGTCTGTCCTTTACTTCTGTGAGTCTGTTTCTGTGCTGCTTTGGTGGAACAGGCCTGGGTGACTGTTCGGCTACATGAACTAGAGGACTCTGCATTGCAGAACAGGAAATCTGCACTTAGTGGACAGTGAGGGCAAAGGAAGCCAAGCTGCCAGGAGTGTGCTGTGTGGGCTGGGTGAGGGCAGGAGACCCCCCCAGGGGCAGAGGGTTCGGGGTGGAGTGCTCTAACAGCTCCCCACCCCCACCCCCCGAACCCCTGGCCAAGGGAGGGCGGTCTGGACTGTGGTGGCGGTAGCAGGTCTGCACGGAGCAGACAGACAGGATGATCACTGTGCCACTGATGGGCTCAGGAGTCAGGGAAGCGGGAAGAGCCCCTCTGCAGTCAGGGAGAGGGAGGGCTGGAAGGTGGAGGGGCGGTGGGGAGGCAGGGAGGTCGGGAGGAAGAAGAGATTTCTTGTGGATGTGGAGGAGATTTGTTTTAGACACACAGAGCTGAAGGGTGGGCGGGCAGAGACATGGATAGATGTGATGTCTGCTACGAGCTGTGAATCTACCAAAGTAAGATCTTGTGGCATTTTCTGGTTGTCTAAATACGTTCACAGAAAATTCGTCACCCTCACCAGAGGCTTGCACTCTTGGTCTCCAAGTCTGGGGGCTCCTGGTCACTGCTATCAGCTGCAAGGTGGTCCTGTCTAGTGGGGTGAGCCCTCCGCTCTTGATGTCTCCTGCTCTGCAGGGCCGTCTAGAGGCTGTGTCCACACTCGCTCACTAAGGACGCTTGCACGGGGTTGGGGGGGGGTCCTATCAGTGGGGGTGCTCCCGGCTCCCCCACTGCGGTTCCCCTAAAGCCTTTGGAAGGACTCCTGCAGGGCCTCTCCCAGCACTCACACAGGGTCCCCTCTCCCCTGGAAATAAGTGCCAGTGAGATGGGATGGGGCTGGGGTGGGGGGGGACGCCCTCGGGGGTTTTTCCAGCCCGGCAGGATCCCTCTCCAGGCAGTTGCCCTGGTGGCCAGGCTGGTAAGACATCCTTGTGTTGACTTTTCCTCCTTCCCTCACACTTGCTCCCCAGACCTTCTTCCCAGATAAAACTGCTGTGTGTATCCGTGACACTCAGCTTTCGGGGAAACTCAGGCTGGGGCCGATGGGGTCTTTTAACCTGCCAGACCTGAGCCCTGGGTCTTCGCCTTTCCTACCAGACAGGAGTGAGACGGGATGGGGTGATGGGGTGCTGTGGGGTGGTGGGGAGGACTGCTGTTTCCAGAAGCAGAGAGGAAATAAGCTGCACACACCAGGAACAGGAAAGAGACCGAGAGACAGCTATTCTCTCTCTGTATACACACCTATGGGAATATGGGCACTGTCTCCTGAATGGTCAAGCTGGAAGACCACCACAGTTTTGCCTTAGTGGTACTGAACGGTCCCTCTGTGTCCCACCACCAGAGGGTACAAAGCAGTCATGTTTTGCAAATTCTTAGTCCTACAGACACACTTACAGGGGAGATGAGACTGGTAACCAAGGCAAAGGGCTTCCTCGAGCTCCCAGAGCCATGACCAAAAGTCGGTGCTGAGTTTCAGATTACGTTTTGGGCTTCCTGCCCTCTGCAGCCAAGCCCCACCTTTGACTGGTACTCCTTCAGCAGGGAAGGAGGTTTGTGAGGTTTCTGGAAGGCAGAGGTTGGCATTGGCATGCCCTGCGCTGGGGCCTCACCTGGTGTGGCCGGCAGGATGCTGCGGGAGGCGAGCCTAGGAAAGGGAGGGGAGCGCCGTTCTGAGCAGCCAGCTTGGGATCAGCTGTGTCGTCGCTGCTGCCTGCCCTTGACTGGACTTGCCATCGCCCAGGAATGCAGAGCTCATCCCTCTGCAGACTTGAGTCCTGCCAGCATGTGTGTGTGTCTTCACTCACTCCATCTTGACCCCGTGGACTGCAGCCCGCGGGGCTCCTCTGTGCGTGGGATTCTCCAGGCAAGAATCCTGGAGTGAGTTGCCATGCCCTCCTCCAGGGGATCGTCCCGACCCAGGGATCCAGCCTGCAGTTCTTAATGTCTCTGGTACTGGCAGGTGGGGGCCTTTACCACTGAGCCACCTGGGAAGCTAAACCTATTTGTTTAGCCTCCATTTCCTTTCTGAGTATGCAGAAGAGTGATACACAGTTTCAAACATTCTATGTTCAAATAGGTCCAGGAGTTCTTTTAACATGTTTAAAGTAAACATTCTGAGTGCTAAGACAGGACTGTGACCCGCTCAGAGAGCAGCCAGCATTTTCTCATGCATGGTGCTTCATTTAAATAACCTTGTATCTTATGCTGATGAAGTCTCAAAGTCCATGAAATACAGCAGTATTTATGTTTTCTGTTTCAATTGTCATCAATCTGCTTCTAATCTATTCGTGGAAAAATATGTGAGCCATCTTGCAATGAAACTATTTTCAAAATCTCATGGAAGCCTACCAAGTTCTCGTAACTGAGCTCTGGAAATTTCTTGCTTTTCAGAGAGGAGGTCCTGATACTGTAAGGCTATGTTTCTGGGTGTATTTTTGGTTCAGTTTTGTTAATCCCGGCTTTTGTCTTAAATAAAAAATATATAAATAGGTGACATTAACAAATAAAGAAAACACATGTAGAGAAAAATTAAAACGTTCATATTGCAAATCATGCACTTTGAGGAATGAACAGTCATTTGTACAAAGTTGATGTGGCTTCGATAAAGAGGTTTCAGTTCGGAAGCCTGGCCTGTCTGTCCCTGCACTGACCTACCGGTAGTTAGAGATACGTGTGTCCTTGAGTGCCTTTGGGTCTGTTTACTAATATAGTTAAATAGAAGAGAAAAATTAAGCTTATCATGGGTGCGGCAGGTGTATTTATTCACACTATCTTTCCTTTTTGAAAAACATTATGATATCATGAAAATATTTCAACTTTAAATGACTTCCTACAGGCCCCGAGTTCCATGCGGGACTCGGCTGGACACACAGAGAAATCAATCTATTCTGACCTGAAGGGCGATGGACTTCGGTTTCGTTCCACGTGGAGAGACAACAAATGCCTCCCAGAAAACAGACCTTTCTTTCTGTTTTGCTCCATTCTCTCAGTTCTGGCACTGCCCCACGGGCGCTGGGTCTGGGCTGATGGAAATTTCCAGGCTGGGAGGAGATGGAATTTCCAAGGAAGCAAAGCGCAGACACCCCTAGTTGTGTGCACCTGCCGCTCCAGACTAAAACAAGCCGCCTGACCTCGGATTTGGTGGCTTGGTGGCCTTTTGAACAAACAGCTCCTCCCCCTCCTCTGCCCCTCAATGCTGAAGCTGAGATCTCAGGGTCCTCCTCCCTGCCCACCACTGGGGGGAGCCCAGGGCCTTCCTCCTAAGCGCATGCTCCTGCCTGCTGAGTTTGCACCCACCTTCCAGCCCTGAGGGGAGAAGGGCTTCACTGTATGGTCAGGGGGCTCCCTGTGGGAGAACCTCCAGATGGTGTCCCATTGCCCTTGAGGCAGATCCAAAGTCCTAAGCCGCTTCCAGGACGCTTCCTCATCTCCCCGGGGGTCTATGCACCTTCCCCTGCGTCCCTCTCCGTTCCCTGACCTCTCTTGTCAATTCCCCCCCAACTCTGACCTTGGTCTGGTCCCCTGAAACTTGTCAGGCTTTACCCGACCTCTGAAATCCACACAAGACTTAGAAAGGGTTTGATCCCCTTTCAGGAGTCTTACACATGTGCAGTCCAAGCTCCCTTGCCTTGATGGGAAAACCCATTTCAAACTAACTTTCAGAACCACACTTGGGGCGTAGGAAGCAGCAGGCCGGGCTCACAGGTTCCGTCACACGAGTCCAACTGCCCTAGGAGGTCTGGGCCTGGCAGCAGCCCCTGGTCCTGGGAGACCGCTCTTCGGGGTTTTGGCAGCGTGGACAGGGCAAGCCGACCCATTTCTGCCCACCCCGTTGTCATGGGAGGGCATCTGGACTCGAGCTGGGCGAAGGCTGAGCGCTACACGGTGTGCTTCTCCCTGGATGCCCGGTTGGAAAAAGCAGGTTCTGCCGCACTGCGAGTTCTCTGCCAAGGGACAAGCTCCTGCCTGGGCTGGCAGGTGGGACTTGATGTTTATCAGTGGGGCTTCTCCTCACGAGGCTCCTGTGAGGGGCCCCCTTCTTCCTAACCTCACAGGACACCTGCCCTTCCCAGCAGTTCCAATATGTGCAGAGCCTGGGCTTGGCCTCAAGCTGTCTGATCCCGCAAGCAAACATCTCTATCAGGCAGTGGGTGACTAGACTCTGGCCACGGAGTGGGGCAGGCTGCTCGGGTCAGCCCTGGATGGTGCCTGGAGTCAGGGGCGCTTCAGGGGCCAGAACCCCGGGTGCTGAACCCCAGGTGGGCCCTCCAGATGCAGACCCATGTGAACAGAAAAGGGAGGCCTGTAGGCACCGTGGAGGAGGCAGAGAGTCAGCTCGGAGCAGGCCTGGAGGTGTGGGAGGGAGCAGGGGCCCTCTGTGCCTCAGTGTGCGGGGGTATGTGTCTGTGTGTAGGTGTGTGTGTGTGGGTGTGCAGGTGTGTGTGTGTTGGGGGTGAGTGGGGCTGTGTGTCTGTGTAGGGTGTGTGTGTGTGTGCATGTGTGTGCAGGTGTGTGTGCACAGGTATGTGTGTGGATGTTGATGTGTGGGTGTGTGTAGTGTGTGTACGGGTGTGTGTGTGCACGCGTGGGTGTGTGTGTGTGTATGGGTGGGTGGGTGGGTGTGGATGTGGATGTGTGGGTGTGTGGGTGTGCACTCCTGTGCAGAGTATAGAATTGTGCACGCGTGGGTGAGCCCAGGGCCCTGTCCCCACCTGCTGCTGAGCTGGCTCTGCTCCGTGACCACCTCCCAGGTCACTTGGGCCTGTGGCGCTGGCTCATGGAGCATGTGTTCCGCCCAGGTGCCATCCTAAGGACTTCTCTGGGCTCGCTCCACTCTCACAGCAGCCCCCGTGGGAAGACGTTCGCCCCCACGTCACACACGTGGGGACAGAGGTTTGAGGGCTTCTGCTACGTCTCCAGATCCTGAAGCCGGGGCCCTCTGATGCCACAGCCCACGAGCTCTTCTGCCATCGCTTGTCTCACTGGGGACTCAATGGAAACAGGGCTATTTTTTTTTTGGCAAAGATGAGGCAGAGGAAGGAACCCAGGAAACGTCACAGCATGCTATGAGAAGCACGAGAAGAGTGAAGGGATGCTGAGAGTCAGGGACGGCAGCGAGCTTCCTCTGTCTCCTCCCGTTCACCTCTTCTGCTCCATCTGCCCTCTCTGCCTGGAAATCTTCAACTGGCAGCCACCGGATTGGGTCTGGACTCCTTAAGTGGCTTTCCCAGTCCTCCCAGAACCCTTCACTGTCGGAGCAGCTGACCTCGATCTGTAGCTAGAGAGGTGACTATGATGCCGATTCAATGATCACCTCTCGGGAAAGACCATCGGACCCCTGTTTGCATGAGGAAGACACACGGGCATTGCTGGTGGGAAAGCCCTTGGTGTGAGTGACTCAGGGCGTGGGGCCAGCACAGTGACCTCAGCACACAGCCGCCCGGCTTCTTGTTATTTCCTGAAGAATCCTCCAGCTGCTCGGCCTTCCTGGGCCTGGGATCAGTCTGGCAGTCTGCGGAGCCCGCCCCCTTTGGACCCCTTCTGATAAGACTTCAGGAGCTTCAGGGAGAGGCCTGCGCCCACCCGGCTTCCCACGGCGTGCCAGCCTCTTGCTGCTGGGAAAGTACTTACGGAGGGTCTGGCTAGAGCTAACAGAGCTTGTGAGGCACAAACAGTCTTTATCTGCAGGATGAGGTTAGTTTCTGTTTGGGCCTGATGTTTTCGTAAGAAGGAAATCGCTTTCATAAGAATCAGATTAGGTCCAGGAAGCATCCACCGGGCAATGAACAGCCGATAGAGGCAGAGCGGCAGGATTTTCTCATTGGTCACGACTGCCACCTCCTGGCCACGCTTGTGAACTACACAGTGTGGACTTCCCGCATGCGTGCTAAGTCCCTTCAGCCCTTCTCTGGGCGACCTCATGGACCACAGCTGGCCAGGCTCCTCTGTCCATGGGATTCTCCAGGCAAGAATACTGGAGTGGGTTTCCATGCCCTCCTCCAGGAGGTTTTCCTGACCCAGGGATCAAACGCGGGTCTCCTGCATCTCCTGCATCGCAGGCAGATTCTTTACCACCAAGCCATCGGGGAAGACCTAATTTGTTATGTGGAAAGAGGCCGTTCACACAGTCCTCCAGCTGATGCTCCCCATCAGAGAGGTTGTACGACTTGCAGGAAAGGCCTGCCTGAGTGTTACTGACGCACTCAGCCTGGGTCAGCTTGCAGGAAGCATGACCTCCCTGGAAACGCAGCGAAGGATTCTGGAACACAGCAGCTGGGCACCTCGAACGACTGTGCTTGCTGCAGTCAGAAGTCTGAGGGGCACATTCCCATGTTACTGCGGACACACCAGATCAAAGGTCACAGTCCTCGTCCTCCCTGGAAGCTTTGGTGGCCGTGTGTTGGCTTCCGGTCAGTATGGCATCTATGTAAGCTGTGTATACAGCTTTCAGGAAGAGTCCTTAAGAGAGGGGTTATGCCTTCCCTGCCCTTTCGCCTCTTTTGTTGGCTGGAATGTGATGAGATGCCTGGATCTGGACAGCCATTTTGGTCCACGAGACAAAAGCCCTCTGGGAGGGTGATAAAGACCCAAAATAAGACAAACTCAAGCCCTGCTGATCAGACTGCCTGGGTTCTTGGAGGAGAGAATTGGACTTCTAACTTGTGTAAATCACTACTTGATTTTCTGTTCCTTCAAATGGAACTTAACCCTCCTACATTTCATAGGTTCTTTTCAATTAGGATAGCCAAGTCTGAAGGTTAAAGAGGTAAATGTTTCCCAGAGGATAAACCATGGCACAAAGAACAGTGTAATTACCCAAGACTGTTGCTGAAAGGGGATCTTTTCCCATCTGTTGAGGGAGGGGACAGGTCTCCCCTTCCTGGTGCTAGGAAGTCATCTCTGTTGGTTCTCAAGGACAAGAGCAGGAAACCACAGGTGCCCATCCCAGAGAAGTCTTTGAAAACAGCACGTGAGAAACAGCTGCTCTCACCCCCCAACTGTGCGCCCGGCTAAGAGCACTGGCCCCAGAGGCGGACAGAGTTTGCTCCATGAAGGGACCAAAAGGAAACCAGCTTGATTTTAATCATCTGTCAAAACGGTTGAAAATGAACTTTCTCTCAGCTAATTCTTTTTGAAGCTTTCAAAGCCTGAGAACATAATAAATGCTACCCTTTGTCGTGTTTCTCATCCATTTTTTTTGGCCATGGCACAGGGAGGTAGCTTTTGGAAGTATACGGCTGTCCTCTCTGATGACTTTCAAAAACATGAGTTTTCTCATCAAAACTTTTTTGCCATCTGAGGCTTAGCACATCCCGGGCTGACTAAGTGTTCCGTAGGTCAGGAGGCAGTGGATACGAGCGGTAAGCACAGTCTCTTAATCTCTGAGACTGTTTCCTCATTTGCAACAGTTAATAACTGTCTCTAGCTGGTGGGACTGCTGTGAAGATTAAGCTTGATAATGCAGGAGAAGTCTCAGAGGCTCAGCAGAGTCCTGGCCAAGTGACAAGGACATCGTCCCCACCAGTCGCTGTTACTGTCACCACTCCACCGCCCGTCCTGCGCCGTCCAGGGCGGCGGTCGCCGGCCACCTGTGGCCGCTAAGCAGCCGAGCGAGACGAGGGTACCCAAAGAGAGGCGCGCTGCCAGCGGGGAGTGTAGACTAGATCGTGACGTCTCAGTATGAGAACAAGCATGTCACGCATGGCCCTGACATTGCATTGCTGAAACGATGACCTTTGGACATACTGTGCCAAACAAAACGTATTATTAAATTCGATTTTACTGGTTTCTTTTTTCCTTTTTAGTTTGGCTTGCTCATTTGTGATTGGCCGCAGTGGGCTTTAGCTGCTGCGTGCCTTTCTCCAGCTGCCGTGAGCGGGGCTGCGGCGCTCGGCTTCTCTCGCCGCAGACGCGGGCTCTCGGGCACGCGGGCTCAGGGGTTGCGGCTCCTGGGCTCTCACAGGCTCAGCGGCTGTGCTGGGGCTCGGGAGCTCCGAGACGCGGGGAATCTTCCCAGATCAGGGGCTGAGCCCATGTCTTCTGCTTTGGCAGGCGGATTCTTTGCCACCAGGGAGGTCCTCTTCTCCGTGTTTTGAAATATGGCTTCTAGAAAATCTAAAATGGCACGGATGACTTCCACGTCAGATTTCTCCGGGATGGTGTGAGTGTAGGCCAGCAGGTGGGGCGGGGTGAGCCCCCGTGTGGTGGTCCGCACCATCAGACCAAGGAGACAGAGACGCAGAGCGGGAAGGCTAATTCCCAGGGCACCGCGGACTCTCGTACGGTTTAATTCCACAGATGCCGTCTGGGGTTAAAGGGCGGTCCTCACAGGGACCAGCTCTCTGTCCCGTGAGTCTGAAGACAGGCTGAGAATCTGTGGGCTCAGATAAGGGGGTGTCTGGAGAGGGCATACCGCGATCCCCCGGGGGGAGACCAAGCCCAGGGTGGAGCATCTATTTGACAGGAAACCACACAGCGGGTAGTCATCAGGGACCTCAACCAAGGGGGCGGCAGTGGAGGGGTAGGGAGCCCACCCTGGGGTCTCTGCTGCCAGGGATACAATTCAGCCCCACAGATGATGGTCAGCATTGACTTAGGGCCAGGCCCTCCGTTAGAAACCAGACTGAACCTGGAGCCTGCCTGCAAAGTGATCCCAGTCAGTGAGGAAGACAGAGGTGATTCCAGCCCAAGGGGATAGGACCGTGGTGGGGTGGATGGAGCTCACTGGTCCCCGTCAGTGAGGAAGACAGAGGTGATCATGGCCCAGGGGGATAGGACCGTGGTGGGGTGGGATGCAGCTCACTGGTCCCCATCAGTGAGGAAGACAGAGGTGATCCCAGCCCAGGGGGATAGGAACGTGGTGGGGTGGGATGGAGCTCCCTGGTCCCCGTCAATGAGGAAGACAGAGGTGATCACAGCCCAGGGGGATAGGACCGTGGTAGGGGGGGATGGAGCTCCCTGGTCCCCGTCAATGAGGACAGAGGTGATCACGGCCCAGGGGGATAGGGCCGTGGTGGGGTGGGATGGAGCTCCCTGGCGGGAAAGCGAACCCGTTCTCTCGGATGAGGGGCAGCTCCCCAGAGAGAGCAGCCTCCCGACGGAGACCTTCCTGCGGGAAGCAGCCAGGTAAGAAGGGAGAAGCAGGTTCTAGGTTGAGGGAGCGTCTGTGCAAAGCCAGAACTCTGCACTCCAGGAGCTGTGAGTGGACCCCGGGCAGCTTCACAGAGACATGAAAGGAGGACATGCTGGCCAGCAGGGAGTGGTCAGCTCACAGAGTCTCAGCGGCACAGAAGCAGGAATTTGTGGGCACAGGGCAGGGGCCTTTGAAGAACTTTACACAGAGGAACGGCGTAACCAGGTTTGTGCTTTAGAAACATCTCTCTGATCACACTGTGGGGTTCCGGTTCGGGTTCTGGGTAAAATGGACTGAACACATGTTGCTGCTGTTCTAAGCCATTCAGTTTGTGTTCTTCGCTAGAGCAGCCCTTGCAAACTAGTACATCACCACCTTATTTTTCTTTCTTAAACCACTTACTCCCATCTTGTTGGCTAAATCACCTCCTCCCAGGTAACTTGCTAGTCTGAACTTTCGCTATATGCCTTTTGGCTCATGACCCTGAGGTTGAGAGTAATATCTGTTTTTTTGTGGAACCTGGAGAAGACGATACAATTTCTCTGAGTGGTTAGCTAGTAACTCATAAATATTGTCTATGTAGGTAGGACATTGTCCCCTACAGAGTTCACTTTTGTCCTATACATAGTAAGGATGTAATATGCTGTAATACATTGGGAAAAGATGCTTGCTCCTTGGAAGGAAAGCTCTGACCAACCTAGACAGGGAATTAAAAAGCAGAGATGTCACTTTGCCAACAAAGGTCTGTACAGTCAAAGCTGTGGCTTTTCCACTAGTCATGCACAGATGTGAGCATTGGACCATAAAGAAGGCTGAACAGCAAAGAATTGATGCTTTTCAACTGTGGAGCTGGAGAAGACTCTTGAGAGTCCCTTGGACAGCAAGGAGACCCAACCAGTCCGTCCTAAAGGAAACCAGTCCTGGATCTTCACTGGAGGACTGATGCTGAAGCTATCGTTTGGCCACCTGATGCAAAGGGCCAACTTGTTGGAAAAGACCCTGATGCTGGGAAAAACTGAGGGCAGGAGGAGAGGGGGCGACAGAGGAGGAGACGGTTGGATAGCATCACCGACTCAGTGGATGTGAGTTTGAGTAAGCTCTGGGAGATGATGACGGACAGGGAAGCCAGACATGCTGCAGTCCATGGGGTCGCAAAGAATTGGACACAACTTAGTGACTGAAGAACAACAATGGGTTTGGAGTTTCTTCTGCCATACACACCACCACAAGTTTCCCTGGGAGTAAGGTGGATGGAGGAGCCGTAGGGGCTGGGGATGTGTGTGGTCCAGACCGTCAGCAGAGTCCAGTGCTCCTTGTCAGGAGGGTGCTGAGGGAGGGAGTCCAGAGTGAGAGCAGAGCATCCTTCCTGTCATCAGGAAGATGGGAAAACAGCAGAACAGGGACAGCGCAGAGGTCCCAGGGAGGTCCAGATGGACCCCCACACATCTGCAGGGAAACAGAAGGAGCTGAGGTGGGAGCACGTGGGGAGGAAATGGGATTCCAGTTCTGGGAAGACGCCCTGCCCACCAGCAAAACTGGAACGTCTCAGGAGTCTGTTTGTGGGTTCCAGTGAAGACACTCTTGCGACAGATGAGAGCTGAATTAAACGGCGCTGACGGAGCCCTCGACTCGCATGTGAAGGGGTCTCTGCAGACTCTCCTCCCACCCCCACTGGTTATTTCTGGGGCTCTGTCAGCAGAAGAGCCGTTCTTTCCTCTCTCATTCTCAGGCGCCTCCAGGCCCTGACCCAGGCTCTCAGGGTGCTAGAAGGCTGAGCATCCCTGCCCTTGCGTGTCCTGGGGGCGCGTGGCACCGTGCCCAGGCCTGGCTCTCCCCTCCTTGCTTGGTGCTAGGTCCCCACCAGTTCGTGGAGAATCTGTGCAGTGTTCTACCCCCGGTGCCTGTACCCATTGCCATGGGGACCCCACCACATGTCACGGGGGGCCTGGAGGCCCTGAGTGCCTGGCGCGTCAGCTACTGGTCCAGATTCCAGCGGGCGTTCTCTCTCCTCGACTTGATGTATGTCTGCAGGGCCAGGTGGGGGGGTGGGGCCCCAGGCCCCTTCCCCTCAGCCTCTGTCCTCGGAAGCTCGCCCACATGGCAGAGCCCACATCACGACTTCCACTCCAAAATATCCAGAAGAGATGACATGGTACCCTTTGCTCCAGGGAGGACTGGCTTCCTTCCACAGCTGTGCGAGTCTCAGCTTCTAATTTTTAGGGCTGTTTCTCCAGCATCTGGGAGCCAGCTCCCTGAGTGGGGCGGGTGTGACCCAGCTCCCAGGGGTGACCTTAGGGGCTCGTTCCCAAGTCCAGGGTTCTGGAGCCTGAGCATGGCTGTGAAATATTGAAGTCAAAACATGTAAAATATTGAACAGTGAGATCCAATTAAAATATTGAACAAGAAGCAAACAGCTGCAGACAGACAGCCCTCAGGGTATGTGAAAGGGAAGGGAAAAAACGCAACTCAGACAAACAAATAGTCTGGTACCTTTGGAGGCAACAAAGGGAAAATCCAATGCGATGATGAAAAACTGTGGACAGGGAACAAGGCAAGAGTGAAAGCACCTTTCTCTTGTAAATGACAGCAGACCAGATGTTTGTCGCCCAGGATGGTGGAGAGGGTCATCACTGAGAGTGCAGACATGGACAGGTGACCACGGGTGGTTTATTCCTTCATTTTTTAAAAAAACCAAATCTATTGACATACAACAGTGTGTATGTTTAAGGTGTACAAGGTCGTAAACAACGCAGCCATGTACTGTAATGATTGCTGTCAAAGTGATACTTACTGCTTCGATCACACTACATAACTCTTCTTTTTGGTGACTGGGATAATTCATTTTCAATAAGGGAGTTTCGTCGTTGAGCTGTCTTTCAGTTTCTTCCATTTCAAGATAAAAAAGGAGGTGGGAAAAGGAAAAATAGAAAGAAAGTGTGAGGTCTGAATGTTTGCGTCCCTCAAAAATTCAGATGTTGAAACAGACCCCATCCCTGTGATGGTGTTGCCAGGTGAGGGCTTTGGGGAGTGGCTGGGTCAAGAGGCTGGAGTCCCCTTGGGTGGGTGTGGAGTGCTGATCGGAGAGCCCACAGTGAGCCTCCGCCCCTCCCAGCACTCAGGACACAGCGGGAAGACAGCCATCCGCAGAGAACCAGGAGCCAGGAGGGCCATCCCCAGACACCCTGGACTTGCAGCTTCCAGAAATGTGAAAAGGGGCGTTTCTGTTGCTCCTAAGCTGCCCATTCCCTGGTGTTTTTGTTCCAGCAGCAAAACGGACTAAGACAGGAGGAGAGGCTACAAGCGGGCGACACTTTTCTGGGGAAAGGCGGGACTCGGAGTGTTATTGTGTCTGGCTGGAGAAGCAGGCGTGGGAAGAAGCGATGGGCACTGGGGCACCCCGAGGGCCCGCTGCTCCGGTCGTGGGTGCCAGGGCCGCTGCGGTCCCACGGGTCCCTGAAGGCCCAGGGCTCTGCTTCTTCATTCCGCTAATCCCGACTCCCTCTTCTACAAGGGGGGCCATCGGGCTGTCCCCCAGGGCTCACCGGGGCTCAGCACTGACGTGGAGGTTGGACCCCCTGGTGGCACAGTGGCAAAGAGCCCACTTCCCAATACGGGAGACGCAAGAGGCTAGTGTTTGATCCCCGGGTGGGGAAGAGCCCCGGGCAGGGAATGGCAACCCACTCCAGTGCTCTTACCCGGAAAAATCCCACGGACAGAGGAGCCTGGAGGTCTGTAATCCATGGGGCCTCAAAGAGTCGGACAGCGCTGAGTGACTGATCACAAAGTATCTAGCACAGTGCCAACACATAGCAAGTGCTCAAAAATCGTTAGCTTCTAAGCTGACGGTATTACTACTGCAGTTGTTCCGCCTTCTCAAACGTTATTTTTCTGTATCACATATTTTAACCTTTTTAGTCTACCTTTATGTGGAATCCTTGATTCCTGATGCGAAGAGCTGACTCATTTGAAAAGACCTTGATGCTGGGAAAGATTGAAGGCAGGAGGAGAAGGGGACGACAGAGGATGAGGTGGTTGGATGGCATCACCCACTCAATGGACATGAGTTTGAGTAAGCGCCGGGAGTTGGTGATGGACAGGGAGGCCTGGCCTGCTGCAGTCCATGGGGTCACAGAGAGTCAGATATGACTGAGCGACTGAACTGATCTGATGTGGAATCCTTGCTGTAACCCTTTGATTATCTCAGTAACATTCTCTGGCCCCTTCTCCAGTTTTCTCCAACCATTTCTGAGTAGAAGGAAAGGAGGAAAAACCACAATAAAATGATATGAGCTTGTGTGGCATGGACTTTTTCCTTCTTTGCATCCTTGGTTGAGTTTCAAGGAATCCATAAAAACATCAGCTGGAGGAAGAAATTATTGTTTTCAGCTGAAATAACATCGATGCAAATATTCTTTTTTTCAAGAGTGAGGGACCAAGAAAGTGAAAGAAAGAATTTGGTGTTGTCCTGCCTTTTAAAGGAAATCTGGGTTTCGGGAGAAAAAGAAAAATCAGGTTGGTACATCTGAAGGCAGCTGAGGGCTTCAGTTCCAATGGAACAAATGAAGTTATTTACAAACTAGATGTTAAGTGGCTGATTCCCAATCGCCCTAGAACCCCTGCTTGCCCAGATCAAATGATGGGGGACTAGACAGAGGAACTTGTCTGAGGAAGCTGGCTGAGAAGACCATAGCTGACTCAAGTCTGAAACTGAACCGCTGGGATGACAAGTCTTCCCTCCTTAACAAGTCCGGGTTAAAATCGGCATGCGGCCTTTTCCGTCCTCTCACTAGCTATTTTGGGTGATTTTTTCTGGAGGCAGATGTAATTGTTGAATTTGCAGATGTTACATTTAGCTCTTCACATCCCCAGTGTGTATCTTTTCTTTCTTTCTTTTTTTTTAAACAGGAAACAAGTTTAATTAAAAATTACATGCATTTTCTTTCCTAGGCCTTTTTTTGGCCTGAAAAGTTTCTGTTTCAGGGGAACCTTGTCCCTGAATGTTTCCCTTAAATTCTTTTCAGGGTTTATGTCGTTCAGCAAACATATCCCTAGCCCAGATCTACTTAAACCAGCCACGCTTAGAAGAAATTGAGATATCAAGGAACCACGTCAGGACTTAAAAGGAACATGGGCTTCTGAATGAGGTCAAGGCTCAGAGATGGTTTGTACCCGGCGGTGTTGAAGGGAAATTAGGAAACAGGCCTTCAGAGCCAAGGTGAGTACCCATCTGCTTTGGACTGAATGTCTGTGTCTCCCCTAAGTTCATAGGTTAAAATTCTAACCTCCATCATGGTGCTGTTAGCGGGTGGGTCTTTGGGAGGTGATGACATGATTCATACTTCTATAAGAAGGGACCCCGGAGGGCTCCGGCACCCCCCTTGTCAAGTGAGGACACAGCAGGAGGACAGAGGTCTGTGGTTCAGGAAGTGGGCCCTCACCAGACACCGAATTTACCGGCAACTTGGTCTTGGTCTTTCTGAGCTCCAGAAATAAATGAGAAAAATGTGAGAAATAAATGGCTGTTGTTTGTAAGGCACCCAGCTTATGGTATTTTTATGACAGCATTCTGAACTGACTCACGCACCTCCTGAACAGAGTAATAGCTCACATTCATTAAGCTACATGCCCGGCACTGTTCTCTCACTTACTTCTCAGGGTATTTCTGTAAGCGAGGCAGGTGTTATTACTGTTGATGCGTGCAGATGAACACACAGAGGCTCAGAGAATCTGGGGCCCTCGCCCAGTTAACAGCTGAAAAGATGGCCTAATTCTAGATGCTTCTTCCACCCCTGTCTTTCCTCCCTTTCCACTTTCTAACCTCCCCAGTGTCCACTTAGGGGATGGTGTGGCTCCAGTGGGACTAATGCCAATCCAGCTCTCGGGGTGGGTCATGTGACACAGGCAAGCCAGTCAGCACTGGGACAAGGTGATTGGCCAGGAGTGGTCACGTGCTCCAGACCATTGCACTCAGGGTGAATGCAGGGCTTGGGGAGAGAGGCCCCTCTCCTCTGTACTTTGGGCAAGCATGAAACTGTTTACTATTACAGGAAGGACTGTCAGAGGGTGAAGCCGATATTCTGGGAGGTGACCTGCTGATGGCTGAGTGAAGCTTTAGAACCGTGGCTGAAGCCTGAACCGCGTGGCCTCAGCAGTGAGCACTGAGCCGTGTGTGTAGCTAGACGGAGCTGGTCTCCGGGCCTCAGAAACATCCCAAGTGGGGCCATCACACTGACCCAATGGATCTGCAGCTTTCTGCCTGAACCTCGCCTGGGGATGCTCTCCTTGGGCACCAACGTTCCCTTAAAAATAACACACACACACACACACACACACACACAGAGGTTCCCTTAAAATACAAGTAAGGGCCTGTAGACACCAACACGACTGGAGCTCGCTCATCTCCACTTGAGCCCCTTGATTTGGAGGCGTCATAGCGTAATCTTAAATCAGGGGCTTTTTTTTTTTTTTTTCGGAGAAGTTTATTCAGGAGAAAATTTTAGAAGACTTGATGGTGATTTTGAAACAGTGGCAAATCATTGATAAGTAGTTAAGTTCTTTGGCAAAGCCCCTCCCCCCTTCCCCCACCCCCATCCCTGCCCTCTGGGCACACATGGGTGACCAGCCTAAGAGAGCTTGCTGTGGGCTGCCCACCTGCCCCCTAATGCCTCCCGCTTCCTGTGTTGGCAACTCCAAGCTTCACCCTAGTTTTGATGTTCTGCCTGAGTTATGATAATTATTCTGGCATTTCTCCTACCAGGACGGTTAGTACTATTTAACAGCAGAGTCATGAACAGGGAAACACTTTCTCAACTCGCAGGAGTGAAACTCAGAGAGATGTCAGGGCAGACATATCTGGGGGCCGAGAAACACTTGTTCTCAAATCACACCTTTAGTGCAAGTGCCGTGTGCTCAGCCAAGGCAGGGTCAGCCCACGCGTGTGTGGAAGTCTCTGTTTAACCAAACCTGCAGCCTCAAAAACTCTTTCTTTCTCCCCCTGCCCTGTCTCTCTGGCTCTCTCTCTCTCCCCTCCCCCCACCCCCACATACTGTCAATGAATTTTAAGAAGAGCGCAAAGAATAGAAAAAGGAACAGCTGAGTAGAGGAAGATGAGATGCGCACTGCTTCCTCATCCCCACCCCATCTTTGGAAGGTAGCGGCAGCTGTCCTGAGCCGTCTGTGGATTCTCAGACTCCACCAGGGCGCCTACTGGACGTGGGGCTGTTTCTGGAAAAGGAACGGGGAATGTCTGGCTGGGAGGAATGCAGAAGGACCAGTCTGCCGTCTGGATCCACAGCTATTCTCCCCCACCACCCCTGGCCACATGTGTGCCCAGAGCTTTGCCCTTGAGCCTGGCATGGCCACAGCGAGCCTTTACCCCGCAGCGTTTTAGGCGTCAGTGAGAACACTGCTGTAATCTTGTCTCTCCATAACCCAGGAAACCTCAGATGCTGGGTTTAAGGTTTTGATTCACCAGGCACTTATGGCCTGCTATTTCGGGTAGTTCAACTACGATGGTAATTAATAGCAACGGACATTTAAAAACTACGTGTTTCTTTCCTCTTTTCATCACTAACACAGAGGCTCCTTTATGGCTGTGAAAGACCTGCAAACAAGATGGTCAACCCCGGTCTCCCAACTCCAGCCCCTTCGCAGGAGCAAGAGGAGCAGATGCGGGACTAGGGCGTGAGGGAAGCAGAAGGGTGTGGAAGGGGGCGGGGCCTCCCGGAGGATTCTGCACATCCAGGGACGGGGACGGGGCGCCCCACGGCTCTGGCAACAACAGGCGACCTGTTCATTAATGGGACGTATTGAAGGAGGTGGCTCTGCACGTGAGTGATATGGCCCTCGGGGACGTGTGAATTCTTAATATTACAAGGGTCTGCAGGCTCCATGAGGGCAGAGACAAGGTCCCTTTTGCCCCCGGAATACCCTAAGTGCTGAGCAGAGGGCCCGGTACGTGAGTGGCTGGCAGTGACTCGGGGGGTGACTTACGGCGCACACCTAGGAGAGCTGAGGTGAGCCGGGGCCAGGACAGCCACACTCCGGGATGAAGTTATCAAGAGGGTAGTTCAGTGGGGATTGTGATGTCTGCGTGTGAGGTTTCGCCAGCTTCTGGGCCTCACGTCCAGAGTGTGGGTCTTCCCGGAAGAAGGAACAGCTCACCCCCATCTCTGCCCTTCCAGGCAGGCTGTCACCTTCCTGCATCTCTCAGCATCACTTATGCTGTGGCAGCCTGTGGCTCTGTGTGCAGAGGAACTCACGCTATAGCTACAGAACTGTACCAGGATTCTTAAACAAACCACAAGGCACTCATTGTGGGCCAGTTTCTTTATTTGATCTTGGGCTCCCAGGAGCTGGAAGGAAGTGAGGTTTGTCAGGAGAGCACTCAGGGAAAAGGGGCAGTCCCTCAAGACTGCTGGGTCCTGGGGCTGACATCAGTGCCGGCCCCTTCCGGGAGGCTTGCTCTGTGGTCTGCTGGTCCTCCCTCTCGGCAGGGTCCGTGGGAGGGGCCGCTGTTGCCACAGGACAGCTGACCAGGCTTCCAGATGCTCAGGAATAGAGGACGGTGGCATTCGCGCAGGCCACGGTGGCGTGGTCTTGGTTGTAGACCTCCAGCAGGACCTGGTAGTCTCCCTGAGGGACACGGGGAAGCCGCAGTTGTGAGACCCGCAGAGCCATCACCTTGCAGCGATTGCTCACCAAGCCTGTCACAGGCACCCTCTGCTCTCAACTCTGGGGGTTAGGTAAGCGGGACGAAACACACCCGCTCCTTGGAGCCCCAGGCTGGCCGGAAGAGCGGAAGGAGCCTGTGATGGATGGCTAAGCCTGAGATGCCGGTGTTCCTGACGGTGCTCCTGCAGGGAGTGGGCTGATGGGGTGCCTGGGGCTGGTGTGCAGTTTTGAGTAGGGTGCTCAAGGCAGGTCCCCTGAGCAGGTGACCTTGGGGCCAAGACCTGAAGGAAGTGTGGGAACTCGCCATTCCCCTGGAGGCTGGGGGACCCACATTTGAAGAAATGGACGGGATTCCCGGGAGAGGCCCGCAGGTGGAGAGGGAAGGAGGCAGGGGATGGCCCTGTGGGCTGTGGAGGCGGGGTGCTGGCCTCCACTCCAGGGTGTGTGTGTGTGTGTGTGTGTGTGTGTGTGTGTGTGGCCTGTCCAGAGGTGACGGGGGTGGTGGGGGGCAGGGGGAGGAGACGCTGAGGAAGCGGGTAGACCAGGTAGGAGGTACTGCAGAGCCAGGTGAGAGGTGGGGAGAGTTCAGAGCAGCCGGGGGAGACGGGGCGGGGGGGTGGGGGGCTGCTGGCTGGATTTGGAAAGAAGAGCTGAGATGGTTTGCCAAGGAAACCCATGTGGGTGGGGAAGAGCGGGTTGAAAGCTGACCCCAAGGATGCTGGCCTAAGCAACAGGAAAGACAGTGCTGTGTGCTGAGACAGAGGAGACAGCTGAGGGACAAAACTCAACCGCGCAAAACCCAAACGCGCCACTAGAAAAAGTGTTCCTGCCTTTCAGGGGTCCTTTCTGGCCATGGCCGGCCACAGAGGAGCCCCTCTGTCTGCGATCAGGGAAGGCCGGCCAGGCTGTGTGGGGTGCAGCAGAGGACCCAGGCCTGAGCCACGGCTGCAGCGCTTGTGGCCGAAGCCCTGCCCACCTCCACAGCCTGCGGCTGTGGATTCCCTGTCCCGAGGAGAAAGTCTCTGCGTGGTGGAGGGTGGAGGAAGCTCCTGGAACTCTCTGCCTGTCTCTGAGGAGCCTGGCACCCAAGAGAAAGTGTGCATTAGTTACTCAGTCCTGTCCAATTGTTCGCGATCCCATGGACTAAAGCCCGCCAGGTTCCTCTGTCCATGGGATTCTCCAGGCGAAAACACTGCATCGGGCTGCCTTTCTCTTCTTCGGGGGTCTCCTGCACCGCAGGCAGATTCTTTACCATCTAAGCAACCAAGGAAGCCCCATCCAAGGAAGGGAGGGTGTTTAATCTGTATCAGCCGGAGGGCAGGGCCAGCTCAGACCACCGGATGGACGGTCCATGACTGGTTTCAGGCTAGGAAAGAACTTTCTAGCAATTAGCAGAGGCCCAGGAGTGAACGGGTTCCCCAGCACTGATGGGGTCTCTGGCGTGAGAGCTGCTGAAGGCGACCTTAGGCACCCTTCACCTTAAAGACTCCATGACGGTCTAGGCTCCCTGGGTCGGCTCAAACTGCAGCAGCTACGACTTCAGAAGCAGTGTTAGGGGTTTCAGTCACTGTGTAAGAGTCAGAGAATTAGGCCTGGTTAAAGACCAGCTCACACGTGCACCCGAGTGAGTTTCCTCCTCATTGTCATCATCGTCATCACCATCATATACTTTTCACTGTTCGTGTGCCTTTAAGAACACGCCACACAAAATTTTGGAACCCAGCTGAGTCTTTCATCCTTGCTTTAGAAACCTAACAAGAGATGCAGTATTTGAAGGAAGGGGTTCGGGATTCTGAATCCCAAGATGCTCTAGGGGGCGAAAGTATTCAGGCAGCTGTGCGCATCTGGGGGCAGGAGGAAGGGATGAGGCCCAGGACAGGGGCCTTCTCTAAATTCTAAGTCAGAAAGCAGCCTCCACAGACAGATGCCTGCTGCAGGCGTGACTTCAAAGGGGCCAAGGACTGGTTGTGATAAAAAGAAAATAATACCAACATACAGAAGACTGGCGGCTGAGTGGGAAGTTTTCAGCCGAGCAGGGGTGGAATTAGCACAGAGCCCATCTCTGGAGGTTTTGGTGGGAGGAGGGGGGACCTGGGGAAGGTCTTCTAAAACCAAAAGTCTGCGCACCATTTCTGTCCCATGTTAGGAAGCAGCGTCTCTGCGGCCTGAAGGCTGGGTGCCTGGGCTGGCCGGGCTGGTCTCGGGCCAGCAGGGGAGCCCAGGTTGGGACTAAGGCCTCCAGCTGCCTGTGCGGCTCACGTGATGGGTCACGCGTGTCCGCTCTGGTTCTGTCCCCTGCAGGCCTGGCTTGGGGAGTCAGGACTGGCCAGGTTCCTGCTCCACGGGCCCAGAAAGTCTTGAAGAGGTAGGAGGATCAGGCAGAAGGCTTCCGTGGGTGCTTGAACAGGCAGGAGGGGGCAGGCAACCTGACCACTCCCTTAGCCTCACGCTGGGCGACATCTCAAGGAGCATCGTTAGTGGGCCATGGATGCAGGTAATGCATTCTCCCAAGTATCCTACGTGGATGCAATAAACCTCATTACACCTGGGCTTCTTTTCTTTCAAAGTGATTCTATGACTTTTAAGTTCTTTCTCTCTATTTCATTGCAGTTGCTAAGAGTAAGTGCTTTTCTTAAAGTCAATAATGCAAATTAAAAGTTAATTGCTTGCAAGTTTTGAGTTGATGGATTGGGGGTGCATGGGGAGGCTCCACAGAAAAATGGAGAAAGAAAAAGAATTCAAATAGCAAAGATTTAAAGCAAAACCTGTGGGAGAAATTTGTTTTCATATTCTTGAAGGGAAGAGAGTTTGCACAACTTGTGTGTTACCCTGAAAGGCCTGAGGATAAGACTCTGGAAAGCTGGACCTGCCCCAGCTGCCAGAGCATCGCTGGAGAAAGATCGAGGTGGTCTGGAGACTTGGCGGCTTGAAGCGGAGAAACGCAGAGGCTGGGACAGAAAGGGAATGTGCCAGGGGATGAAGTGAATTCAAGGGGTTCTTTATGGAGAAGGAGGTCCTCTTCTAGAGTCACACTCAGGCATTGGAAGATGAAATTGAAAACCAAAAAAATGAAACTGATCACATTTCTGTGATTCTCTTGACCTTTTTCCGAAGGATGCTCTCAGGAGTAGCTATTGAGCATGGATTGCTATGTCCGAGACGCTGGAATTTGGCTGTTCCATAAAGTAATGGTCTTTTAATAAAATGGAATTGTTGGAAAAACAGTGAAGGCGCAAGACATGGGCATTCTATTTACTGGGTGGGAGCTTGTGGGTACTGAGCAAGCACAGTAGCTGGGGAGCTTAGCGCTTCCTGGGCTGTCTCTCTTTCTTTCTCTGAATGGCCAGCCCACCTGGGGCTGCCTCCCTCACCTCTAACAGCTCTGGCCACACAGAGACCCCAGGACAGAGTCCTCCAGCAGAACAGGGCCCCAGAGCCTCTCTCTTCCGGCACTATCTTCACTAGGGGTGTCCCAGGGCCCCGCAGGACACCAAAATGTCAAAACCTGAGCATCAAGCTTTAATTAGCAGGTGCCCACGATGAAGTAACGGCTTCACCCAGAAAGGGTCTTCTCAGTGACGGGCTACACAGAAACTTGAAGGTTTTGGTTTAATTCCCTCTCCTTCTCCTCGGCTCTCTCTCCCCTACTCACTTCCTTCTCGACACAATAATTAAGGAACATAATAAAACGGAACACCAAACCCTTACCTCGGGAATTTTAAATCCAGGATTATTGATAGGGCCGGCATAATAAATCTGCTCTGGAAAAACAGACAAAACACACGTCACATCATTCAATCATCGAAAACAAAATTGACTTGCTCTATTATCTGTGCTCACTGTGCCCTGGGGATCCAGTGATGAGGAAAAAAGTCTCTGGCTGATGGTACATAAATCCCTAAGTGAGACAGGATCCAGGCGTTAGCAAGTAGCAGGAGACACGTGGGTCATGAGAGAGCCAGGCAGAATGAGGGGTCAGAGGGTAGGCTGGCCCTGGGATGCTCAAGGTTAAATCCTAAGACAGCTTCCCGTAACTGATAGACCTTGGACAGTTACGATCCCTTTGGGCTCCGCGCCCTTGTTTTTAAGAAACGGTTGCGAGGAATGAAGAGAGTTAATCCATATAAAGCACTGATAAGGATGTCTGGAAAGCTTTGCTTAAGTTACAAACGGAGATGCTGCGTTTGAGGTGACAGTTGGTGAGGGAGAAGTCACTAACGAGACGACGCTCGACGCTCGGAGGACAAGCTCTCCCCGAGGCTTCTCGCTGATTCTGGGACTTCTCTGTAGCCTTTCAAGACACTCCCTTTGCTGTTGCTGGCAGGAGTAGGTTTCTGCTGCCTGCAGCTCAAGAACCATGACTGCTAAGACCGTGAACCACTTAAGTCCCTCAGGGAACGGGACCCAGCGGACAGAGGAGCAGAGCCCCAGCTCAGCAGTGAGTGCGCACTTCCCCAGGTGTGGCTGGATGCTGTCTGCATTCCCCTGGACGCGTGTTATACCAACCTCATGATTCTGTTTGGTGTTCCAAGGCGACACAGCACCTTGGAGGCAGGACCCAGCTCTCCTCCCCACTAAGTGTTGGGGACAAGTTGCTTAACTCTCCTGTGACTCAGCATCTGCACTTGCAAAATAGAAGCAGGAACGCCTTTCCTGCAGGGCAGAGAGGACTGGAGCTCGTGGAGAACCGGGCGGTAAGGGAGAACCAGCAGGACTTCCCCATCCGGTTATCACCTTACTCACCCAGTGTGAGGGAGAGGGACGCTAAGGTGCCCGTGGGGGACACGGAGGACACACCGAGGCTGGGGTTGGGAACCTTTTTCCTGCGCCAGTGTGAACAATTGCTAAGTTCTACCGGTGTCTTTATTTTTTTTTTTGCTTCCGTTTTAAAAAATGGATGAGTGCTGTTTTTTTGAAGCATACCAAACAAATGCTATCCGGCACCTTGTTACGCTCATTTAATGCTCCGAGATCCGCTGAGTCGTGTTCCACTATGAGCGACCTTTGCAGGGTGGGAGATTGCCATGAACTCAGTCTTCACTTTACAGTTTCAACTGGAGCTTTCTGTGGGCCCATGAAGTTCCTGAGAATTGCTGCAAGTAACTCGTGAAACTTTTTTTTTTTTTAACCTGAGGAAACAACACCTAAAATTAAATTCTTGCTCCTTCCTTTTCCAGATCATCTCAGGTTCTGAGATTCCTTTAATTAACATCCTCACACTCCAGGGCTATAAAAAGAGCCACAGTATATCTGTACCCAGTTCTTCCTCTCCTTCTTTGGGAATCTTGATCAGTTTTTAATACGGAGCGGATTAAAAATTTCATCCTCCTGCTTCTGAATACTTGAAGTAGCTTCTGCCAATCGACTTTTTGGGGGACCCAGATATTTGTGTGATTGGCACACAGTGTCTTTTTAGAGAGGAAATGGATTTTAAAATGTGGAAATAACAGCTCCCAAAGAGTCTTGGACCAGACAGCTGCCCTTTCACTAAGAGAGAATCTAATGTTATTTAAACTTGGCACATTCACTGTGCACTTGCAATGGGGCATTTATAAAACCATGACAAGAGCAGCCTTCCAGGGCTTACTCGCTCAGAGTCCTGCCACGCCCCTCTCCAGGCATTCAGAGATATGCTTCTTACCCCAGTCTTTATGCCCTAATATCACGCTGGCCTCCTCTTAATGCCGAGCTCCTATAAGGACTCGTTGACGACCTTAGCTTCTTTCTCTGCCAAGACTGTTTCCAACAGACACATGGCTGTGTCCCCCACTTCTAGCCAGATAGTTTCTCCTCTGTTGGGAGCGTTCTGGGGTCTGGGAAAGGGTAACAAGAGCAGTCCAAGAAGGCAAACCTTTTCTGAGCAGTGATAGGATCCCCCAACAGAGAAACTCACGTCTCACCCCAGCTACATGAGCAGCTGTATCACCGGTGACGTTCTCAGAACATCTTGGAGGGCGTTTTCATTGGAAACATACAGAGTCTGAGTTTTCCTCGGATGATGCACAGTTACCTGGCCTCTTCACACGGTCATGGTGTGTGCAGTCGGACAAGCTGTACTGGTTCTCCATGTGGAGGTTGTACAGGCTCCTAATGCCTGCCCCCTTCCCCTACAAGATGTCCATGTCCTGATTCCTAGAACCCATAGATACTTTACGAGGCAAGAGGGGTTTTGCAGATGCAAAATTAGCATCTTGAGATGTCATATTAAGGATTTTGAGAGGGGAGATTATCTTGGATTGTCTGGGTGAGTCCAGTGTAACCACAAGGGTCCTCATAAGCTGGAGAAGATCAGAAGAAGAAGGGGATGTGAGGATAGAAGCAGAGAGGAGTGATGTGGCTGCAAGTCAAGGAATGCCAGCAGCCTCCAGAAACTAAAAACCTCAAGGAAATGGATCTTCATCCATCCTCTGAATTCTCCAGAAGGAACACAGCCCTCCTGACTCTGGCTTCAGGCTTCTGGTGTCCAGAATCGTAAGAGAACACCTTTGTCTGGCAAGTCACTAGGGTCACAGCAGCAGTAGGGTGCTAATACACTGATCTTGGGTTCAGAGAGGAGACGCTACGTGGTTGACCGCAGAAGGGCCAAGAGTGGTGGCTTATATATATTTGAAGCAAAGTGAAGTAAAAGTTTCTCAGTCCTGTCTGACTCTTTGAGAGCCCACGGACTATACAATCCTTGGAATTCTCCAGCCCAGAATGCTGGAGCGGGGTAGCCTTTCCCTTCTCCAGGGGATCTTCCCAATCCAGGGATTGAACCCAGGTCTCCTGCATTGTAGGCAGGCTCTTGGGCTCCCAGCAAAGGCCTCTTTGGAACCATGACACCCATGTGCTCTACGATTTCAACAAAGAGAAAGTACCTGGGCTAGAGAGCGAAATTTCCAACACAAATTCCAACTAAACTCAGGACTGGTGGTTAAGAAAAATGTAGAGCAATATAGAGCCTTCCAGATCAGTGATGCTCAATATAACATTCCACACAGGTGTGACTACCCTGTATCTGCATCATTAAATAAAGCAGACGCTAGCCACAGGTGGCCACTGAGAACTCGAAAGGTGGCTAGTGTGGCTAAGTTTATAATTCAATTTAAATGTAAGTGATTTCAGTAGCCCCCCATGACCAGGGGCTATCATACTGGACATTGCGGTAGGTCAGCACTATCTAATAGAAATATAAAGTGAGCCACATCTGCAATCTGCATTATTTTTAAAAAGGAAAAAGAAACAAGTGAAATTAATAATACATGTGTATTAACCCAAATATTAAAATTATTATTGTTTCAATGAGCCTGTTTGCAAAGCAGAAATAAAGACAGAGACATAGAGAACAAATGTATGGACACCACGGAGGGGAAAGCGGGTGGGACGATGAGCCGAGAGACTGAGGCTGACACACACACACTGTGGATGCTAACAGAGATGATGAGTGAGGACCTGCTACGCAGCACAGGGGACTCCACTCGGTGTTCCGCGGTGACTTAGCTGGGAAGAAAATCTGAAAAAGAGGGGCTATGCGTGTGTGTGTGTAGCCAACTCACTTTGCTGTACATCAGGAACTAACACAACATTGTAAGCAGCTGCACTTCAACAAAAACGCTTTTTTTTTGCAACAGAAAACAGAGTTAATACACTGCGTACAAAAATTTTGAATTTAATTTTTTAAAAATATCTAGGCCCCTAAAGGCAAAGAAAGTGTTAAAGAACTTAAAGCCATTGACAATGAATATTTATCTGGCAGAGTGAGACCAGTTAACAATTAAAGGGAAAAAAACAAAAACAAAACCGATGATGGCTCTAAGACAATGACATGCATATCAAAGTTAAACTTGAAAAAACTGATCCAGCCTTTCAAAATCCTGTATCAAAAATGGCAATGTTTATGATCACATTGAAAGTAAAACACGCATGAATTAAAATATGCCATTAATAATTTTATCTTGAAGTTATGTGAATCATCTCCGCTTGAAAGATTTTTTTCAACAAAATTTAAAAAATTACTATAATTTCAATACATTACTGATATAGAAAGTATAAATGAGATTTTAAAGTTCTTTTTTCATACTATGTTTTCTACAAAGTCTTCAAAATCTGGTGCAAACTCTGCACTCAGAGCACATCTCCCTTGAATGGGCCCCATTTCTGATTATCAGTAGCCACACACGCATAGTGGCTCCCAGACTGGACAGGGCCAACAATGGAGCCACGGATGGCCCAAGAGGTGAAAGAATTTTCTCCAACTTCATTCCTCCTACAAGAGCTTTCTGCCTTTGCTTCCCAGGTTTTCTCTGTAAGAGCTATAACTTCTGGCAGCAGGAAGGGAAGGAGGATTTAATTTTTTTTTTTCTTACCAACCTATTTTTGGATTTCTGTGGATAAACACTTAATATAACTCTCAAAATACAGCTTGTGAATCGGTGGGCTGATTGCATTGCCAGAAGTAGAAGCGAAGAAGATGGTGATGGGAAGAAAGAGAAGAAACTGAGATGATCTTCAGAAACCTGGGGCAGCCACAAGGAAGGGCAATGTGACCCAAAGCAATGAAACAGACATCACAGAGGGTGGTCTTCCTCAGACTGAGGTCTCAGGGTTCATGCTCATCAGAGCTCTCAGGATTTTGTTAAAATGCAAATACCAGCAACCCATGGGGTCCAAGTTTTGGAGTGTTGCAGGAGAGCTGCCTGTCCTCCTTCTCAAATAGCTTCCTACATGATGACTACACAGAATTGTGAGTACTGGCTTCCTTGGTGGCTCAGTTGGTAAAGCATCTGCCTGCAGTGAGGGAGACCCGGGTTCAGTCCCTGGGTTGGGAAGATCCTCTGGAGAAGGGCATGGCAACCCACTTCAGTATTCTTGCCTGGAGAATTCCATGGATAGAGGAGCCTTCTTGGCTACAGTCCACGGGGTCGCAAAGAGTCAGAATCGACTGAGTGACTTCACTTAACTTCAAGTAGATTTAATGAAACTCCACAACAGGCTGAGAATTTGTAAAGGATCCCGTATTACCTCAGAGAATTAAAAACATTTCGGTCCTTTTTAGCTGTTCAGTTGCTAAGTTGTGTCCGACTCTCTGCCACCCCATGGACTGCAGCACGCCAGGCTTCCCTGTCCTTCACTGTCTCCCAGAATTTACTTAAATTCATGTTCAATGAGTCGGCGATGCCATCCAACCATCTCATCCTCTGCTGCCCTTTTCTCCTGCCCTCAGTCTTTCCCAGTATCGGGGTCTTTTCCAAGGAGTCAGTTCTTCACACATCTAGTGGCCAAAGTACTGGAGCTTCAGCTTCAGCATCAGTCCTTCCAATGAATATTCAGGACTGATTTCCTTTAGGATTGATGGGTTTGACCTCCTTGCCATTCAAGGGACTCTCAAGAGTCTTCTCTAGCACCTCAATTTTAAAGCATCAATTCTTTGATGCTCAGATTCTTTATGGTCCAACTCTCACATTCGTACCTAACTACTGGAAAAGCCATAGCTTTGACTATCTGGACCTAGGTCCTATGTCATTATTAATCTCAATATTCTGGGCTCAACAAAAAGAAGTGATGGGGTTCAAACGACAAGTTGAATACATTCTTGGCTCACTTACAGGAGGCTTGATTTTGAGGATGGAGGGACACTCCCAGGGCTACAGTATTCCTTAACAGGCAGTATGTCTTTCTCTTTCTTCTTTCCTTTCTTCCTTCCTTCCCTTTTTTCTTTCTTTTTTGTCTTTCTGTCTTTCCTATCTTCCTTCCTTCCTTTCCTTCTCTTGGTAAAAAAAAATGTCTAAGGTGATCATTGTGTCTTTTTTTTTTTGCAGTTCAAGGGTGGGTGTTTCTTGCCGATGCAGTAATAAACCACTGTTTTTGTGGATTCTTCATGAACTTGCAGCAGCGGCAGCTGCCCAGTCACTGCAAGCAGGAAACCCACAGCTGCTTGAAGTATGCAGACAAAGGATAAAACATGAAGAGAAGAGAGGCTGAAGGCTGAGTTGCTGGTGCTTCCAAATTCCAGTTTCATGAGAACTGCAGGTGGGGGTTTCTCCCCAGAGGTGGAAGGGGCCTGTGGGGGCTCTGCTCTCTCAGCCAGAGAGGATATACAACCTGGATCTAAGTCAGGTTCCCGCTACCTCCAAGGGAAAAAGGTCTTAAGCTTCTAAGCCTCCGAGGCTCTGCTGCCTCTCCAAGCCTTGTTAAAATGCAGACTTCCACTCTGAGATTGATGACTTCAGGGGCTCAGAGCCCTTGCTTGAGAAGCCCCTCATCACCTGCGGGCAGCTGCTGCCATTTATCACTTACTGAGCCCTGTGTGCCAGACTCTGTCCTAAGGACTTTGTATAATTGTCCAATTTATCCTTACTAGGGATCCCATGAGGTCTGGGCAGAGATGTGGAAACCGAGGCTCAGACACAGAGTAATTCTGCCTGAAGTCACATAGCCATAAGGGACAGCAAAGGTCTAGTTCTGTGTAAGCCTGGCTTCCAACCCTGTGTTGGAAGAGACTGAGAACAAAGGCCCAGGGACCAGCAGGAACGAAAGCCTGAAAAAGCGAAGCAACTTGGAGACGCAGGAAGTCTTGTTGTTGTTTAGCTGCTCAGTAGTGTCTGACTCTTTGCAACTCCGTGGACTGGAGCCGCTAGGCTCCTCTGTCCATGAGAGCTCCCAGGCAAGAAGACTGGAGTGGGTTGCCATGCCCTTCTCCAGGGGATCTTCCCCATCTAGGGATCAAATCTGCATCTCCTGGGTCTCCTGCATTGGCAGGTGGATTCTTTACTGCTTGAGCCACCTGGGAAGCCCAAGATAAGGAGGTCCCACTGAGATCGCTGGATTCAAAGTCCAGAGTGGTAACCATTAGACCATAGGGCCACTATGGGAGGTCTACAATGGCCCAGAAATCACAGATGTGCAAACAGGTAGGAGACGCTACCCCAGAGAAGATGTATTTTAAAATTGAGGCCTCAGACACAGCCACTTGCTCCCCTTCTTTCAGAGCAGAAATCAGTGGCTCAGTTCCTGGGGCTGCATTTGTTACTAACGTGTGCCATGAATGACAACAGTTGCAAAGCGAGGCCCCAGGTGGGGCTGTGGGTGTGCTCGGCAGAGGCTGTCTGGTCCTTGGCACAGATAACCGGTGGGATTCTTCAAGGTGGCCTTTGCCTAGAAGGTGTTTTGTCTTGTTTCCACTACAGCTGTGTGAGGTATAAGACATTTTGCAGAAAGTGTTTGGGGTAGTTTTTCCAAATCTAGGCAATTTCCAAATTTCCTTCATTTCTTAGACTCACAAAAAGCAGCACTTAGAGACAGAGAGGCAGCGGAACTCTGGCTGATGAAATGTGAATTGCTGACCTAGATAGAGCTGTTAGGACTGACTCTGAATTGCTAGAGACAGTGAGACCGAGAGGCCTTTGCAATCAATAATCTCGGGGCATGGCCAGGCTCACGTGCTCAGCGTGAACCAGGACAGACAGGAAATGCCCAGGTTTGCAAAAGAGAGGGCGGGGAGGTGCCCAGCCCCAGCACCCAGTAAGCTTCCCGCTTTGCGGAAGCCCTACAATTCCAGCTGCTGTCAGGAAGGACACCTGCCTCCTGGGCAATGTCATGTCAGACCTGAAAAACAGCGCTGAGGGGATCTTCTCCACTGTGTTTTGAAATTCATCTAATTATGATGTATTCCCCGCTTCGGACAAACACTTAACAGAGGTAAGATCCGATTGATACAAAAGATGAACCAGAGAGCAATTATTTCTTTGATTAAAGGACTCATCAGCTTGCAAAAGGTGTCAGGGCCATGTTTATCTTAACCCCAAGCTTCGCAATGCCTTTAAAATTAAGTCCGCATCTAATGTTTCCATGTAGCTTTCTTACCGTACCAGTCATTTGTCACAGGGTGCCGCTGCTAACACTAACAATCTTCTCTTTGCGAACACCTGATAAACACCTTCCATTCAATGTCCGCACTCACCCTGTAAGGCAGGTCCTGTGGGATGGGCCGTGTGGTCGTTTTTATACAACATGTGATGATGGTTGAGGTTAAGCTTATCCGCAGGGGAGGGGGGACCCTAGACGCCGGTCTGGATGTCGTGACCTTGGCCGAAAGCTCCTGTCCACCTCTCTCTGGGCCCCAGCTGGCCGTCAGCCTGCCAAACACCTACCTCCTTTCCTTCTTCCACAGAAAGAAAACTTGGGTAGATCCACTTCACAGATAGGGTAGGAGAAGTTCAGGATGGACAGTCCTTTACTGAAGAGTGCGACGTCCAGGAACAGCTGCTCGATGTCCTCCCCTGGGGGCAAAGGGGAGACCAGCCTTCCTGTTAGTATGGGGTTCACTGAGCATCAGAGTGTGCAGAAGTCATAAAAGCCTGAGCTGAAGGACCTTTCATCGCCAAAAGTCTGTGCTGTATGGTGAACAGCTTTCTGTTTTGGTAAAACAGCGTTTGGGCGATGCAACTGGGACAAGTCTGCGGATGAGAGACAGCCCTTTCACGGACTTCATCTGCTGGGGCAGCTGGCTGATCGGTGCCCCTGCCCTGAGGCTGTGGACCCAGGGGACCTGCCTCCTACGGCTTCTCAGCCACGTGGTCCCAGGTGCTCTTCTGATAGCAGGGTGCTGCGGTCCAGCCTGCGACCCCCGCCGCTGATGCCCAGTATCACACAGGAAGCTTCTGGCCACTCTGCATGGCCGGCTCATGACCCTCTGCCTTTCTCTCCTTTCCTCCTGTTTAGATTCTGCTCACTCCCTTCCTTCTAGTTCTCTATTTCTCTGTACAGCTTTCCTGGAGCTGTTGGTATGGAGCCCAGACACTGTGCAAGGTCTGGAAATACCAAGATGCCTGAGAGTTCTTGGTGTCTGGGAATGTTCCCTCCATTTCTCTGGAAAGATTCCATGTGCTCAGTTTATTAAATCCTTCTGCTCTGGTTTTGAGGAAACTGTTAGAAAGGAGAGAATCTAGCAGCTATAGCAATGTGATGACCAACTGTGATGACATGGCCACATAAAAATAAAAATAAACAATCTGAAAGCATTCTGGCTCACTGACTTGGTGGAGGGAGAAGGTGTCCCATGTCTTTGCCCGTGTCTGGGTTTAAGAGCTTAGATGAGCTATTTATGGAATGAAATAATGCAAAGATAAACCATGCTGCTGGTACTAGACTTGTTTGTGGCTGAGACAACTAAGCAAAAAAGCCTTCTCTTGAGCAAACATTGATACTTAGGCTCAAAATATTTTCTTTTTTTTTGCTGGATATACTGATTCTGGGTGCTTATAGCATCCAAATGAGTGTCTAGGGTCTCTTCTCACAAAAGAACAGCTTTAAATGAGAGTTCTGCTCTATCTGGATATTACCCAGAGAGAGAAATGAAAATGGAAATGGAAATAGTTAATTCCAGAGAGTGATGGGATGCAGCAGCTCAGCCACTACAGTAAATACGAATAACTGGGTGTCTGGGCCACAAAGAGTTTGGGTCATGTTTTATATTACGTCAATCATTTTTACTTACTCAGAACAATTCCAAATCTAATGTTGAGATTTGGTTTTAATTGGCTGGAACACTGGTCGACAGAAAAGCCAAAATCTTGCAATGGGTCTGCCAAGAAGTAAACAACGGGTTAGATGTGAGGACGCCGCGTGGTCTGCAAGCTCACGCTCAAGACTCACACCCATTCTGCGCCTTTCTTCCACGTGAGTCACTGAAACGGACTTGGCGGCACATTGCCCAGTCCTCTTCTTGCCCAAGACCATGATGCTTTCAAGCGCCCCTCCCCGTCTCTGCAAACTCCATGTCGTGTTCACTCTGACGGCAGGTCTCAGGCGGAAAAGACTGCAGGGTCCTGGTGGGTGGGCTTCCTCTTTTTTTCCCCTAACTTTTTGGCCGCGCCACTCAGCATGTGACATCTTAGTTCCCCAACCAGGGCTCAAACTCGAGGCCCTTGCAGTGGAAGTGCAGAATCTTAACCACTGGACCACCAGAAAAGTCCTGTGTGGGTTCTATCTTTACTTGTGAAAGCTCTGATTATTGTTTGCTTTTATTTCCTGAAATTTTGTCCTTAAAACTGATTGCCTCAAATACTTCACAAAGCATTTCGTACTAACCCTAACCCTATATTTCAAACAAGGGAAAATAGGTACAGGTTTTCAAAGTTAACACCTGCCTTTATCACTCCATCCCACCCCATCCCATGCAACAGAGCAATTTTTCCAAACATCCCACTATCTGAAAGATATTGTGTTAAATAGAAAAGCTACAAAAGCAATACTTTTTACTTCTAATTTCTGCTCATCTCGAATATCCCAGTGGCTCGCCTATGCCTTAGAGAAGTCAAGAAATGCTCTGCTGGCCTCAAGCTCCATTTTCCACATCATGAGTCCACGCTCCAGTCTGCGGTCTTGGTGGCAATGTCAGCCCCACCCAGCAAGTCTTCCAGCAAGTTCCAGGTGCTTTGTCCTGAGTCTCATGGTCTTACCGGTTCAGGCTATTGTCTAAAAACTAAGGTCGCTCATTCTCACTTTTTTTGGGGGTGAAGGTTTCTCTGTGCTGTGCTAAGTTGCTTCAGTTGTGTCCGATTCTTTTCGACCCCATGGACTGTAGCCCACTTGGCTCCTCTGTCCATAGGATTCTCCAGGAAAGAATCCTGAAGCGGGTTGCCACACCCTCCTCCAGATTTCCCTGACAATCCCCTAAATAGTCTGCTTCTCTGAGCTCTTCAAACAATTGTGTCTGAAGTACTGTTTAAGGTATACAAGCACGTGTGATTTGTGCCTTGATGTTTGACTTGTCCCACAATAATTAACCTGAACGCAGACCTCCCGCAAGGCAAGAGCCAGAGTTTTCTTTCTTTCGTGTTGTTTTTCATTTACTTTTTCGTTATGTTTCCCTCTGGGCCCCGGAGAAGACAGCTGATTTTAAGTGAGGGTCTGCGTTATCTGAGTTGCTGAGCCACGCACTTGATGGGGTTTTCACTTAATTCTCCAGACTGCCCCGCGCCTAGCGCAGAGCCTTGAGGTCAAACACAGAGTAAGCACTCCATAAATGCACACAGTGCGTGGATGAATGGGTTACGTATTAAGCTATTTTCCCTCAGCTTCAAATCTAGCCTTCAGGGCTCTGCTGTGTGAAGCTCGGGGCTCTTTGCATTCACATTTCTGCTTTGCCACCTGTCAGAGATGCACCAGAGAGAGACAGGCTGAGCGGAAGAAGGACTTCTTCTTACACTCTGGCTGATGCTTGAGTGTGTCCCCTGCTGGTGGCCTGTCGCCTGGCAGTGGCAGCTGGTCCCAGTGTCCACCGCCCTTTTGTACCTTCCTAGAATCAGCTGAGGCTCAGCCCTGCTGGCCCCAAGCTTCGGTGGCGATGGTGACTCAGAGGGTGGCACCCCTTCCCTGGCTGCCTGCATCTCAGCCCTTCAAGGGCTCTTCTGTCAAACCTGCACATTCTAACAACCTTCCCCTCTGTCCTCTGTTCACAGCCCTTGGGCAGCAGCTGCTTCCTTGTTTTTTTTTTTTTCTTTTCTGGTTCTCTAACAACTGCTTGTGAGATTTGGACTATAACGAAAGCTGAGCGCTGAAGAATTGATGCTTTTGAACTGTGTTGTTGGAGAAGACTCTTGAGAGTCCCCTGGACTGCAAGGAGATCCAACCAGTCTATCCTAAAGGAGATCAGTCCTGAATATTCATTGGAAGGACTGATGTTGAAGCTGAAACTTCAATACTTTGGCCACCTGATGCAAAGAACAGACTCATCCGAGAAGACCCTGATGCTGGGAAAGACTGAGGGCAGAAGGAGAAGGGGACGACAGAGGATGAAATGGTTGGATGGCATCACCGACTCAATGGACATGAGTTTGGGTAAACTCCGGGAGTTGGTGATGGACAGAGAGGCCTGGCGTGCTGTGGTTCATGGGGTCACAAAGAGTTGGACATGACTGAGCGACTGAACTGAACTGAACAACTGTTTAACCAATACCCTGCATTAAATTTTCTGTTGAAATAACTGACGGGGTTTCTGAATTTCTGACTGGACCTGGACTGACAGAATGAGTGACAATCTTGAGAGACAGGCATGGTCATCCTCATTTCACAGATGGGAAAAGAAAGACCCAGAGAGGCGGTGTTGACTTATCCAGGTTTAGGAACCAGAAGATGGCAGAGTCAGGATTCAAACTCAAACTTGAAAACAAACAAATAAAAAGCTGCCACCCAGTATTGCACAGAGGCATGCACAAAGTAGAGCCTGGAAGGTGTGTGTTAATGATCGGATTAGTAAGACTGCCTGGGGATTCTGTGTGAGGCATGTGGCATCTGGCAGTTCTACTTCGTAACTGGTTTCAATTTCAGCTTAGCTATGAGCTCACACTTGTTGGTGGGAGCATTCCAGACAGTTTAATCATCCACACTGCTGACCTGGAAGACGCATAATTGTCTGTGGTATCTGCTGTGGAAATGATCGCTAGGCTATTCAGCCCTGCGAATCTAATCTAGGTGCACTTTTGCTTGATGAAACTCCTATCATCTGGCCACTAATTTCCTGGAGGGATAAGCCATTTTCTCTTATGCCCATTTGACTTGTTCATCAGTATCTTTGAGCCCTTCTGGCATTTATTTCAGCTTGGAATATGGGAGCAGGGCTTAAGGACACAATTTTTCCTGCTACATATTTGGCCCTCGGTATTAAAAAAGAAGCTAACCAACAGAGGCTTAGAAAAGTGCATCCCCAAAATTGTGAACAAATTTCAGTTGCGATTTGAGGAAAGATAAAAGAGGATAAGCATATGTCGATTAACTAATTATCAGGTACAGAATCACACTGTGTTTACCGATATTTTAAAGGCATAACTGGAGAGAATAAAGTGAGGCCAGAAGAAGGAAATAAAACATCTCCCTGGTACTGGAAAAATATTATTGTGAAGAAAATCATCTTAATACGGAAAAAAGTCACAAAGAAAGCAGCAGGTTGCTTCTCTCTGAGGATATGAATGTAAAACAGAAAGATAGACTGTTTAGAAAGTGCTTAGGGCTCTGGTGATCTTTCCTAGCAGTTATTTCAATTTTACGTTTGAGAGTGAATTTTATTTATTTATTTTTTTTTTGAGAATGAATTTTCCACGTTAGCGTAAACGTGCAGTTTGCATCGTCTCGGGGAAAGTGACACCTTTCCTTCCGGCCCCCAGGCCCACCCTCACACACTTACTGCCTTTCTCCTGCTGACTGGTATCTTCCCTTGGGCACTTAGCATGCTCTGTAAAAAATATTTTTCATTTTCTTGTAAACCTCTGTCATTCCTCTACCAGATGCTTCAGGGCCAGCTGCCCAGCCTCAGAGCCTCAGAGCCCAGCATCATGTACTGTGTGGGACTCCCCTGGTGGTCCAGTGGTGAAAGCTTCTTGCTTCCACTGCTGGGTGCACTGGTTCAATTCCTGGTCGGGGAATTGGGAACTAAGATCCCACATGCCATTGGCATGGCCAAAAAACAAAATAAATTAAATAAAAAACAAAGACATTCATAAGAAAAAGATTATACTAGGTTCCAAGTAGTAGTTTGTTGGATGAATCAGAGGGATTTTATGCAGTAAACTCATCAAGAACTTGAAAGTCACATTTCTCAACTTTGTCATTATGGACATTTTGGGTCAGAAATCCTTTTGGAAAAAATCCTTCTTCTTCTTCTTCTTCTCTTTTTTCTGTGTGCTGTAGGATATTAGCTACACCTCTAACCTACTAGACTCCAGTAGCATCCCAGACTCAAGTTCAACAAAAAAGGTTATGGATTTTACTAAATACCCTCTTGGGAACGAACTTGCCTGGTGAAGAACCACTGCTTTGAAGTAGTGCTTTCTCAGTTGCCAGACAAACGTCTATAGAATCAGCTGCCAAAATAAAGAAAGCGGGCTGCATTTTTAAAGCAGGTCTCCTTATATGTTATGAGAGTTGATTGGAGATCAGGGTGTGGGGTTTCCTTTGGACACTTGTCCCAGGTAATTTTGACCACATAGCAACTGTATTATCTGAATTTGGATCTTCTGAAAGAATAAAGCTGGGGAGTTAGTCAGAGTAGTGTTGCTGGGTTTCAAGGGCAGAGATAAGTATTTCCTCCCAACACTTCACTGTACAGCAGTGAATGAACCAAGAAAAGAGGAGAAGCTTCAGGGTGACATGTATGATCTCTTCCTCGAGATCTGTTTCCCTTGGCCTCTAGGCTCTACCTCCATCCTCTCTGCCTAGGCCTTCCGTTCGGCATCCGCCCGGGAGACGGCAGTAGTAACAGTAGGTGAGCGGCCGTGTTGCCCCAGGCCCCGGGGACAGGTGTGCCTGGAAGGCAGCCTCCTCCGAACAGCGGACACTAAATCCCCAGGCAGAAGGGTGAGGGGGCGTCTGGGGAAGCAGCCAGGCGCAGCTGCCTTCTCGCTAAGGGCGGCGGCGGTCACACGCATCCTGGACCGCATCGTGCTCCTTCGTGGAGGAGGGGAGACCTGCATAGACAGGTGTGGCTTAGCATGCCCAGGTCTTTCCACATCTCAGCTCCAGAGCGATTCCGGGGCCTGAAGTGCTGTTGGTGGCCTGTGCTCTCCCGGGAGGGCCTGGACTCAGGCAGTCATCGGGAGAGGATGAGCTGGCCTGGGGCGTTTCCAGCCAGTGTTGGGTTCTCAGCTGGAATCAGGGCAAGAAAACCGAATGCAATGGCACAGCCTTGGGGAATGCAGTTCCTCTCCGAGGTCGGTGGGGCCTGACGGGGCCAGATGGGTGTACAGGGCGGGGCTCCCCGCTGCTATGTCTCAGGTACTCGCACATCCCCAAGTCCTCGAGTCCCCAGCAGTCACTCTGCTCCCTGCAGTCTCTGTGCTGCTGGTTGGGTGGTCTGGGGGACACAGCAGGGGACAAGTCTCCCGATGCTGGTCCCATTTCCCAAATGTCATAGCTCTGCCTGTTTTTGTTCAGTCGCTAAGTCGTCGTCAACTCTTTTTGACCCAGTTGCCTGCAGCACGCCAGGCTTCCCTGTCCTTCACCATCTCCCAAAGTTTGCTCAAACTCATGTCCATTGGGTTGGTGATGCCACCCAACCATCTAAACCTCTGTTGCCCTCTTCTCCTTTTGCCTTCAATGTTCCCCAGCGTCAGGGTCTTTTCCAAAGAGTCGGATCTTTGCAGCAGGTGGCCAAAGTACTGGAGCTTCAGCTTCAGCATCAGTCCTTCCAGTGACTATTCAGGGTTGATTTCCTTTAGGATGGACTGGTTTGATCATAGCAGACATGCCCACAAATCACATATCTCAGCTGGTTGGATAAATAAATGGAAAAGAGGCAAAGCTGGGAGTTGGATGGGAGCAGGAGGGAAGCTGAACTTTCCCGTCCGCTCTGGTGGGGGCCAGCAGTCACCTGGGAAGCCTGGGTCTTAAAGCCAGTGACTAATTTCCCCTGCACTTGGAAGACTCTTCGGAAAGGTGTTAGCACATATTAACTTTATCATCTTCATAACAGAGGTATTTGCTTTGGCACTTAGGATGGAGTTTCTGAGTGTGGATGAAAATCTAGTCTCAGGCCAAATATTAGCAGATGTACCTCTGCTGTCTTTCAGAATTCTTCTGCAAATAAAACAAAATAAACAGATCTTGCTTTTGACTTCTTCCTTTAGGTTGGGTGGTTACTGGTTTTGCAAGCTTGGGCTCTGTTTACCCTACAGGCCTAGTTGTGCATGGATCTGAAAGTTTGCCTTCTTATGTGGCTGTGTTTTGATGGGGTGTTTTAATTTTCTTGTGTGATTCCTATGATAGCATTCAAGGGTCATTGTGGATCCTTGAAAAAAAAATAAAGATGATGGGAAGGCTTCCGTGAGATGCCATGGCTGGAAATCCGTTACCACGGCAACATAAAATTAATTTCCTCTTTTCTGTCCTTGACGTGCTGTGGTGTGTTCCTTTCCCCCTTGCCCCATCCTCTTTTCCTGCCTTTGAAGAGAAAGAAATGACTTACGAGGTGGTAAATGCATTCTAGCTAGCTGTTCTGTTATTTCCTGGTCTCTCCTTTCCCCCACCTGTCAAATCTTATTACTGCAGAATAGCACAGGCAAAGCTCCCCGATGGGCCATTGTATTTCAAATAATAGCAGTTCTGCCCCCATTCCAGTCTCCTTGGTCAGCATTTCATTGGGAATTGACTCACACAGCCAAAGGCCGGTATGTGATCTGGATTTTTGTTTCTTCAGCGTGTTATGTAGAAAAGTGAAAGTGTGAAAGTGTTAGTCACTCGGTCGTGTCCGACTCTTTATGACCCCGTGGTCTGTATAGCCTGCCAGGCTCCTCTGTCCATATAATCCTCTAGGCAAGAATACTAGAATGGGTAGCCATTCCCTTCTCCAGGGGATCTTCTTGACCCAGGGATCGAACCAGGGTCTTCCAATTTGCAGGAAGATTCTTAACCATCTGAGCCACCAGGGAAGCCCTGGATATATAGAGTGGGGGTTTAAAAATGCTTGACCATGGCTCCTGACTTCAAAGACAACAAAACGCAATGGACAGCATCACAGGGGAAGAGCTACTGCTTGTAACACAGAGGGCGAGAATGCTACATCCCACAGCCTGCCTGAAAGCTTAGTGAATCCATTTTTGAGTGAGAAGGTAGGTTTTGGCTGCCAGATTCAAAATTCTGTGTCCTTTATCTCGTTTACTTCTAACTGCTAAAGAAACAGGATTCACTGGGACTCATTACTGACAGATGAAGGGTGTGACTCTGCACCCTCTTTGGGTCTCTGAGGTCCACTCTCCAGGGATAGCTGGAGTCTGGCTTCCACGAGCTTAGGAGGAGGTGGTTTTTTCTATTGTAAACATTTGAGGCCAGAAAGAGATAAAAAGCAATGAAGATGAGCTTTCATCCAAAACACCTTGCCAAATGTCTCAAGGGATATAACGACCCATTTGTAGCTCTTACGATTGATCTTCTGCATCCCAAGAGTAGATGGATGATAAACACTAAATGCAGTTTTATTGTGTGCCACCATGGGGGTATCATGCACACTGCTCAGTCACTCTGTCGTGTCCGACTCTTTGCGGCCCAATGGACTGTAGCCCACCAGGCTCCTCTGTCCAAGGGATTTCCCAGGCAAGAATACTGGAGTGGGTTGCCATTTCCTACTCCAGGGGATCTTCCCAATTTAGGGACCAAACCCACATCTCTTGTGTCTCCTGCATTGGCAGGTGGATTCTTTACCATTAGTGCCACCTGGGAAGACCTGGGGGTATCGTGGTGCCACATAAAATCTTAACATGAGAGCAGAAACAAACTTGAACTTGTCTTACCACTGACAGTGCACATTAGTGGCTGAAGAATGGGAAATGCAACTCAACTTCTCACTCATTTTACTGAGAACCTGATACACAGCCTTGGGGATACCTGGACGGACCAGAAAAGGCTTCTGCTTTCATCTGGAGTATCATATTTCTGTCACCTAATTATGATATTACATGGCCAAAACATAAACTCAACAAAAGATGGACGTGTACTCTAAATCTCTTATTTCATGGTTAACCTAGAGTCACATGGTCTTTCGTGTGCAAGCCGTGTCTGCCATACATCCATCCCACATTACCTGACCTGATCCCTTTGCAGGTTAAAGTCAGTCTTAGTGGTGGTGTTGCTATTCATAGCTTCAACTTCCACCACTACATTCAAGACACAGACACGAAGAACTTTCCTGATGCTGAGCCTTGACAATCCCTCCTGACTCCACCTCCCCTTTCCCACCCCAGCAACCACAAATCACTGCTTCAACAACATAATTCTGTCATCTTGAGAAAGCTACATATGTGGAACCATACGGTATGTAAGTGTTCCTCTTAACTTGTCATATATATATTAAGATATAAAAATATGTACATATTTATTTTTAATTGAGTATAGTAGACTTACAGTATTGTATTATATTAGTTTTCTGCATACAGCATAGTGATTCAATGTTTTTAGACATTATAAAATGATCAGCACATAGGCAACCTTTAAAGATTGAGTTTTTTCTTTCTCCAAGTGGCCCAGGAGACCCACTCAGGTGGCTGTGTATCTCAGGAG
Source organism: Antilocapra americana (assembly GCA_007570785.1). Classification (NCBI taxonomy): domain Eukaryota; kingdom Metazoa; phylum Chordata; class Mammalia; order Artiodactyla; family Antilocapridae; genus Antilocapra; species Antilocapra americana. The sequence goes on from ML664180.1 coordinate 17,910,409, forward strand.
CGTTTTTCTGCAGTGTGGTTATTTCACAGCCTAGCTACGCATCTGTCCTTCATATGGAAGGACAGCTGTCCACTTTGGGGCCATTACGAATAAAGTTGTTATGATCTTTCACACACAGGTCTTTGTGTGAACATTGTCTCCATTTCTCTGGGGTATATACCCAGGACTGAGGTTCCTGGGTTCTACGGTGAGCATATGTCCGGTTTTACAAGAAACAGCTTGTTTTCCAGAGGGACTGTGCATTTTACATTCCCTCCCAGCATGGTAGGTACGTTCTCTTGGGAGAAGCTTGTTCCCTGGGAGAAATCAGGAGAGGCGCTTGTGGTCACTATGGGGTCGACAACTTCTGTGCCCACAAGGTTCAGGCAAAACTCCCTCCATGACATGAGATGACTGTTCCAGGAAGAGCGAATCCTGGAAGCCATAAGCTGGCCGTGCAGCCATGGCTTGCTGTTAATGGGTGTCGGGGAGGGCGGTTTAGGTGGCCAGTGTTGGGGGTTTCCTTTCTCAGCCTCCCCTGCTTCCTTCCCATTGTTGTCGTCAAGACCCCCAGGGTGGTTTGGGCCACACTCTGTCATACAGAGGCCAGCAGAATTCTTAGGACTCATTTCCCCTGTGCTTCTAGCATGAGATCAATTTATTAAACATTCCTTCTCCCTCCAGTACTGCTTTCCCCACACTTGGTAAGAAATTGTCCACTGCTGCCTCCCATCCTCCATCAGAGCCACACGATGAAACATCAATTTACACTTTTCTTAGGAAGCAAGACTACTGACGGAGCTGACGGTCTGTCTTTGTCTGTCGGGCTGTCATAACAAAATTCCACAGACTGAGTGGCTGAAACGACAAACAGATGCTTATTCCTCAGAGTTCTGGGGGCTGGGAGTCCAAGGTCAGGATGCTGGCTGATTCTGTGCCTGGTGGGAGCCCTCTTCCAGGTTTGCAGATTTCTCTACGTGTCCTCACCCAGCAGAGGCAGAGAGAGCATCTACTCTGGTCTCTTCCTCTTAGAAAGGCACTAATCCTATCATGGATCCCCACCCTCCTGACCTCATCTAACCTGAATTACCTCCAAATACCATGACCGTATGGGCTTCCTCAGTGGCACAGTGGTAAAGGACCCACCTGCCAACGCAGAAGACGTGGGTGGGGAAGGTCCTCTGGAGGAAGAAATGGAAAGCCACTCCAGTATTCTTGCCTGGGAAAGTCCTGTGGACAGACGAGCCTGGTAGGCTGCAGTCCATGGGGTTGCAGAGAGTCAGACACGACTGAGAACACACACACACACACACACACACACACACACACACACACCATCACATTGGGGTTTAGACACTTTCAGTATGTAACACGTGTAAAGAGCCTCCTCTTCATGGCTAGCATTCAGCCAAGGGGACAGACAATGACGCTGTTTCAGGGTCCGACCACCCTGATTTAGAAGGAGCGTGACTGCCCCACGAAGGCCCCAGAACGAGGAAGGAAGTGTGCTAGGGCCCACAGGCTCATTCTTTACCCGAGAGTCAGAGGCACCGTGTCTCCAGAGACCATGCAGCTTTCCTCTGAAGGTGTCTGCTGTTCAGTCGCTCAGTCGTGTCCGACTCTCTGTGACCCCACGGACTGCTGCACGCCGGGCTTCCCTGTCCTGCACTATCTCCCTGAGTTTGCTCAGATTCATGCCCATTGAGTCGGTTATGCCATCCGACCATCTCATCCTCTGTCGTCCCCTTCTCCTCCTGCCTTGGATCTTTCCCAGCATCAGGGTCTTTTCTTAAGAGTCAGTTCTTTGCATCATGTGGCCAAAGTATTGGAGCTTCAGCTTCAGCATCAGTCTTTCCAATGAATATTCAGAGTTGATTTCCCTTAGGAGTGATTGGTTTGACCACCTTGCTGACCAAGGGACTCTCAAGAGTCTTTTCCTGACAAGATGAAGAGGTTCCCTAATGGGAGTTTCTACCAGGATGTCTTGTACTGATCAGGGAAGCAAAATTCCTCATTGCTAGAACTACGCACCCCTCCTCCGCCCTGCATCTCTCACACCATGCGATGAAGCCAGAAGGAGTGCTGGACGTTCCAACTCTGCAACAGACCTCTCCCTGATGGGAAAGAGGGAGAAGTTTCTCATCTGCACGGCGTGGACCACCCAGGAGTAGGATCTCGTGGCATGAATGACACAGGTCTGCAAGCACTCACTGGCAGATGCCAGAGGAGAGAAGAACCAGCTGCCTTTGGTTTGGACCCTCTGCCAGCAAAATAAATTCCTAATTGAGAAGAGGAATCATTTCTCTGCTTCCTGAATCAACACAATCCTATTATATTTTCCTCCTGTTTAGAGGATTAAAAATACTTTTGCTAAAAATAAAAAAAGAATTCTGTTGGAAGATGGCAAACTGAAATAAAAACTAAGATGGGAAACCTGATTTCAGATTGATAATGAGAGGCATGCCCCCGCTGACTAACCACGGCCTTCTTACGCCCACCGGGCTGCACACATGTTTGGCGCAGCCCACGAGCTGATCGAAGGAAAGCTCCAAGCAGGCCTGCCTCAGCACCGTAGCCGTCTCCTTCACGCCGTTGCTGGAACCACTCGGAGAGCATTCAGCCTTTTCTTGCCATCTGCTCGTGTGTTTTCAGAACATAGCATTTAAAAGCCATTACTGTATGGAAACATTACCAGACAAAGCTGGTGAAACTAGAGAAATTCTGCTACATACCCTTGCCCAGGCTTAAGCCTCAGAGAAATGGAAAGAAAAGTCCTGGGCTGGGAAGCTTTTTTTCTGAGATAAGGAGATGTAAATCATAGATGCTCACAATAGTTTGTAACTGTGAAAAATTGGAAGCAACCTAAATATCTGTTAGAAGGAGAATGTATGTAATTGTAGTCTATGCACCAATGACATGTTCTACAGATGGGAAAGGGAATTCTCCAAAGCTACACATACTAGCTATCTCTTGGAATAATGCAATACATTGATTTCAAAATAAACTGCTAATTCGGCTGTCATTAGTTCCATGCATTTCAGGTTAGACGTTTCTACGTTGTCATGTTGCATGCCTGCAGTACTATTCTGTACCCTCTCTTCAGATCCTTAGATCCTGTATTGGCTGTGCTGGTGAGGGCCTTCAGTACCATGCTGAATAGAAGCGGTGATGGTGGGCACTCTCGTTTGCCTGATTCTTGGTTTTAAAGAGAATGGTTCCAACATTTCACCATTCAATGGGATGCTCACTGTAGAACAGTATTTTAGGTGCATTTCTTTAAAGAGCAGGGAGCTGGTTTTCAAAACCCAACCTGGCAGACCCTCAAAAAAATTAAAAATAGAACTACCATATGATTTAGCTATTCTGCTTCTGGGAGTACATCCAAAAGAAATACAAACGCTAACTTGGAAAGATATCTGTACCACCATGTTCACAGCAGCATCACTTACAATAGTCCAGACATGGAAATATCTTAGATGTCCACTGGTGGACGAAGGGGTAAATAAGTTGTCATTATACATATATATAATGCTATTCAGCGATTAAAAACTGTGAGATAATAATGTTTGTTGTTTTATGCTGCTAAATTTTAGAGTAATTTATTATGCAACAATAGGAAACAAACGTATTTCTATTTCAAATTAGATATTTTTTGTCATCCTTACATTCATTGCTTATTTAAATTTACCAATTCTTTTATCCCAGTCTGTCTTGCAATTCAGAACTTATTTCTGAGATCATTTTACTTATTTCTGAGGTGTCCCTTAGGAAGTTCCATTATGAGAGTCTTTCAGTGGCAAACTCTAGATTTTGTTTGTCCAAAAAAGTCTTTAATCCCCTCTTGTTTTGGCATGGTAGTTACCTAAATATAGAAGTCAGGGTCGATTGCTCTTGTCTCTTCTGAGTATACTGATGTTGCCATATTAAAATCCGCTCTCATTCTAAGCAAAATTCCTTGCTATGTGATTTTTCTTTCTCATTACACCAGTTATTTATTTTTTTTCCTTTGTTAACTTGTGGTTTTATTCCAGTGGGTCTAGTTACGGATCCCACATGGAAGTTGTGTGCAATGAATTTGGTGGTTTAGGTCATTCGTTAATTCTAGAAAATTCCCATATTTTTCTTCAGAAACTGCCTTTTTCCTATTTTGTTTTGTAGCTGAAGCTTATGTCTCTTTATTTCTCTGTGACACATTTTGAATAATATCTCCAGCCCTTTGGTCCAGCTCATTAGTTTTCTCAAGTTAGTGACACATGGGATCTTCGTTGCGACAGGCAGGATTCTCTCTCTCTTTTTCAGTTTCGGCAGGTGGCTCACAGTTGTGGCATTCAGGATCTAGTTCCCTGACCAGGGACCGAACCTCTGCTGGGAGCACAGAATCTCAGCCACGGGGTCACCAGGGAAGTCCCCCTCTCTAAGCTATTTTTAAATCTGGGTTGTAACCTAGCCATGAGGCTTTTTATTTCAACAATTAAATACTTGAAGGGTTTCTGTTTGATTCTTTTTCAAATCTTTCAGTTTTTTGTTTTTTTGGACCTTCTAGTTTTTCCTTTCTCGTGTTTTAGATTCTCTCTTTCACTTCTTTAAACAAATCACGTGTTCTCTATTTTATAGTCTGTAACTTATATTTCCAAATCTAGTATATTTAGGGGTAGAATTCTGCATTTTGTTTTTCTGCTGAATTTCCCTTATGGTGGTTTATTTCCTTGTGGTTTTAAATTTTGGATTGTAAGTTGAACCTTCAGAGATTGTGTGAAAGTTGAATTGAGAGTATGTGTTCCTCTGGAAAAAACTGACGTTTCCTTCTGCCAGCATGTCTCAGGTACTCCCAGTTGAGGCCCATTTTGGAGTAATTTCTAGATTTGGGATTTCCTGGATCATGAAGGGACTATACACTTGAGCCTCAAAACTGTGTTGGTATCAGGTCTGGAGCTCCTGGTTCTCAGGGAAGAGTTATTTTCTCCAGAGGCCACACAGAGTCAGGTAAGTTTCTTTGTTTCTCATCCACTGTTTACTGGGGCTATCACTCTTGGCAGGTCCTTGCTTCACGACGGACTCGATTCCCATCTTGCACAGCACGGGGCATGGTGGCCAGATTCCCACACAGCTGCTGAAGCCACGCTCTGGCCCGTGGAGGCTGGCACGCGGCCTGAGGGCAGACACAACCTCAGTGCCTCTTTCCACGCTGCTTTTGGGCTTTCTTTCCGTTCTGGCTCCCAGAGAGCTCCCGTTCTTTCAGGCAAGCTCAGCTACGTGTGTAAGAAGATCTGTGTCACCTTTACCCGCAGATTTTATAGCAAGACAGCTTTTCATCTTGCGGGGACCGCAGCGAGCCCGTCCCAGGACGCGTTGGTCAGTGTTTACGGGCTGTCTTGGTCTCTTTCCCCAGTGTCCTGCTTACGGAGGCTTTTGTGTATAGGAGAGATTTCAATGCACAAGGACACTGCAACAGGGAATTTCTTCTCTCCAAGGTCTTCCTGAAAATTCCTATGGCTCTGCCTGAGGGCTTTCTCTGGGTGTGGGAGTGAGCTTGTTCTGTACACAGTCAGGCCAGATGTGCTGGGGAAACAACGTACCCAGGAACCACCATGATACACAGAAGTTGCCAGACCAACACTCAAGTTTCTTCTCCCTTCAGATCTGACCACCCTAAGGCAGGTCTCACAGGTCTCCCAGGAGCCCCAGAAGGACTGGGCTTTACTGCCCGCAGTGGCCACCTGGATCGGCTTCCTTTACTTCCCGACTCACTTCTTCACTCTCTTCTGGTTCTTCCCAGAATCATTTCTCAAATAAATGTGCACTTGATTCCTTGTGTCACTGGTCATTTCTCAGGAAACTCTATAACTTAAACCTACTCCTCTAATTTGTAATGACTATTGACCAAGTATATGGTGTTAAATGTTGTGGACTCAAAGATAAAAGCAAAGAAATGGTTTTATCTTCAGAGTCGTTCATATGCAGGCCTCCTGCTTTCTTGCCTTTTTTAATAGAAATATACATTTCAGTGATGATTGTAGGTAGCAAGAAACAGTTCAACAGATTTGGGTCGAAATCTTACTAGCAGTGTCAGGTGTTGGGATGCTGATGGAAATAGCATGAACTGGACATGCTTGAACACTTGATTCTTGGGCTAGCAAGAATACTCCAAATTGAGTAAGTGGATTCCTTACCTTGGGGGCTTTGCACTAGTGGTGAAGAACCTGCCTGTCAATGCAGGAGACACAAGAAACATGGGTGTTAATCCCTGGGTTGGGAAGATCCCCTAGAGGAGGAAATGACAACCCACTTCCATATTCTTGCTTGGGAAACCCCACAGACAGACAAATCTGGCGGGCTACAATCCATAGGGTTCCAAAAGAGTCTGACATGCCTGAGTGTGAGCGCGCGCACACACACACACACACCCACCCCTAACTTACATATTTGCAATTCTTGGGGATTCATGTGGGGTTATTACTTTGATACAGAGGATAGTGATGGTAAAACTGAACAGTAAGATGGTTTTTTTGAGATAGTCTACATCCAGGAAGGGACGGCCTTCAGGACTAGGTGTCAAAAAAAAAAAAAGATGTAACCGGACTGACATCTCCTCTCTCTACAGCAGAGGCTGTGAGCTGCTAGAGCCTGATTTACTCCCAGCTTTCAGAAGTGTTTTGCTGCCCTTCACAGTGTTAAGGAACACTTGGGCTAGTTGCCATGTTCATAAATCAGGAGGCTGTGCTTCTCGATTAGGAGCTTTTCTTTCAAAAAAGAAGCTTGGATGTCTTAGGTCTCCCAATCCCACCTGGCAATCAAATGGAGCGGAACAGTAGTTTCCTCCCTGAGACGAGATGAGCTCTAGTCCTTGCAACTCTCATTGCGTGTCACAACGGACCCCCTTCCTTCAACTTGCCTTCTCCCTGAAGGTGTTTGAGCCCCTGACTCGGGCTCTGGAGCGGGTGAGAGGTAAGGAGATGAGGAGTCTGGCAGGAAGGGAGCAGTGGTCTCTGCTCTCTGGCCTCTGTCGCTGCCTTCCCGAAGGTCTGCTCCCAGGAAGGCAGTGTCCCTGAGACCCTGGGAGCCAGCAGCGTTGGCGCAGGCGCCTCCTGCTCCTCGATTTGGTGACTGGCTCTAGAACCGCAGACATAGCTGGACACAGTACTTGCCGTTCAATTGCTGCTTCACATAAACCAAGAGCCGTTGGCAATGCTCTGCCCTCCTCGGGATTTTTTTTTTTTGGAATGTGCATATTCACTGACTCAAGAACTGCTCTTTCATCTAGTTAAAAAGGAAGCTAAGTGTGAGGCAGAAAAGCTGTGCACCCTGGAAGAGGCTCTTCCTGCCCACTCTCCATCCGGCTGGATTTCAGCAGCTTCTTGTCAATCAGGCTGGAATTCAGATGCCAGAGAACCGGGGCTCCAGTGCTGTGCTTCAGGAATAGGCACCATCCAGGATCTAAACCTGGGGATCTAGACGCCTGTGGATCCCGGGGGAGGCGGGTGGGACTCAGCCGTTTTCCTTGATGGCAGAAGCTGGCTGCTCTCAGCAAGCTCTAGTACACATGGAGGAGGGAGCAGATGAAGCTGGCTGCTGGCATCAAGCCATGGGGCTTCAGGGGGCCGAGTCACCGGTCCTGTTTTCATCAGGTGTCCTCCGTGACGGTCATCTGTTTCCTAAGTGCTGTTAAACCCTTGGCGGGGCTCATACCACAGAAGCAGGCCGCTTTCCTCCTGAACAAGCTTTGCCTTCACTCTTCTGTGAAACCATGTCACTTCTGTGTACCGTTTGCAGGGACAGAACATTTATGGAACTAAATGGTCCTCTCAGTATGTAAGTGAGCCCCCTTGGGTCTTGCAGACACAGAGCCTCTTGTTTGGCCGGGGCTGGCAGGAACGGATGTGGGCACATTGCTTTCAGAGAAGGCCTGCCTAGAAAGAGGATCCTTTGTGCGTTGGGGGTGTGAGTAGGAAGGAGAGGGTCTGGTCGCAGTGTTGGTGGCATCCTTGATCTGAGATCGGGTGTGTTCACGCAGGAGACGGGGCAGGGCTGCCCAGCAGGGATCCAGGGACACAGCTGCGGCCACGCTGCTCCGTGGCTTGTGGTCGGGACACGCTGTTTCTCTGGCTCCAAGTTCCCTCTTCTGAATGAGGAGATGCTTGGAACGAAGCCCTGAGGTTCTGTCCGGCCAGAACATTTCCCAGTTCTGTAAGAGGTCCCCTGTCTACCCCAAGCCTGTTGGGGGTGTAGGGGTGGGGGTGAAGAATGCTGACCTCTCCTCACACGCCTGCAGAGCGCCGGGCTTGTGGAGACACAGGTCGTCATGGGACAGGCCCTGGCTGCCAGGCTCCTGTCAAGGCCAAGTAACATGCAGGACCACAACAGGCGGCCACAAGGCCCCCGTCAGGGACGGATGCATCAGCCCTGCAGAGCGTGAGGCTGAACCCGGCAGCTGCTCTAGGTACCTCGTCCTGGCTGGAGCCTACCTCCTCCCACTCCTTCTACTCCTTCTGCAGCTACAGCGACTGCAGACCGCGGTGGAGAGATCGAGTCCTCTCCGCTGGCTTTGGAGCTGGACACAGACCGCAAGCCAATGCGGGGGCTGGGGGCGGGGATGGGATGTGTGTGGAGGCATGTTATGCCATCTCTGACCGGGAGGGGGCAGGTGGGAGGGGCCACCAGGGACTTCCTCCCTTCTGCTGATTGGGGTGACACCAGGCAGTTTCTGGGACCAGGAAGAAAGGCAGTGCCCACCGTGTGGGGTGCCTGAAGACGTCATCTCTGGGGATTCTGTCTTTCAGAGTTACTCTGCAGGCCTGTCTGGGTGAGGCAGCCTGAGCAGAGATGAGAAGGAGGTTGCATCACATCACAAACCCTGGATGTGCATGAAGCCTTGTCCTTAGTTCTTTGGGGATCCAGAATGTTTCCACCAGTTTGGATAGGCTAGAGAGAATCATGGGACTTGTTTCTATCTTTGTAAGTAGGTAGGAGTGAAGACAAAGCATCCTGAATAAGCCAGGAAAAATATATGTGTGTGTGTGTGTGTGTGTGTGTGTATACATATAATGTGTATAAATATATATATGAACACAAAGGCTTGGAAAAAATTAGAACAGAAGGATTGATCAGCTCAAGTAGTCTTATATAAAAATTGGATTGAAAGCTGGACGAGAGTCAAACCAGCATCAGCAAATGCAGAGAACATACAAGTAAAAAGATAACCCACCACTATATTCCAAGAGAATAAGTTTGCTAAGTATGGTAAAGGTGAGCCTCAGCTGTGCAGAAGATAAAATCCGCCATGGCTTCTAAATGATCCCCTCATGGTATTTCTGACATTAGGGTGGTGGGTGTATGTTTCCAGCAATGCTGACAGGCCAGGCTAATGCATAATGATGCTATGATGGCTTCACAATGACCCAGAGAAACATGCATCAGTGGCCGAAAAAGCAGCAAGACACAGGGAACCCTGAGACGGGAAGGGGCTGAAAAGGTCTTCAGGATGTAATAGGTCAAGTTCAAGTGCAGAGACGTCAACTTGCTGGCCAGCCACCAGGCCCAGGATCAATTGATTGGTAACTCAAAACCTTTGCCCTGGCTGGTCTGAATGATAGGCTTTATGTTTGGTTTGGAACATACCCTAGCAAAATACTGGCCTAGGTATTGCTATAATTGGGCTTCCCTCATTGGCTCAGATGGTAAAGAATCTACCTGCAATGTGGGAGACCTGGGTTTGAGCTCTGGGTCGGGAAGATCCCCTGGAGAAGGGATTGGCTACCCACTCCAGTATTCATGCCTGGAGAATTCCATGGATGGGGAGCCTGATGGGCTTACAGTCCATGGGGTCGAAAAGAGTTGGACACGATGGAGTGACTAACGCTTTCACACTTACGTTGCTATAACTCCCAAAAAAAGTAAGAATACAAGGAAGAATAAATATCAGTGTAGAGATGATTAAGTAACATCCATGGTAGAGATGGTTGTATGGCATCACGGACTCAATAGACATGAGTTTGAGGAAGCTCTGGGAGTTTGTGAAGGACAGGGAAGCCCAGTGTGCTGAAGTCCAGGGGTTGCAAAGAGTTGGACACGACTGAGCGACTGAACAACAACCAATACCTTGACACTAGTTTAAGAAAAGGGTCCTAGTAAGTGAACAATCACTGTGATAACCTGTGCCTGCTTTGTCTGACTTTAAAGATTTTAAAGCATTTAAGGAAATGTGTTGTATTTGTTTACCTGCTTAAGACAATTCTACTAGTAAGTTTGTGACCCATGGATATACGCCTGTGATAAAACCAATTTTTTTAATTTACAAAGTTTTGGTTTATTAATTATGCAAATAGAGTTTAACTGTTTAAAGGGATTTTTTTTTAAAATTTTCTTTACTTTATTGTGTTGGTTTTGCCATACAATGACATGAAACCGCCATGGGTTTACATATGCTCCCCCTCCAGAACCCCCCTCCTTCCCCCTCCTTCCCCCTCCCGATTCCCTCCCCCTGGGAAATCTCGGTGCACCAGCCCCGAGCATCAGTCCTGGGCTGGCGATTGATTTCACATATGATAATTAACATGTTTCAATGCCATTCTCTAAAGGGATATTTTAATAGAACATGGTGGCGATTTAGTCACTACAACTGTGTCGAACTCTTGTGACCTCAAGCACTGTGGCCTGCCAGGCTCCTCCATCCATGGAATTCTCCAGGCAAGAATACTAGAGTCTGTTGCCACTTCCTTCTCCAGGAGATCTTCCTGACCCAGGGATCAAACCCTCATCTCTTTCACTGCAGGTGGATTCTTTATTGGCTGAACCACCAGGAAAACCCCTTAATAGAACTGAACACTAAAACACAGAGAAGCCCCCCGAATATGAAAGACCCCAGCAACGGGAAAGGATGCTAAGGGTGAACAGTTGGGAGCTCTGATCGTGCTCCTCTGGATTTCTACTGGGGGCTGATGCAGTGCCTACCCGGCCAGAGGAGAGATGCCAGGCCTCACTCAAGGGAGCCCACTGGCCCCACTGTGGCTCCCGGCAGCCGGGGTGAACCCCCCACTGGAGGCTTGGAAGCAGCGCCTTCTGGACCCCAATTCTTTTCCTTCCTCCTCCCAGCCATTGGCTGGCCCCTCCCTTCTGTTCCGGAGGTGGAGGGGCTCTGAGGGGGAAACCGGCGCAGGATCTCAAGAAGGCGCAGAGGCACTGCTCGGCCTCGTTGGGCCCCTCGAAAGGAGACAGGTCCCTCACAATGCCGGCTTGCCCTCTGCCTGCCACGCAGGAATGCCCACCCAGGGCTGCACCCAGACCCCAGACGCGTGAGCACAGTAGTGCTTGGTCCCTGGAGGACCGCAGAGGGCTCCTGAGATGCTCACTTGGCTACTCTGCATCCTAGAGGGAAGTCCTGGAGCATCGCAAGGCTTCCCAGAGAAGGAGCCAACACCCAGCCAGATGGCACACAGTTCCTGGGGGGGTGGCCCATTTCTTTAACTTAACCTCCCCTCCCGAACTGTTGTTTGGGGTTGAGGTTTGGAGGGGAGAACCCGTCCCCCACCTCTATACACCTCTCTTACTTTTTCTGACCCTCCTATCTGCCTGGTTGATGTCAAGGCATGTTAATGGACAACACTAGGATCTACACTCAAGGCTGTCGTCAGAAAATACAGCTTCTCTCCAACTCTTACAAAGCCCCATCACAGCAGCAAGGGCCACAGTGACATTTACGGATGGAATGAGTCCTGGACCACGTGCGACTCACGCACTCCTTCAGGCACCCAGCTTCCCCTTGAGCAACCCAGACCCGCAAGTGCCACACGCAGAGAAGCTTCCACTGCAGCCCTTCGCAAAATCGTTCCCAGTTCATTTTGGTGATGAGCCTTTGGTCCACACTGAGGGGCACCAGGCGTGAGTCACTGCGGCTTTGCCTGTGGAAATGCTGTCCAGGATAACATCTACTCTGGGGAAAAGTTCTTCACAGATTATCCCAGGGTCAGAAAAGCTGGATATCTCCTTAAAAACTGGTTTGATTTTATAAATGGTATAACATTAGTTGCTCAGTCGTGTCGGGCTCCTTGTGACCCCATGGACTGTAGCCTTCCAGACTCCTCCGTCCATGGGATTTCCGAGGCAAGAATACTGGAGTGGGTTGCTATTCCATTCTCCTGGGGATATTCCTGACCCAGGGACTGAACCCAGGTCTCACACATTGCAAGCAGATTCTTTACTGTCTGAGCCACCAGGGGAGTCCCAACTTCTATGAAGCTTGTAGTCAAATATACCTCTAGTGATTGTGAAGTATCTTACAAGTCACCAGCAGCAAAGATTTATTGAGTGCATAGTATATGCTCATCACATTTCACTCACACAGCCCTGAGATGCTGATAAGATTCTTATCTCTAGCGCAGTGGGCTGGAGAATGGGTCCCAAAGATAACCATGTCTCGATCCCCAGGATCTGTGAGTGTTCCCTCAGGTGGCACAAGAGGACTGTGCAGAAGTGATGAAGCTAAGGATCCTGAGACTGGGAGATTATCCTAATCACAGGGGTCCTCCCAAGAGGGAGGCTGAGGGAGACAGGACACAGAAGAAGGAAGGGATGCGAGCGCAGAGGCCAGGTGCTGTGCTGCTGGCTTTGGAGATGCAGGAAGGGGCTGTGAGCCAGGGATGCAGATGCTGGAAGAGGTGAGGAAAGGCTCCTCCCATGGAGAGTTCGAGGGAGGGTGCCCTTGGACCCAGCGAAACCGACTAGGGACTCCTGGCCTCCAAAACTCTCAGGATTTAAGCATCCTTTAAAGCCGCTAAGCGCCAAGTGGTACCTTGTTACCGCCACTGCGGGAAACTCACACACCCTCTTGACTATCACAGAGGGGAAACAGGATTGCCCAGGGGCTGGAGTGAGTTTTGCGGACCCCCGACCCCAAGCTCTTAGGCCTCACGCAGTCTCCCTGTTGTAAGTTGCCCAACCTGCCTGCCCCGACATGCTGGCTTCATTGCTCCCTCCCGGCTCTGTTTCCCCAGACTCCAGTGCATCTCACACTGTGTGACCCACCGACCATCTTGTGTGACAGAAGCACAAATAACCCTGGTGGATGTTCGGGCAGGTATGCAGGGGGCCCCTGGACTTTTTCTAGCCCTGGAAACTGTCTTAGGATTTAACAGAAAAAGGCCCCCCGACTGCTTTCATTCCTTTGGCCTTTTGTAAAGACTGTCACTCTCTTCTCTGCGGCAGCACCGCCATTTGGACGGAGCAGGAGTTCTGCTTTTTCAGACACTTCAGCTCACTTCCTGGTCTGAGCCCAGAGCCCAGTAACTGCTTGTGAAGTTCCTTCTTTCACCTTGAGGATTTTTATATTGTTCAGAACAGTTTCTAGCCTACGCTCTCCCCTTCCCACTGAGATTAGAAAACGAACAGAGACGGGGGAAAGGAAGAGCTAACCCCGGAAGACAGTGAATCCTTTATTGCTGTTTCCTCCACAAATATTGACTTACACCTGTTCCATGCCACTGGAGATGTCCTTCCGTCACTACTACCTGGTGGCCTTAGCAAAGCTACCTGATGTCACCCGCTCTCAGTTTGTTGTTGTTTCACTCTTCAGTCATGTCTGATGCAAGGCTTCATCCCTGGAGAAGGGCATGGCAACCCACTCCAGTATTCTCAGGCTTCCCTGGTGGCTCAGATGGTAAAGAATCTGCCTGCAATGTGGGAGACCTGGGTTTGATCCCTAGGTCGGGAAGATTCCCTGGAGGAGGGCACGGCTACCCACTCCAGAATTCTGGCCTGGCAAATCCCATGGACAGAGGAGCCTGGCAGGCCCCAGTCCATGGGGTTGCAAGAGTCGGACACGACTTAGTGACTAAAGAAAGAGAGAGAGAGAGAGAGAGAAAATAAAAATAACGCTTAGAAAGCACTTAGCATGACACATACAGCCTCCATGGACGCGAGACGCTGTAATCACCGTTCTCCCCAGCCTACGAGGTTGAGCTCAAGCTTGGGGATGGGTTCCCTGGTGGCTTAGACCCGGCCTCACCCTCTGCAGCCATCACCACATCCCTGGTGCGGGATGCTGCCTTAGTCCAGCCCTCCCCACGGGGCGTTTACCCTGATGCTTGGCTCCTCCTCCCGCCGCTCGTGGACCTGGACTGCGTCTCCTCCATTCCTTCCACTGAGTGTTTAGAGCAAGGCTGGGACAGTCACTCATGGACTCCACGGAGCGGCCGTCCCTTCAGAGGGAGGCGTTCTCCCAGGGCGGCAGTGATACGAATCATTTCCCTGGAGCATCTGCTCCTGGCAGCAGCGGGAGAGGTGGTTGTCAGGCTTGGACGCAGGCTGCAGGCTGGTCTGAGGGGTGGACCAGCCATGGCAACCGTTTATGGGAGGATGAACTGGAAAAACAAATCCTGAGCAGGGCATTCATCTCAAGTTTTGCTTCTCATCCTGCCCTGAAAATGAACAGATGCCAGCAGAAAGCATCCCATTCCCAAGAGAAGAGCAACAGGAAGGTGATGGACACTTCCAGCACCCAGCCTTTCCTTCTCCATTAAAGAACATTTGTGTGTGTGTGTGTGTGTGTGTGTGTGTGTGTGTATTTCAATCTTCAATGTTCCCTCTTTTTAAAAGACTCAAGTCTGGACATCTGTGAGGCAGCTCCTTGGGTGCCAGTTGTAGGGCCCAGCTTCTGCTCATTGTAACACGGATGCCCCTCCTTGGCATATTGTGCGGCTGACTTGGATACTTAAAGGGCATCTGCTTTCCACCGCCTACAGTCTGAGCAGCATTTTCCCCCATCTACCGCCAAAATGTCATGTTGCACAAGGCCATGACTTCGTGAGCCAGTCTCTCCCATCTTCATTCAACATGCGGCCCTGAGACTGGGCCCATTTATCCCCTCTCAGGCCCCTTTATGAACTGAATGTGTGTATATGTGCTCAGATGCTCAGTCCTGTCTGGTCCTCGCAATCCTATGAACTGTAGCCCGCCAGGCTCCTCTGCCCACGGGATTTCCCAGGCAAGACTCCTGGAGTGGGTTGCCACTTCCTCCTCCAGGGGATCTTCCTGAGTGGGTGGGCCCTGATCCGATACGACTGATGTCCCCGTGAGAAGGGACACAGACACACTGGGAATATGTGGGCACAGAAGAAAGAGCATGGGAAGGCAGGAGGGGAAGGAGGCCACCTGCCAGCCCAGGAGAAACGAGGCCCGCCAGCACCTGATCTTGCAAGGCTTGCAGCCTCTACTGCCGAAGCCCCTCAGCCAGTGGTGCTGTGGCGACCCCAGAGAACAAACACACACTCCAGAGACTGTTCAGACGCTGCCCACGGCAGCCCCCTGCGTTCTATTCGCGGGGTGGCGGCATTGGTGGTGTCTACGCTTGCCCGGTGCGGTAACAGCCGCGGCGCATTCCCTCGTCACGTCCAGAGCTCGGGAAAGCCGTGGCGTTGGCAGCTGTCGGCAAGGGTTTCTTGGATGAATAAATGATGTTGCTGCTGTGAGAGGAGCTCTGGCTGCGTCATCAGAAGGACAGGGATCTTCTCCTTTGCCATAAATGATCTTTTCACTCAACTCGCAAGTGACGTAACCTGGAGAGGTGCCCCGGGTGAGCAATCTGGGGAGCTCATGGAAGCGTCGCCATGATGGCATCACTGACTCGATGGACATGAGCTTGAGCAAGCTCTGGGAGTTGGTGGTGGACAAGGAAGCCTGGCATGCTGCAGTCCACGGGGTCTCAGAGTCAGATACAACTGAGCGACTGAACTGAGCTGATGGCACCTTCTCTTCCCTCTCTTTGAGGTTTCATGACTTGGTACACTTACCCGTCGGTCTGCTCTTTTTGGGCTCTGTGAGGTTAGTGATCTTATGCATGGCAGCCCTCGAGGACCCTGTGTCCATGGAATTCTCCAGGCAAGAATACTGGCGTGGGTAGCCATCTCTCTTCTCTGACCCAGGGATCGAACCCAGGTCTTCTGCATTGTGGGCAGATCATCCTTTCCCTTCGGATCTAGAGAGTCACTGTGCTTTTCCGGCCTTCTCCATCCAGCTCTCTCCCGCCCAGACCGCTTCTCCTGCCCAGGGCTCCCCGTGGTCGGCACCTACCCATTCAGCCACTGTGTCCCTGCCCTTCCCCCACGCCCATAATGCGCTCAAGCATCTCACAGGTGTGGGCCTTGCCTTCCCCATAAACAGAAACCGAGGTTCAGAAAGCACTTACCGCAGCTCTGGTAGAGCACTTGCAGATTCCCATCCCTGCAGGCCGTGTGCGTGGGCCAGGCCTCCCCCCCAGCTCTCCCGGGGGACAGCAGAGTCCAGATGAGGACGGCGGCTGCGAACCCTTTCATGGCGCGGAGACCCTGTGTGTGACCGGCACGATAACAGGGCCCAATAACCAGCGCCGTCCATGTGCTTCCTCCCCCCTCATCAAGGGGTGACACGATCAGTTTCACTTCTCCTATTTTATGCTTCTAGGGAACCACTGTGAGATGCAAGAGGCAGTTAGTGAGTGGTGAGTTAGCCTCTAAGCAGTGTCCAACTCATTGCGACCCCAGGGACTGTATAACGCACCAGGCTCCTCTGTCCGTGGGATTCTCCAGGCAAGAATCCTGGAGTGGATGGCAAGAATCCTGCCATCTCCTTCTCCAGGGGATCCTCTCCACCCAGGGATCGAACCTCGGTCTCCTGCATTGTAGGCAGTTTCCAGATTCTTTACTGAGCCACCAGGGAAGTCCAAAGGCAGCTAGCAGTAGCCTTTGAATGTGGTTCCTTGAAACTCTGGAGCTTGAATCAACAGGTGAGGCTAGTCTGGGTCCAGGGTGGGTGATGTTTGACTTCCTGTTGTCAAAGAGAGGGGGCAGCAAGTAACACGTGACCTTTTGGCTGGCCCACAAACAGCCCTCCTTGTAGCCCCGCCCTCCCCACAGCCCTCCCTTCCTTACCAGCGGCCCCTCTTTGCCACCTTGGCCACAGTACATACCCACTTCCCTGGAGCCCCGCCCCCAGGTAGGGCGGTGAGCTCAGGAGAGCAAAACCACAGGCCTCCGCGTGTTTTCCGTCACCAGCATACTGTCCCAAGGGGGCTCTGATGTGGGTTATGGCCCGGGGTCTAGATGGGGCCGGCCCGCGGCGTCTGGCCTTCAGGGGGCTGCAGAAGGACCTCTGAGGCCTGGAACGAGGCTCTTGCCCTGTGGGCACTTTGCTCTGGCTTCCGCTCCGGGATTCAGACTTCAGCTGCGGGAGCATGGCTGTGCCCTTGGGGGCAGCTGCTGTGGTCTCTGGAGAGGAGATGCGGGCGAGAGCCCCGAGAAGTGAGCTGGGTTGTTTCTGGGCTCAGCTTAGAGGAAGGGCAGGGAGGGGTGGAGAGGTGAAGGCTTCCCTAGGAAGCCTGGAGCCTGATGGTTCTGGTCAGTGGCGGGGCTACTGATGTTAAGCCTGCTTCCTATTCAGAGCCGAGTCTCTCTCTCCCTGTCTCATCCTCCGTCGTCCTGCAATGTGACAGTGAAGCTTCTCACCCCTGGTCCCCAGCTCAAGCCCAGCTCCTCCTTAGTTTAAGGGAACCAGAGTCAGGGCTGGGGCCAGCAGATTTTAGAAGAGAACACTATTTCCCCCGGGAGGAAAAACATTTCTCTGAGCACATTGGGTAAATTGACTATTTCTGCTGATGGCTTAAATAAGAATTAAAGTAACTTCAAAACTTTTATTTGCAGTAAGTGGAACTTACTTACCAGTGAAATAAGTTGACTTAATTGATGGATACTTTGGATTTCTTTGGAGATGAAAGGGTGATGTTGAAGCTGAAACTCCAATACTTTGGCCACCTCATGCAAAGAGTTGACTCATTGGAAAAGACCTTAATGCTGGGAAGGATTGGGGGCAGGAGGAGAAGGGGACAACAGAGGATGAGATGGCTGGATGGCATCACTGACTTGATGGACATGGGTTTGGGTGGACTTCAGGAGTTGGTGATGGATAGGGAGGCCTGGCGTGCTGCAATTTCATGGGGTCACAAAGAGTCGGACACAACTGAGAGACTGAACTGAACTGAATTGGTGTGGTCATTTGGGGACTTTTTTGTTGTTGTTGTTTATCTTTTAGGTTCAATGATGTTGGTTTTCAACAGAGATGCTCAAAGTAGGATTCCTGGACCACAGCATCAACTTGCATCAAGATCTTGTTAGAAATGTAAATTCTTCCACTGCAGGCCGAGACCCACTGAATTGGAAACTCCTGGGTGGAGCCGGCACTGTGTTTTAATAAGCCCATCGGGCAGGTCTGACACCTCTTCAAATTGAAGAACCACTGGTTTTTCGTGAAACCCAAGGGGAAATCTGAGCCCCAGAGGAAAGGTTAGTTAGTTAGTTCAGTCGCTCAGTCATGTCTGACTCTTTGTGACCCCATGGACTGCAGCACACCAGGCCTCCCTGTCCATCACCAACTCCCAGAGTTTACACAAACTCATGTCCATGGATTCAGTGATGCCATCCAACCATCTCAAGCTCTGTCATTCCCGTCTCCTTCTGCCTTCAATCTTTCCCAGTATCAGGGTCTTTTCCAATGAGTCAGCTCTTTGCATCAGGTGGCCCAAGTATTGGAGTTTCAGTTTCAGCGTCAGTCCTTCCAATGAATATTAGGACTGATCTCCTTTAGGATGGACTGGTTGGATCTCCTTGCAGTCCAAGGGACTCTCAAGAGTCTTCTCCAACACCACAGTTCAAAAGCATCAATTCTTCAGTGCTCAGTTTTCTTTTTAGTCCAACTCTCACATCCATACGTGACTACTGGAAAAACCATAGAGGAGAGGAGAGGGTAGTAAACTTCTGCGAGAAGAGAGGAGGTCACTCTGCAGGGTCCGAGTGGGCAGGAGGGCGGTGAGCTGTGAACGGAGTTGAGGAGGTGAGAGTGCAAGGCGAGAGCGGGAGGCCCTGGGAGCCTGCGACCAGCAGTGACTCCAGGACAGGGACGTGGAGCCTTCCTCTGGGGATCTCTGAGGGCTCCTTGTTGGGGGAGGAACAGTCAGGGTAAAGAGAAGCTGAGGCCACGCCCCTCCACCCCTGGGAGCAGCCCCACCCACCAGGTGGAGGACCAGGGGAGGCGGGCAGGAGAGATGGCCCCATGAGCAGCCCCAGGAGGGAGGCCAGCGCCTCTGAGGACTGGACTGCAGACTTTTGTAAGTCAAATGACTTTGCCATGAAACGAGTCATCATTCAGAGGTTGTTTTGACATCTAGGGGCTTCCCAGGTGGCGCAGTGGTAGAGAATCGGCCAGCTAACACAGGAAACGCAGGTTCAGTCCCTGGGTTGAGAAGATCCCCTGGAGAAGGAAATGGCAACCTGCTCCTATTCTTGCCTGGGAATTCCCATGGACAGAGGAGCCTGGTGGGCTACAGTCTGGGGGGTTGCAAAGAGTTGGACATGACTAAGAGATAAGCGCCCATGTTGGCTTCTAGAAGTACTCAATATGGACTGTTGAGTAGCTCTGGAGGTGGGGTGGGTCTGTAGCAGTGGTTCTCGGACTTGAGAGGGGGTCAGCTTCACCTGGAGGACTCATTCACATCAAGTTCCCAGTCCAAGAGGTCTGTGGTGGGGCTGAGGGCTTGCGTTTCTAATAAGTTCCCAGGTGAGGTCATCACCGCTGGTCTGGGGGCCTCAGTGTGAGCAGCTCTGCTCTAGACCAGAGGACTTGGTCTGTCGCAGAGTGTACAACTTGTTTAAAAACTCATCTAAGTTCTTCATAAAATGCTCTGTGCTAAATGACAGGCAACACTTTGTATAAAACATAGCACATCTCTAACAGGATGAGGAGTAGCCACTCACTCTGAGTCCTGCTTCCTGAGAACTAGGACTTGACTGAAATCATCACCTATGGCTCGCC
The DNA here is from genome assembly GCA_007570785.1 of Antilocapra americana. NCBI lineage: Eukaryota > Metazoa > Chordata > Mammalia > Artiodactyla > Antilocapridae > Antilocapra > Antilocapra americana. Next base: position 17,930,215 of record ML664180.1, read on the forward strand.
TAGTCCAGTCAACGAAGGGTGTGTTGAGTCCTTTAACCAGAAGCTTCATGAAGATGGCCAAAGAGTCCACTGAGAAGGTCCTGTTTTCTAGTTATAAAATAAAATTAGGGTCAGTTTGTGGCCCTTATTTGAAAGATAATTGTGTGCCTGTGTGCTAAGTTGCTTCAATCACGTCTGACTCTTCACGACCCCTTGGATCGTAGCCCACCAGTCTCCTCTGTCCGTGGGATTCTCCAGGCGAGAATACCAGAATGGGTTGCCATTTCCTTCTCCAGGGGATCTTCCAACCCAGGGATCGAACTCACATCTCTTACGTCTCCTGCACTGGGAGTAGGTTCTTTTCCACTATCGCCACCTGGGAAGCCCCAAAAGATGGTTCAGTTCAGTTCAGGTCAGTCGCTCAGTCAGGTCTGACTCTTTTCGACCCCATGGACTGCAGGACACCAGGCTTTCCTGTCCATCACCAACTTCCAGCTTGCTCAAACTCATGTCCATTGAATTGGTGATCCCATCCAACCATCTTATCCTCTGTCCTTACGTGTATGTAACTATGTTACATGTATGCATTGTTACATGCATGTAAATAGTATGTGTATGTAAACAGTGACTGAATATACCCCCAAGCTCTGGGGTTGACGTCCAGGCCCCGATCATGCCCTGCTGAAGACCCCACACTGTTCTGTCTCGTTCAGACTCCTCTTCCACTCTTTTAAACAACCCTCTTCCTCCCTGTCGCACGCAAGCTGCTTTCTTTTCACAGAGGTTTGCTTGGCGATGGTGGTTTTCTTTTCTTGCCAGGTAAGAATGTCCTCATCAGGGTGGCTGTCAGTGACCGCGCTCTTAAGAAAACTCTGATGTTTAAGGAGAGACTGTAAGAATGAGAGGGAGACTGAGGGCAAGAGTCCAACAACGGAAGTGGAGAGAGGGCAACACCACTCCGCAGGAGAAGGCAAGGAGACAGCAGGTGACCGGGCTCTGCTGCAGAGCGTGAGGGAAAGGAGAGAGAAGAGTCGGGGGCAGAGAGCGAGACTGGAGCCGCTGACAGGCAGCCGCTGGGGGGGAGCAAGCAGCCGGGTGGCAGGCGGGCCGAGCCCAGGGTCTTCTCGGGATGGATTGGATCCCAGAGTTCTTGCTGCAGGGACTGGATTCTAAGGTGCTTCCTCGCCACCCCGTGACCCTCACGGGTTCCCTAGAGACTTGAACACTCCAGGAATGCATGTGTGTGTCCGTGTGTGTGCACTGAGAACAGGACAGGGTTTCACGCGCCCGTCAGCTTATGTTCCCCAAAGCAGTAGAGCTCCCGAGGGAAAGTGGTTCATCCCCGGGGTGCAAGCTGCCCTTCTGCGGTGCACAGGTGGGGCTTCAGGCCGACTTAAGCTGAGAATATATTTCACGCGCTGACGGCGGGCCAACAGCTCTGACCCCTCAGGACTCTGTCTGCGATGCCAGTGTGTCTTCACCGTCACCTGCCCTCCGATATCTGTGATACTAGCCGGTATTTCCCCTCCTGGAGTGCTGCCGCTTTGCTCCCTCCCTCTGTGGGCCGGCCCTGGTTTCTGCCACCCAGCCCTGGTTTCTGCCACCCAGCAAGGGAGGGGGTGGGTGTGACCTCTTCTCACTTTCATCTTCCAGATTGCGGGCAACCAAGAAAACAGCTCCTCTCCTGTGCAGATGGCAGGAAGCCGTGCTACTTCCTGTGTAACGCCATTTAGTGGCCCCCTCCCCGCCCCTCCAGGGCTGAGTGGTGAGGTTTTGCTCTTTAACTATTTTCACAGCTACTCTTTGTCATGTGGGTAACATGTGCATATCACAGGGTTGGTGCCAGCCAGCAAGGGTTTTCAGTAGAGTCTTCCCACAGTCTCTCAGGCCTCTGGGAGAGTCACCCCCAGGAAAGTGTGAGACCCTACCTTTTTTTTTAAAAATTAATACTTGCATTTTTAGAGGAAAGCAGGCACGGGAGAAGTGCTATGTGTCAGGCTCGAGAGTTTCTCAGGAGTCATTTCTTTTCAGCCAAAGCCAGGCCCTAACATCCCATGGCAAGTGACTAACTGGATGGGCATAAATACCTTCTCATTAGAAGAAATCTCTTCCCCACTGGGAATGTGAAGTCGCCGTGGAGAGCAGGCCCTTGAGAGTTCAGAAGAGAGAGCCCACAGAAGGTGCCAGTGAGCTGCCCAGCCCCGAAGGGTCTAATGAATGTTAGACCCCTTTTCTGTCACCACTGGACACCGCTGAAACATAGGGGTCAGACCATCTCTCGGCAAGCCGCTTAATATTCACAAACTGAGCTCTCTGCTTTAGCTTTGAAGCCTGGATGCGTCAGCTCCAATTGCAGGGTTATTGATGAATAAAGCGGGAAAAAAGCACTTTGTACTTGCCAGGCAAAACCACGCTTTCCACAGCTGTGGCCTCTGCTCACCTCGAATTTAATTGTGTTAGAAAGCCACAGCCCTGCGTTGTCACTTCACTCTCAAAAAGCCGGTCTTTCCTTTGTTCGAGCTTTTGAACCTTAAGATTGGAGACTCCCTGGCAGGGAGTCAAAGATGAAGTCACTTAAAAATAGTCTGTGCATCACCAGGCGATTTCCTTGTGACGGCCTGAGGGTCTCTCTTCCCGCTCATGTCTGCCCGCTGCTGCCCAGGATGGGGCTCCTCTGGGTCTCCTAGGATCCCCCGGCCGCTCTCAGATCCAGAGCTCTTCAGTGGGCCCCAGAACGTGGCCACAAGACTTGCCGGTGGTCTGGTCTCTACTGCTCCAACCTCTGCTGGCCCAGCCCTCCGTCTCTATAGCAACCCTGCTCCCTGCTGAGCCAGCGCCTCCAGCCCATCCTGTTACCTCACACTGGTTGCTCATAAACCTCTTTCTCACTTTATTGCCTGAGCTTCCTTCAGAGCTCAGCTCTGCCACCACTGGCAACTCACTCCCTCTAGAACAAGCTTGTGCATCTGAGGGCTCACTCACAGCGCTGCTCCTGGCCACCATGTGGTTAAGGTCGGAGTCCCACATAGTACCTTAGAAGTCTTTCTTCTTTCCTGCCTCCTTCTCATCCTTTCTCCCTTCTCTCTCTCTCTCTTCTCCTCCTGACTGTGGTACCCCTCGTGCCTAACACAGACCGGTACTCGGTAACACTTTAGACTGAGTGGATGAAGTACAGAGGATGGGCATGGCCCAGGAAGCTTGCGTTTGGGGCCTGGGAGACTGGACTTCTGGACTTAGTGAGTCACTCACAGGTAGGGCAAAGCAAGCTCTCACCCTCGCCTGAGAGTCTGGGCTCTCCAAGAAGGTAAAGTGTGATGGCATTGCTTCTCAAAACTACATCACAGTTTCTTTTTTTCTTCTCATTCTTAAAGTAATGTATCCTAACTTAAGAACTTTGGAGATAACCCTCCCCTGCAGGGAAATGGGCAGGGAAGCTGACAGAGAAGAAGAATGATCACCCATAAACTCAATATCCGGAGAAGGCAGTGGCACCCCACTGCAGTGCTCCCGCCTGGAGAATCCCAGGGACGGGGGAGCCTGGTGGGCTGCCGTCTGTGGGGTCGCACGGAGCCGGACACGACTGAAGCGACCGAGCGGCAGCAGCAGCGTCTCAACACCCAGAGACCAGCACTGCGGACATTCTGTGACGCGTCCTTGTGGTTCCCACACACACAATCACGCCGTGCCGACTGCACACACACTGTGACACACTACAATGTTTACGCCGGTCGTTTACAACCCCTTCCATGACATGACTTTCAGTAACTGTGTAGTAGTCTACTGTGCGGATTGCTCATGACTTACTTAATCAGTTTATACTTTGGGCATTTCGACTATTGTTAACAGCAAAATAATGGGAGATTCTGCTATAGTGAGTGTTCTTCTTTCTATATTTTTTGTGCAGCTATGATTATTTCCTTAGGGTAAATGCCTAAAAGTGAAGTCCTTCTTGAAAAGAACTACCAGATTTTTTTCTTAACATATGTATTTTCTATTGGATTATAGTTGACTTGTAGTATTTCAGGTGCACAGCAAGGCGAAGGAAGAGCTACGTTTTTAAGGCTTTTGATACATCCTATCATACAGTTTTCCAGAAACAATATAACAATCCCCTCAGCAACTAGGTATTATTATTTTAAATGGTTTTTGTTGATTTAGTAGATAAATATTGGTTTCTCCTTCAATTTGTTTATATTTATTTCAGCACTAGTACAGTTAAGCATTTTGATGTTATTATTATTGGCCGTGTGTATTTATTCCTTTGTAAATTCTCATGCATGTCTAGCGCGTTTTTCTTTGATGATGTCAAATTTGCACAAGAGAGACAGAAAGTAAGAGGCTACTGAATTTAGATCCTCATGAAAATCCGATCAACGAACACTTACTGCTATGTCCTTGTTTGCCCAGCGCTCTCTATCTTCGGGGTAAATGGCTGTGTGAGCTGGTGCAGGTAAGGAAGACCCTGCCGTGAGATTTGTTTGAGACTTACGTTTACCCAGAGGACGACACAAACTGTTAAGAAAATATAGAAATATTTGGTACTTATAATATAGAAAAGCAGATAAGAATTCTTGATAGATTATATCAACATGAATAATTTCTTTGTAATTGTAGATGATTAAACTTGAAGTCAGGTTTCCCAGGTGGTCCTAGTGGCAAAGAACCCACGTCCCAGTGCAGGAGACATAAGAGAGGTGGGTTTGGCCCCCGGGTCAGGAAGAGCCCCCTCGAGGAGGGCGTGGCAGCCCACCCCAGTGTTCTTGCCTGGAGAATCCCATGGACAGAGCAGCCTGCTGGGCTACAGTCCATAAGGTTACAAAGAGTCGGACACGACTGAAGCGACTTAGAACCCATGCATGCAACTTAAAGGTCACATAGGAAAAGGAGAATCCTTCAGGGGTATCGCTGGCTGCCACTCTTGACAGTGAGCTCGTGACCCCAGACTGTTGCTGCCGCCGTCGCTGCTGTGCAGCTTGGAGCGTGTGACCTGCTTGGAGAGCCTCTGACTATTTGGTAAGAGCAACTGAAGATGTGTGACCGATTCCTCATACTCTGAACAAATAGGAGATGCTATTGCTCAACCTCTCGGAAGCACCCATCAGGAAAGGAAGCTTTACAAGGGGTGGGTGGATTCAGGCTGACCTTCATCCACATTCTGGCCCCACCACCGACCACTGGATGACCTTTGCCAGTTCCAGACCCCATCTACTAAAGGAAGCTCGCTAAATCCATGTTTCAGGCTTGAAAACAAAACTAGATTGAGTAGTTATGAAAAAGTGCTTGTTACATATTTGGCATCAAAAACCTGGTAATCTTCTCTATGGAATAACTCTCACTTTATAAACTAGGGGGTAGATCAGATACATGAATGGCCACAGTACTTTTGTAAAAGGATGCTAGCAAAGGACAATCTCAGTAAAACACCAGTTCCCAACAGTAAGATTCAGAAGATCGGAGCTTTCTAGTGACCAAATAGAAACTGCTCTTTTAAGTTAAGTGAAAGTGTTAGTCACTCATTTGTGACTCTTTGCAACCCCGTGGACTGTAGCCCGCCAGGCTCCTCTGTCCATGGGAGTCTCCAGGCAAGAACACTGGAGTGGGTTGCCATTTCCTTCTCCAGGGGATCTTCCTGACCCAGGGATCGAACCCAGGTCTCCTGGTTTGCAGGCAGATTCTTTACCATCTGAGCCACCAGGGAAGTCTTAAAGGAGAATAATTGGCTCCTCATTCACTTGTAGAATAAAGTCTGTTAATTTTTTGAAATAATGACCAGAACAGAACTTTATTCATGATTATTCCAGGCTCCTTGGATACTGTGTTTTGTCAAAGAAAAAGATTATGCATCCAGTATGAACACTGACATAAGGAACACGTGTTTTTACCTTAGCCTCGTAACAGCCTTGTTAGTAGGCAGCCACATCTGGCTTCTCTATTGAAGAAAGAGACTTTGCCATTCACCCTTGAGCCATCGCTGCCTCGAATGGTGTCCAACCCACAGCTCATGGTCCTAGATGGCTTAATAATAATAATAAAACAACTTAATATTCTCGAAGGCTTCTAAAATGATGGACACTGTGTTTTACATGGATTTAAGGTAGGCGTTATGTAATACCCGTTATAGAGAAGAAAGAACTGAACTTTAGGACAATTAAGCAATTTGCCCAAAGTCACAGGAGGGCAGAGTCCAGACTCAAATCTGGTGCTAACATCCAAATCCACTTTCTGAAATGTAACATTTATTGCTGCAATAAACAGATACATTACATGATAAAGAAATATATGCAACTTGAGAAGGATGAGGTCTCTTCTGTAAACCCCCAAAGACTATCAATGGCGTATTTAGGACGAAAATCCTTTGCACAGTCTGAGCTTCCGCGCTCCCCTTTCCTCTGTCCTGGAGGTGAAGAATCAGTGGGCCATGTCCAAATGTGTCACTTGTGGCATCGCTTCTCTTTTGTTCTCTTGTTCTCTTTCCTGACTTCTTCTGGATTAACATAGTATTCCTTTAGTATTCCGTTTTATCTCTATCCACTTTTCGCCATCTCTCCTTGTTTTATGTTGTTAGTGGTGGTTTTAGAGCTGTGCTGTCCAATAGGTTTGTCTCTAGCTACGTTAGCATTTGAAATGGGGCTAAAACAAACAGCTTATGCTAATGGTTTAAGTATACACTCATTTTCAAAAAATTAGTATAAGAAAAGAAAGTAAAATACATAACTGATTTTTTTTATGTTGATTGAATGTTGAAATGATAGTATTTTGAAGGTGCTGAGTTAAATAAAATACTAACATTAACTTCCTCTTTTTTATGTTTCTAATGTGGCAGCTAGGGAATTTAAGGTTACATATACGGTCTGTTCTGGTTTATGCTATATATCTGTTAGCATCGCCGCATCCATAGAAACTTGCAATAAATACATTTCCATTTAATCTCTTTCATTGTTTATTCTATCACACTCATTTAACTTCTACATATGTTATAAACTTCTTAATGCCTTGGTTTCTTTCTTAAACAATTGTTAAGAATTGTGAAGACTCGCAAGCTAAGGAGCTTACCTCTTACTGTTTCATGGATGTGGGCACAAGAGGTAAAACTCGGGGTCAGAAACAAAGGACTTGGTTACTCACAGTATAATGAGCAGGATAAGCATCAGCGTACTGGCATTCATTCCTCTTGCCCCAAGGCCCAAGTGGACAATATGGTAGCCCAGATGGACGCTACACACAGAACAGGTTTGTGATGGAGCCAGGGAAGCAGGGTCAAGAAGCTTGTATTGTTTGAGCAAGAAGCGAACACTGTATCCTTGGAATACATACTATGAATCTTATGCTGAAAGTTATATATGTAATCATCCCAGCACTCCAATAATCTGTGATAGGCAGTGAAGCAGGGCGATTCTAGAAGTGTGTTTCTATAGCATTTGTGTCTTTTACAACAACGACACAGCACTTGACCAATTTTAAAAGAAAAGTTAAAGGTAATGTTCAGCTAGTTGGTGCAAGTGGAGATCATTACTTTCATTTTTAATATCATTTCCTCAAACCACAGGGTCTTCAGTCAGCTTCCTGTTCTGATGTAACTATTTTGTGTTTCTTTAATTTTCGCATTTTCCATGGCAAGAGCAACTTTTAAAGTGATCAGCTTTGTTTATATTTGTAAATGTGTGTTGTTTTTTATTTTCCTGCGGGTAAGCAGAGGATGTTTTTCTGCAGCTGTAATGAGTTGTCTTTGGCAGATTAAAAGCTGCCCTGTCAGGAAATATTTAAATAAATCCACATGTCTTTGTTGCAATGTAAATTGTGGAAATACATAGTTTCTCCTTTACCAAACAGGAGAAATAATCTCTCTTGAGAATATACCAGTGTTGAAAATTTCCCCAAGGATGAAGCTTCAGGCAGTTGGAGAAACTGGAAAACACACACATGCAAGAAGTACTCCCACCTTGTTAGCTTAACCTCTTTTGTGTCCATGGCCCAGCCACTGGGAGAAAGGTGGAGCAAACCCCTTTCTGGGAGGCAGATACAGGGCCACCCAGCCCTGGATGGCTCTAGATCTGATCTCCCAGACTTTCCTCACAGGGGGCAGGGAAGCCTGCCTGTATCACATATTTTTATTTAGAAGGTCAGTTGCCACAAGGAAGAAAAGCTGAAATAAACAGTTTTCTGCAACCTTATTTTTAATTTTTTTGCAACAACTTTCACATCCAAGACTGAAGATTCCACTTAATTCAAACTGGAAACAGATTTTAAAATGTCAGGGACAGCTGCAGAGTGATTCTCGCAAACTCTCGGGGCTCAAAAGACGTGTCAGGCTGGGAGAACAAGGACAAAGAAGCTGTCCTCCAGCTGTTCAAGTAGAAATATGCCTCCAGAAGATTCTCCCCGGATCTTCCCGCCCCCTAGCACCCCGCTCTCTGACAGACGGTCTTCAGCCTCCAAGGTGCAAAGTCAGAAGCTGTTCCTGACGTGCCCCCTCCCTGTGCCCCGTGGCCATTGGGGTCTGCAAGGAGCACGGGCCCAGGGAGGATGGATCCTGAGATGCCTGCCCTGGACCCGGCCTGCCTGGCGTCGAGGGTTGTCTCTTCCTGAGCCCCGCTTCCCTAACCTGTGTCTTGGGCATGACGGTCGCCCTTATCCCAGCAGAGTTTGAGGAATCAATGAAGTGGTCCGTGAAAAAGCACCTGCTATATAGTACGTGTTCAATAAACGTTAAAAACAGACACACTGCACCCACCTCCACCAGCCCTTATGTTTTGTGCTATGTCTCGGTCCCTCACCTCCTTGGCTGTTTTTACCCCGTCTCCTTAGCTCTGGACTGCGCACCCCACTTCCTGAGCTGGTGGAATCATCTCTGGTCTGGTCTCCTTGCCTGGGGTCTCTCTTTCGCAGACCTCCTTCTGCCATGGGGACGAGGCATTCTGAACTCCATGCACACACGTCTCCCCAAGGACAGACCCTTTGTGTGGTCTTTTCTCTCCTCAGGGTAGAACCAAGCTCCTTGGTTGGGTAGCCTTGGCTTTCATGGCTAATTATCCCAAAGCAGCTCCAAGCTTGCCCTTCAGACTCTCCTGTCCAGCCTTTCTGCTCTCACCAACTGGTTTGCCCCTTTCAAGCAGGTCATGTGGGTTCCCACCTGCATCCCTGGTCTGACCCAGCCTTCCCCAGCCTCCTCTCCCTTCCTCTGCTCCGGAGCCACGTTTCTATAAACTTGTCCCAATCACCTCACCCTGGTCATCTCTCTCCTCTGACACCCATCCTGTGACTTCCTCACCTGAGTGGCAAGCGTCAAAGGGTGTGCTCTGCCTTCTACGGGGTCCATCTCCCCTCCTGACGCTATAGCTCTGGCTGGGATAATTACTTACCATTTTTGCTCACAGCTTCACTCTTCATTTCTTCTTTAACAAGTTTTTATTAAATGCCTACTATGTGCTAGGTGGGTTTCCTTAGTGGCTCAGTGGTAAGAATCTGCCTGCCAGTGCAGGAGACACTGGAGACTCGGGTTCGATCCGAAGATTCCCCTGGAGAAGGAAATGGCAACCCACTCTGGTATCCTTGCCTGAAGAGTCCCAGGGACAGAGGAGACTGGTGGGCTACAGTCCATGGGGTCGCAAGGAGTTGGACACGACTGAAGTGACCAAATAGCAACAACAACATGTCCTGGGTGCTGGGGGTGTGCGAGCAAAGAAACTTTCCTAGGTCCATTTGCTTAGGGAGGCTTTTTCCAACTCACTTCATAAACACTTGGAGGACAGGAATAAATTCGGGCTTTGTGGAGCCTAAAACTCACAAGTTACAGGCCTTCTTTAAAAAAAATTAGTAAAATAGTAAATAAAAATGAATATTTACATTGAATATTTCAAATGACAGAAGAAATGATATATCATTAAATTTAAAATAATTAAATTAAAAATAATAAAAATAATTAAATTGTAAATGTCAACAAATAGCAAGACATTACAAAATTTGTAAAAATAAAATTTTAATTAACTCTTGATATCTGCTTTTCCTCTACAAGTGCTTGTTCCTCCTAGATTTTTGTAACTTTCACTCTCTTTGGATGGCAACTTTGTCAAAGTTTTCTATAAAGAGACTAGAAAGATAATTTAGTCTTTCCTCCAGTGTTGTGGATTGATGTGGATCAGGTTTTTTTGAACTATTGCTAGTTTGCAAACAATGATTATGTGGTTTCTCAATTTGTTACTGGTTAAGTTTTAGGATTGTTGCCAAGTTTGAGAAAACATCTATTGAGTTTCATGCATGCAATGAAGAGTTTTCAGTTTTGTTTATTTTTTTGAGGAATAGCTTCAGAGGTGAGACTCTTTTTTTTAATTATTGAAGTATATGCTAAGTCACTTAAGTCGTGTCTGACTGTTTGCGACCCCCTGGACTGTAGCCCGCCAGGCTCCTCTGTCCATGAGATTCTCCAGGCAAGGATACTGGAGTGGGCTGCCATTCCCTTCTCCATGCTGAAGTATAGTTACAATGTTTCAGGTGTGCAGCAAAGTGATTCAGTTATACTTATATATATGTTCTTTTTCCAATTATTTTACATGTTGTCAAAAGACATTGAATATAGTTCCCTGAGCTATGCAGTAGATTTTCAAGGACTCTTTAAAGGACTTTTTGTTTTTTTGTACACTGATAAATCTCTAAAAAAGAAATCTTTGCACTGGAAACACTCATCAATCATTTTGTCTCCCAGGCCTTGGTTTAGTGGCTTCTTATGAGTTTTAGGTTGTTGTTGTCAATTCCACGATCTGTGGTTTGCGCCAAATCAGTAGGAGTTAAATATTTTCCCATTTTGCTTGTAGAATGGACTCCTCTTCATTAATCAGATTACCAAACAACCCAAAGAGTCTATTTTTTATTTCCACTCAAAATGCATTACTTCCTCTTAATGAATTACTACTTTTGGTTTAATATGAAGAAACAAGATGGCTAGAACTTACTTCTCAATATCAGAATAATTCTTACTGATTACTACATTGCTCAACTTATGGCTTTTGTTTAATATTCCATTAACTTTTTGCTGGATTTTTCTCTTGGCTTTTTAATAAATAAATCGAGTGATGACCAAAATAAATGCCTCTTTTCTATATTCAAATTAGGTCTCTGAAAATTTTCACTTGTTTTATTGATATATTTCAAATCCTCTTGCAAATTCAGTGGTAAAACAGTCTTTTCAAGCTTTATTGAAAACATCTCTTTATAAAAAGAAATTTAATAAACAAAAAGGAGATGTTTTGTGAGTAAGTGTATTAGCTGAATCACCAAATAGATTTCCATAGGCAAGAGTTTCCATTTTGACTTCTGAATCTCCCACTTATAATTTTAAATGTCTGATGATAAGAAACAATTTCCGCAGATTCCATCTCAAGCCTCATTTCTCCCCCATGGCCTGCACACTTCTGTCTGATGATAGGGAGAGTCCATAAAGCAATGACCTCTAGGCTCCGGTCTACTCAGTGCCGACAGGGGAGCAGAGGGCTGGCGGGAGAATTCTCAGACACAATTCCTACATGAGAGCCGCCTGCAGTATGCTCCATACACGCTAGTGGCTGGAAACCACAACAATATACCAGCTAATCAACCAGGTGGATGTCCAATTCAGTCTGCCCTTAACACCACTCCCCCAATGCAACTGGTCCCTCCACACACTGGACAGAAGGGGGAAACATGACGGAGAGTTTGCCAAAGCAGAAGATGGAGGTCTTAACTAACCTGGGTTTTACAAATCATGACCACTTGAAGACACTGCAGAAGCCCTTCCAGTGAAGGTCATGGAGCTGACTTCATTTGCCTCACAGTAAGTCTACAGGCAAAGGGCAGACAGTCTTATTCTGACCTCTACGGACTCGTGTCCTTTAGAGCAGTGCTTCTCGGACTGAGATCCCTGGACCAGAAGCATCAGTCACCTGGGCTTGTAATAGTGCAAATTCCTGAGCCCCATCCCAATCAGATCTGAGAAGGTCTTTAGATGTTCTGATACAGACTGAAGGTTTGAGAATTACTGCTTCAGAACTGTGCTATCCAACATGGGAGGCACTACTAAAACTGATGAAAATTAAATAAAACTAAAAGTTTCTAATGCTCAAGAGCTACATGTGTCTGGTGGCTGTCATCTTAGACAGTGAAGAAACTGGACATTTTCATCATCACAGAAACTTCCGCTGAGCAGTGCTGCTTTAGAAAACATAGCCTTAGGTTTTTCCGCATCCCAAACTCTCCCACTTAGGGCCCAATGCTATAGCCCGCTGTAGTATTTACACCCTCTATTAACAGTGTTTATTTCTGTGTACTTATGGCATATCAGGTCTCTGCACTATGCATCTTTCTATTCATAAAAACTGGCCTTCAGTCTAGCATTTAGTGATTACCAAATAAACGTTTGTATAATACACAAAGCATCAAAACATTCCGAGACAAGCTATTCTTATCAAAGGATGGAGGTGTTTTTCTATGTTTCTTCTGTAATTCTAATTTGAGTGTTTATATGTCTTATGTAAGAATGCCCTGTATTTAGTATGAATCATCTGAATTGGAGGAGACTAAATCCATTTTCACTTAAGGAAGACTACTGACCTCAAGTTCCCACTTGTACTCCAGGAGATAAATGACAGCACCTTTTATAATGAGCATGGCTGGTTTGGAAGCGTACTCTAATGAGATAACACATCTGTGCGTGCGTGCGTGCCGAGTTGCTTCCGTCATGTCCAGCTCTTTGCGACGCTATGAGCCGTATCCCACCAGGCTCCTCTGTCCGTGGGATTCTCCACGCAAGAACACGGGAGTGAGTTGCCAAGCCCTCCTCCCGGAGGTTTTCCTGACCCAGGGATCCAGCCTGCATCTCTTACATCTCCTGCGTCGGCAGGTGGGCTCCTCACCACCAGTGTCCCTGGAAGCCCCATACATATTATGTATGTATGTGTGTGTGTGTGTGTGTCTATATATGTATATATATTCAGCAATCTTGGGTAATTCCTGAAATAAATAACACAGGAGGGGAAAGATCACTGATGGTAATGCCATTCAGTCAACAATGCTAAGATAAGACCTAAATTATTCCACCTACTTCAATCATTTTTGTCTCGCTCACGAAAAGAAGATAATTTAATTTCAGGAGATTGGAAGCATTGATTGAGCCATGAGTCCCTGAGGCGTTTATGAGACAAACGAGACCAGTGAAAAAGAAACGTGTTTTTCATCTTCAATTTTCCATACGAGATTTATAACCAAGCTTGGGAGAGTTGATGTTCAGACTGTAACGTCTCCCCCCAGAGCTGGCATCCATGGGAGACAGCAGACAAGGGTGTCACAGAGGACCTGGCAGAAGGTGGCCCTTGGGTCTCCTGCTGTGCTATGAGCTCTCCATCCTGCAGTCTTTGTCCTGAAGCCACAGGCTGCCAAGCCAAGGAGCAGCCATCACCCCATCTACTGCACATATCTTCAACAGATTAATTACAGCCATTATTACAGGGCACATCAGCTACACGGGATTTTTTCCCTTTAGGATGAAAAAGATTTTAAAAAGCTTTAAATTCAGCTCTAATAAATGGCTCAATTTGGGCTTAGTGGAGATGAGAATGGAGGAGAATTTGTCTCTGTGCATTTCAGCCTTTTTCAGGGTTTAATTATAGGGAACAAAACAAAAGCTCTTTCGGGACCAGCCTCTTCTTTCTTCTCAAGCCTGGAGCATATCTGTCTAGCCTGTTCTTCACCCTGAGCCATCCAGGTGCCTCCCAACTCTGACCACATCTACCTACCTGCATTTACCAAGGTGAGGACCCTCCCTGAGGGAGGGGGAGGCTGGCAGGTGGGCAGTGGGGAGGAGCCCACGCTCCACCTGGCTGGGCCATACAGGACTAGAGATGAGTCTGCAACGGGCAGGGTGAGGGGCGGGACCTGGCTGACTATGCTCACATAGGATGCTTCATCCTGCTCTTTTCAGAGGATGTTCAGAGTTCTCTCATACTTGGAGTTATGGCTTTCCATGTGGCGCTAGAAGTAAAGAATCTGCCGGCCAAGGCAGGAGATGCAAGAGATGCAGGTTTGATCCATGAGTTGGGAAGACCTCCTGGAGGAGAAAGATGACAACCCACTCCAGTTTTCTTGCCTGAAAAATTCCATGGACAAGAGGAGCCTGGCAGGCTACAGTCCACAGGGTCACAAAGAGCCGGACACGACTGAACGACTGAATACACACACTTCAGTGCTGCCAAGTCTGAACAAGGGAGAGAGTCCTGAAAGTGAGAAGCAAGGCCCATTTAGTTCCGTTGCTAGGAAGTGTGTGTAAAAAAAAAATCACAGGTCTGGACCCATGGGGACGTGAGTTCCAGGGACAGGCAGACCCATTTCCAAGGGCCAGCTCTGACCTCCCTGAGCCTCAGTTTCCCTATCTGTAAACAGCGAAGCCGGATAGTATAGTCCCTTCTCCCCGGCTGGACCAAAGCTTCCCTGATGCTCCACGCATTTATCACAATAGCCCATCGGTCACACTGCTATCTGGCCATTGAAAGTGAAGGCGAAGTTGCTCAGTCGTGTCCGACTCTTTGCAACCTCGTGGACTGTACCCTACCAGCCTCCTCCATCCATGGGATTTTCCAGGCAAGAGTACTGGAGTGGGGTTGCCATTCCCTTCTCCAGGGGATCTTATCCAACCAGGGATCGAACCCAGGTCTCCTGCATTGCAGGCAGACTCTTTACCGTCTGAGCCCCCAGGGAAGCCATTCGGCCACTGGACCACTTCTAATTCTCTCTTTTCCCCAACCTCGTTTCCTTCCAGCCTGGCCACAGCCCCCCCACATTGGACCAAGTACAGCGGCTCTTCAAACCCGTCAACCCTCAAGCAGATTTTGGGGCACCCCTGCTCAGTCCTCTGTAGGCTTCCCAGACTGGGGAAGGGGCACTTCAAGGGCTAGCTGGATCCTCTTTTCCCCGTGCTCCTCCTCACGGAAACACAACTATGAACCCTGGGAACAACGCAAGAGAAAACCTAAGGAAAACGCTGAAAGGAAGAAGACGACAAATTTGTTCAGGGTCCTGGGACTGGAAGAATAACAGAGGTAGAGCCTCTTATGTCCCCTCCACCAACAGAAGACCGCCCAGACTCAGCATTTCCCATCCCAGCCCAGCACTGAAGGCAGTCCTGGGAGGGCTGACCCCTCCCCTCCACCAGACAGGGGTCCATGTGACAACACCACCATCCTCGGCCGGCCCCTGGGAGTCCTTCCAACAAGCGGTAGGGGAAACACTCTCTTCCCTGACAGAGGAATCAGTGAACTTGAACACAGAACAATAAAAGTCACCCATATAAATCACAGAGAGAAAAACGGTCGGAAACCAAATGAGCAGAGGTTCAGGGACTATGGGGTAGGAAAAAGGATTCCACGTCTGTATCATCAGAGTCTGAGAAGAGCAAGAATATGGGTTAAAAGAGGATTTGAAGACATAATGCCTGAAAACGCCCTCCATTGGCATCAGACACGAAAATAACAGACCCATGAAGATAAGAGAACCCCAAACGAGAGAAGCTCAAAGAAATCCATACAAAGATATGTCATAATTAAACTCTGAAAATTAAAGGCAAAGGCTTGCAAGCAGTCAAGAGATGAACAGCATGTTATCTGTGGGAGAAACTTGATTCAGAGTGGATTTCTCCTGTAAACCTCAAAGGCCAGAAGGAAGTCCCATCATATTTTTCAAGTGCTGAGTGAAAAGAACTCTCAATCAAATTCTTTATCAGGTGATACTATCTTTCAGGGACAAAGAGGAAATAGGACAAAGGAGCATGTTACAACTGACCCACCCTTAAAGGGTAACTAATGGAAATGCTTTCAACAAAAATGATCAAAGGAGAATCAAAGACCAACAGGAAGGAAGAGGGACTAATGGAAAGAGTAGAAATACAGACACATACATGGGCTATCCTTTTCAATTTGCCAACTGTGTCCTAAAGAATGAAGCTTACTAAAAGAAAGGTCTGGCCTTTGCCCTTGGCTCCTGGGAGGTAAACTTTATGCCCTTGGTATAGCTTCTCTGATAGAAGTGGCTTTGTTTACTGGGGACCTTGAGTCACATCAGAGTCTATGGTAGCAGTGGTTTATGGTGGGGGCTCTGGGTCACCTGGGCTTCCCAAGTGGTGCTAGTGGTAAAGAGACACAAGAGACGCAGGTTCGATCCCTGGGTCAGGAAGATCCCTGGAGGAGGGCATGGCAACCCACTCTAGTATGCTTGCCTGGAGAATCCCATGGACAGAGGAGCCTGGCGGGCTACAGTCCACGGGGCCGCACAGAGTCAGACATGGCTGAAGCGATTCAGCAGGCACACATGCACTGGGCCACCTGCTATGAGTGCAACAGCAGTGGCAAATTTAAACACTAACATATCAGTAATTACCTTAACGCAAATGATCTAAATACACCAATCCGTAAGTCAGAGGCTGGTAGAGGAGATTGATATATATGTTCTATGTTACTTCCAAAATATGTTATTGGAAGCCTCCAATCTGTATGTTACTTCCAAAAATATCAGTTCAAACTTGATGACGTGGGGTGAAATTAAACTGATAGGAAAAATTATATCATAAAAATACTAGTAAAGAAATCACAAGCAGTTACATTACTTTCTGATAAAATGGACTTCAGAGCAAGAAGAAATTACTAGAGAAAAAGAATACATTGCATAACGATAAGAAGATCAATCCACCAGGGAGACATTATGATGTCAAAGGGGTTTGCACCAAGAATAGCACTTCAAAATACACGAATCAAAACTGACAGAGCTGAATGGAGAAACAGACAAATCTGCAATTATAGTTGAAGACTTCACCTTCTCAGCAACAGATAGAAAAGTGATTACATATAGATATTTAAACTCCCCTAGAATATTAAACTAGGTATATCATACTCTGGGCCATGAAATAGACCTCAGAAAATTTATTTCTATTTTTGGCTGATCTACAATGCTTGTGGGATCTTAGTTTCCTGATGAGGGATTGAGCCTGGGTCCTTGGCAGTCTTAAGCTAACAGAGTACTAACCACTGGACTGTGAATTTAAAAGAATTTAAAAACAGTGTGTTTTCTGACCCTAATAGAATCAAACTAGAAATCAATAACTGAATGACAACAGGAAAATCTCTAGACATGTGAAGATGAAACAACACACTTCTAAATAATCCATTGTCAAAGACGATGCCTCAAAGGAAATTTAAAAAAACAATACAGGACTGAATAAAAATGAAACGCTGGAAACCAAAAAATGTGAGGTGCAGCTAAAGCAGTGCTGAGAGGGAAATTATAGCATGATGTGTTCACAAGAGAAATGAGGAAACATCTCAAATCAATAATCTACATACATAGTTCAAGAAACCAGACAAAGAGTAGAAAAATAAACCCAAGAATAATGACAGAAATAATAAAGAACAGAAATGGAAAACAGGACAACTGAGCAAATCTATGAAAGAGAACACTGGTTCTCTGAAAAAAAAAAATCAATGAAATTGAAAAACCTCTAACAAGACTGACAAAAACAAAAAGAGTGAAGACACCCAACAGCAACACCAGGAATAAAATAGAGACCTTTCAACCATTCGAAAGACAACAAATGAGTGCTATGAACAATTTTACACTGGTATATTTGAAAACTTGAAAGAAATGCACAATTTTCTTGAAAAGAATGAACCACCAAAACTCAGGCAAGAAAAAATAGATAACTTGAATATACTTATAACCATTAAAAAAGCTGAGTTTTTCAAATTTTCTGGCATATTGAGTGCAGCACTTTCACAGCATCATCTTTTAGGATTTGAAATAGCTCAACTGGAATTCCATCACCTCCACTAGCTTTGTTCATACTGATGCTTCCTAAGGCCCACTTGACTTTGCACTCCAGGATGTCTGGCTCTAGGTGAGTGATCACACCATCATGATTATCTGGGTTCTGTGAAGATCTTTTTTGTACAGTTCTTCTGTGTATTCTTGCCACCTCTTCTTAATATCTTCTGCTTCTGTTAGGTCCATACCATTTCTGTCCTTTATGGAGCCTATCTTTGCATGAAATGTTCCCTTGGTATCTCTAATTTCCTTGAAAGAGATGGGAATACCAGACCACCTGATTTGCCTCCTGAGAAACCTGATACAGGTCAAGAAGCAACAGTCAGATCTGGACATTGAACAACAGACTGGTTCCAAATAGGGAAAGGAGTATGTCAAGGCTGTATATTGTCACCCTGCTTATTTCACTTATATGCAGAGTACATCATGAGAAACACTGGACTGGATGAGGCACAAGCTGGAATCAAGATTGCCAGGAGAAACATCAATAATCTCAGATATGCAGATGACACCACCCTTATGGCAGAAGGCAAAGAAGAACTGGAGAGCCTCTTGATGAAAGTGAAAGAAGAGAGTGAAAAAGTTGGCTTAAAACTCAACATTCAGAAAACTAAGATCATGGCATCTGCTCCCATAACTTCCATGGGAGCAATAGATAGGGAAAATTGATGGGGAAACAATGGAAACAGTGAGACACTTTATTCTTTTGGGCTCCAGAATCATTGCAGATGGTGACTGCAGCCATGAAATTAAGATGCTTGCTTCTGGAAGGAAAGCTATGACCAGTCTAGAGAGGATATTAAAAAGCAGAGACATTACTTTGCCAACAAAGGTCCGTCTGGTCAAAGCTATGGTTTTTCCAGTAGTCCTGTACGGATGTGAGAGCTGGACTATAAGGAAAGCTGAGCACCAAAGAATTGATGCTTCTGTGGTGCTGGAGAAGACTCTTGAGAGTCCCCTGGACTGCAAGGAGATCCAACCAGTCCATCCTAAAGGAGATCAGTCCTGGGTGTTCATTGGAAGGACTGATTGTTGAAGCTGAAACTCCAATACTTGGGCCACCTGATGTGAAGAACTGACTCATTTGAAGAGACCCTGATGCTGGGAAAGATTGAAGGTGGGAGGAGAAGGGGACAACAGAGGATGAGAGGGTTGGATGGCATCACCAACTCAATGGACGTGAGTTTGAGTAAACTCCAGAAGTTGGTGATGGACAGGGAGGCCTGGTGTGCTGCAGTCCATGGGGTCACAAAGAGTCAGATGAGACTGAGTGACTGAACTGAACTGATTAAAGAAACTGAATTTGCCATAAAAACTATTCTGAAGAAGAATATGTGTGTGCTGTGGTAAGCTGTCTCAGTCATGTCTGACTGTACTCAAAAGGCAACAGTCAAAAAAACAAACAGCCCAATTAGAAAATGGACATAAAACAAGAAGAGCTACTTCACCAAAGAGGACTTACAATTAGATAGTGAGTGTCTGGCTCTTTGTGAACCCATTGACTGTAGCCCATGGGATTCTCCAGGCAAGAATACTGGAGTGGGTTGCCATTTCCTTCTCAAGGTAATTAGATAGTAAGCACATCAAGATGTTCAACATCACCAGCCAGCAGTTCGAACAACACTACACTAATGGTCACAGCAATTTCATTTAAGGGCTAAATCTTAAATCAACCCAGATGTTCTTCAGTAGGTGAATGCTTTAAACAGACTAGTGCATGCAAACTGTGACTTGGGTAAATCTCCGGGGAATTATACTCAGCAAAAAAAAAAAAAACAAAACACCTAACCCAGTCCTCAAAATATACATACTATGTTATTACATTCATATCATATTATTTGAAATGATAAAATTTTAGAAATGAAGGACCGATTATCGGTTGCTGGAGGCTTGGGAGCGAGTTGGGTTGGTTATAAAAAGGCCCGGTGTCTTGACTGGTTGTGGATTTCTGAATCTACAGGTCATAAAATTGCATAGAGACAGACAGACACACACACACACACACAGGAGTACCGGTGAAATTGGGGAAATCTAAGTAGGACCAGTAGGTTGTATTCCAGTCAGTATCCTGGTTGCTTCACTGTAATACAGTTTAGAAAAATGCTGCCATCAGGGAGACTCTGGAGAGCACGAGGAGCGTCAGCACTGCTTCTCACGGCTGGCTGCTAGCTGCTAGCTGCGTGGGTCTGCACTCACCTCGGTGACAGCTTCAAAGGGAGGGTGAGGGGTGGGGGAGGGGGAAGAAGGGGATGAGGAGGAGGAGAG